>LR812519.1:54274806-54670151 GCA_903798195.1 Danio kyathit
GGTACTTTATCATTAAAGACAAATTACTGACATTTGTGTTTTTTATACAGGGAAATTACACTATTATTTATACAGTATTTTTTCTGTTATTTTAAATTATATTCAAAAGTCCGTAAAAATTACAAACAATATCTGTAAATTAACAGCTTGACTGTTATTTTATGTACTATACAATTAATGACAAATTACAGCAATTTGTCTGTTTTATACAATTAAATTGCCGTATTATTTACACACTGTTTTTTCCTGTTTTTTTGAAGTACATTTAAAATTACGTAAAATTAAAGTAATAAATTGTAATTGTAAAAAAAAAAAATCGTAAAAAAAAGGTAAATGACTGGCAGCTACGGCTGCCAAACAAAAACCATAAAATTACAGTAAAATTTCTTTTGTTGAAATAAAGTGCAAAAATAATAAATCTACAGATATTTTCATTAAAATGTTTACAGAAAAACACTGTTATTTTACAAACTTCTCCTAGATTATTACGATCAAATACGTTCAATAAAGTTACAAAATAAGAGTTTTACAGAGAAACACTGTTATTTTACAGACTTTTCCTAGATTATTACGATCAAATCCATTTAATAAAGTTACACAATAAGAGTTTTACAGAGAAACACTGTTATTTTACAGACTTTTCCTAGATTATTATTATCAAATCTGTTTAATAAAGTTACACAATAAAAGTTTTACAAAGAAACACTGTTATTTTACAGACTTTTCCTAGATTATTACGATCAAATACGTTTAATAAAGTTACACAATAAGAGTTTTACAGAGAAACACTGTTATTTTACAGACTTTTCATAGATTATTATGATCGAACACCATCAATAAAGTGACTGCACTAAAAGTTTAAGAGAAAACAATGTTATTTAAAAGAATTTTCCCTAAATCATTCTGATTAAACACCTTTAATAAAATGCCAAGACATGCTTAAGGTCGTAATTTAACAGTTTTATTTTGGATCAAAAAAGTCTGGAAAAAACAAGATACAAGATACAACTGATTAAAATTCTCACAACTTTAAAATTACAGTGGTTACATTTTATTGAATAGTATTTATGTAAAACATGTTGAGGTTTAAGTTATATGGAATGACTTGGTTCCAAATCTTAAATGAAACTGTAATGTGAATGGGACACTGACAAAAGAGTGCGGATCCAAATGCAAGTTTATTACACAGAGATGGTCAGGCCAGCAACAGTCAACAGAGGAGCAAACAAATGTATGCAGGGAATCCAGAGTCATGGTCAAATAACAGGCAAATGGTCAGTCCTGACATAATGTTCACAGTAACAGTATAACAAGCCTTAGCAATTAGTGCGTCCGTCTGCGCTGCTTTTAAAGTCCATGTAATCAGTTCATAACGATCCTCCGACTGTGTGTGTGTGCAAATAGTGGGTGTGAAACAGTGAAAATCAAGTAGCTGTATACGTTTTCAGTATATCTTAAGTTTATCATAATCCTAGAGTCTGAGAATTTCATGAAACTGTTGTGCTGTTTACTGTAGTAGTTTAAATGTTCCTGTCACAATCATCAGCAATTTAATCCTTGTAGATCGCTGGTAAACACGCAGATCGCCATAGAACTACAAATCCGCCATTATATGGACTACAGATCCAGTCAGGCAATGCTCACATGCACCTGTTCCAGATTCCACTGATTGCGCACACACACACAGTCGGAGGATCGTTATGAACTGATTACATGGACTTTAAAAGCAGCACAGACGCACGCACTAATTGCTAAGGCTTGTTATACTGTTACTGTGAACATTATGACGCGTTTCTCTTGCTTTGCTTGTTAATTGTTTATGTTGTTGTAGCTGCTGGGACTGACCATTTGCCTGTTATTTGACCATGACTCTGGATTCCCTGCATACATCTGTTTGCTCCTCTGTTGACTGTTGCTTGCGTGACCATCTCTGTGTAATAAACTTGCATTTGGATCCGCACTCTTTTGTCAGTGTCCCATTCACATTACAATTTCATTTAAGATTTGGAACCGAGTCATTCCATATAACTTAAACCAACATGTTTTACATAAATACTATTCAATAAAATGTAACCACTGTAATTTTAGAGTTGTGAGAATTTTAATCAGTTGTATCTTGTATCTTGTTTTTTCCAGACTTTTTTGATCCAAAATAAAACTGTTAAATTACGACCTTAAGCATGTCTTGGCATTTTATCAAAGGTGTTTAATCAGAATGATTTAGGGAAAATTCTTTTAAATAACATTGTTTTCTCTTAAACTTTTAGTGCAGTCACTTTATTGATGGTGTTCGATCATAATAATCTATGAAAAGTCTGTAAAATAACAGTGTTTCTCTGTAAAACTCTTATTGTGTAACTTTATTAAACGTATTTGATCGTAATAATCTAGGAAAAGTCTGTAAAATAACAGTGTTTCTTTGTAAAACTTTTATTGTGTAACTTTATTAAATGGATTTGATAATCATAATCTAGGAAAAGTCTGTAAAATAACAGTGTTTCTCTGTAAAACTCTTATTGTGTAACTTTATTAAATGGATTTGATAATCATAATCTAGGAAAAGTCTGTAAAATAACAGTGTTTCTCTGTAAAACTCTTTTTATGTAACTTTATTAAATGGATTTGATAATAATAATCTAGGAAAAGTCTGTAAAATAACAGTGTTTCTCTGTAAAACTCTTATTGTGTAACTTTATTAAATGGATTTGATCATAATAATCTAGGAAAAGTCTGTAAAATAACAGTGTTTCTCTGTAAAACTCTTATTTTGTAACTTTATTGAACGTATTTGATCATAATAATCTAGGAGAAGTTTGTAAAATAACAGTGTTTTTCTGTAAACATTTTAATGAAAATATCTGTAGATTTATTATTTTTGCACTTTATTTCAACAAAAGAAATTTTACCGTAATTTTATGGTTTTTGTTTGGCAGCCGTAGCTGCCAGTCATTTACCTTTTTTTTACGATTTTTTTTTTTACAGTGTACTTATTGTTGGCAATGACAAAGGTTAAGCGTTTTCTGTAAGTCTTTAGTAATTTGGCCCATTCCTCCATGCAAATCTACTCTAGAGCAATGATGTTTTGGAGCTGTCACTGGGCAACACAGACTTTCAACTCCCTCCAAAGATTGTTTGGGATCATTGTCATGCTGAAAGACCCAGCGTTTCATCTTTAATGCTCTTGCTGATGGAAGGAGGTTTTCACTCAAAATCTCAAACACATGGCCCTATTCATTCTTTCAACTGGCCGCACAAGCAACCACAAAAAGTAAGGAGTAGCTGAAAAGTAACTGAAAGTAAGCTGAAAATATCAGACTAATGCCTTTTAGCTGCTGTTATGAAGCCTGTCTAAGGAACACCCCATTTATTTATTTATTTATTTGAAAATAGGCTCTGTATTAGCATCAAAAATGACCAAAAAACTTTAAAGTTTGACTATTCTGTAGTTCCATCTTTACTAAGAGTTCAAAATGGCATAAATAATTTCGAAGTGCACTACAACTGGAGCGCAAATGTTGACCTGAAGATAAAACTGAACTGTAAAATGAATAACTTTGAAAGCAAATTACATGTGAGAGAGGCTTACAAACTTTAGGCTTTTAAAAAAATAATAATTCAAAGTTGATGTTGAACGTTTGAAAGGAATAGGGCATAGGGGGGATAACTTATTCTGTAAATAGAATACAGCCAGGAACTATGCCTCTAACTACAGCTCTAGAGATGAATTAACTGCACAAGTTTGCGAATATTCTGTGGAACAATGGATTTAAAAACACCAAATTGCTGAACTATATTTGTAATGATGGAAATTGCAACCGTAGTTGGCTAAAGATGGTTTTCAGAAACGCACCACTGGTTTGCAGATGTCAGTGGTTTTTGTGAGCTGGTCAGATAGGAAGACTATCCCGATGAATCCTCTACCCAATTAATGAATGCCCTCCAACATGAAGGAGGAGGAACAGTTTAGTATTGACCCTTCAATTACACAACAACACTCTCAGCAAACAGATAATGAGCTGCATTACAGAGAGGAGAAAACAATCCTACTTGGAAAGAAGAAGAGGTGTGGAGTGGAGGCGATGGTCAGTCTGAAGAGCATTCACTTTCAATGAGCACGACAGGCCTTCTTTGGTCACATACACTTATTGTTAGTTATGTGTAAAGATACTTCAGGAAAGAATGAGAAAAGATTGCAGACTTTCTACTACAAGGCAACAAGATTATCATGCCTTCCCACATAACTTCAAACATTCTCATAAATGTTTTTGAAAATGGTTGAAAAGATACAGTATAGCTATCCTGTGATCCTGTAGAGCTATCCCATTTCAGAAATGTAATGTTTATTAATCTATTAATGATTCAATTCAACTGAAAACCCAGCAAAATGCTGTGAATAAAGTCCTGTTTTTATTAAGTCTCAGAAAGACATATGATTGCATAAGTCAAATGCAAATGGAGTTTAAAGCTCACTGCAGTTTCTATCCAAATAAGCAAACTAGGTATATGCACAAAACTGGAATAACACATAAAACATTTGTGAATAAAGTGGTGTTTCTTTACAATGAGTCAAAGAGAACATCACTTCCTGATAAACTAGCAGCAAATATCAAAAAGAAAAAATTGTTGTGGTAGGAGAAGCCATTGTGTGGCTTTTTTCTTATATAATAAATGACTTGTGCCTCAGAAGACAAAATGTGATGAACACTCGGTGGCTTTTGAAGCCATGAGACAATTCTAGTAGGTGATAACACCCAACTACTCTGATGAAGAACTTGTTTAAGGGATTTTAGAAAGACCAAAACAACATTTCAGATGTTGTGAAACTTGGTCTGTTGGTTTGTCCATTAATGCTGTCCCATTGCGCCTATTTTTGTTACCACAATATGGTAAAAAATAATAATAAATAACGTGAAATTTGTTATGTGCTTTCTGGAAATTTATTCTGTAAATTATGCTTATTTTCATATTGAATATAAAAGTTTATCATACTCAGTTGCTTGCATACAATTTTAATTCACATTTTCAAAAACTATGCTCATCTTGGCATTTCCAATAAGTACTTTTTTATGCAATACTCCAAAATGTGCATAAAAATAGGTGGATGGAAACATAGCTAGTGTGAATGTTTTTTATTTTATTTATTTTTTATGTAAAGTGACTGCCAAGTTTTGTAACCCGTACTCAGAATTTGTCCTCTGCATTTAATTCATCCAAGTTAATGCATCAATATTAGGAGCTGTGAATAGTGAACAGGAATTTAAGTCACACTTTATCAGTGCTTTTACTTTTTCAATTCAATTCAAGTTGAATATTATTTGTATAGCACTTTTCACAATGATTCTCATTCCAAAGCTTCACAAAAGGTTGACATTATTACACTGCAATTAAAATTAGAAAGCGTTATAAGGTGTTGAGTAAGGAGAACAGTATATATACAGAGTTATCCTGCAGTTATATAATATACATTGCACATTTTAAAAAAAGTGGGGTCTTCTCTTTTTCTTTAATAAACTACGTTTGTTTTGTCTGCACAAATACATTTATTGCAGAAATCCCTTTTTCAAGGGATTTGAACAGTTGTGTAGCAACAGTGTGTAAATATAACCAGCTTCTAATGTTAAAAATGTATTAATTTTATTTTTAAGACCATACTTGATAAAAACAGTCAGCAGAAACTTTGATTGACATTCTCCCTTTGTATACATGTCTATAGAGGGGGGGGGGGGGATAACCCATTATAGAGATCTCTCCCACATTAGCATAAACAGCAATCTTCTTAACAGAAGCAGTCGTCCGCCAATAGACTTTTCATCCTGCTGAAGATGATGTCAGGGACTAAGAGATAGGGGTGGGACAAAATATCAATATGCCAACATATCTTAATATTTCTGGCCACGATACGTTATCGATACTCTAGCGCCAAGTATTAATATTTATCTAAATTTACAAAACAGCTGAATTAATCAATCAGTCTTACACTGACTGCAGCCGCAGCTGCAGTACATTCAGAAGTAATGGCGGATAAATAAATCATAAATAAATACATCAGAGATGCATCGTCGTCATTTAAACCACTGATAGATGAGCAATTGCAATGGTGAAAATCTTAGGCATATGGACGCCTTTTTCTGTTCAAGCTGGACCAGGTATTTGTGTGTTTCAGACATCACAGCTCTCCCTAATCTTCTTCTAGTTTCTCCCTCACAGACCTGCTTTCACTTCACTAGATTGTGTGAGACCTCATACAGGAATATGTGCTCAAACTATTGCATTCCGCCAAAAATTATATGATAAAGATAATAACAGGACATAAACACATAATTCAAAGGGCCTTGCATTTGTTTAACCAGTGCAGACCTTGGGAAAGTAGATGTTATTTTGAAAACTTTGGCTGAAAATATTAGACTAATGAAAAAAACTGTTAAAAATATTTTTTTTTCTTTTATTTGATGGCTAAATAACTAATGTTCTCCAAGTAGTCAGAGGACTCTGTGCTCACTTCTGTGAGCATTCTGATCAATTACTGTTCTTGAAGAAAATATATTAGTGGGAATGTATAATTTTGTATTAAACATAAACAAGGGGTTTGTTCTTCGTACCTCGCTTAATCTATGTTGATTGGACAGATCGTGAATCATTTAATCTTGATAACTGATCTCTGTCTAATTTGGTTCTTCAAACTAGATCGCGAATCAGATTAAAAAGTCTGGACGAACTGATCTTAGATTGCTAAGTGTGTTGTGAAGGACAGATCTATCGATCCTCAAAATCATGATCAGCGATGCATCGATTGGCTGACAGCACAGCAGCGGAATGACATCACCTGATTAATATCCAATAATCCATGCGAGCAAAATTACATCAAATTTGTAGTAAATAGTCTGTTAAATATGATACGCAATAACTTTACCTATTTTAGTTTCTTAATCGGCGTATAACGCCGTATAACCGTATAACTGGCTGTTTAAATTAATTTAGCATCAAAAAAGCATTTTGCTATTGGTGAACGTGTCTGCAACTTTTGCAAAACATCAAATCACTGTCATATTAGCTGTCAAAACGTGCATGACTACACAAATTATTATTCCTTAAAAAAAAAAACAGTTGAATATTGTGCATGTCTATTATCATACACACATTGTACTAAATCTAGTACCTTAAATCCGTACGCGTTTGTGTCTAAAAACTCCATATTAATAAATGTTGTCTTTGAACCCCTTGGTGAAAACAACCCCGTGACAGTCTTTGTATCTTTATTTCGAAGTGCAGATTGCATACGTTTTATTTATACATATATTTTTAAACTTAAATTACTATTTTCGCCAGTGTATATAACTAGAAAATATCATAATTCGGTACATACTTTCAGTATTACCTTTGCTTGAAAAGACATAATCTAATCCTGTTTCTAAAGCAGATCTAAAGCCTGCTCCCGAGCAGGTTTGAGCTACCAGAATTGTTGCTATGACAGCTCTCGGATGAGTTTTGAAGAATGAAACGATCCTGGATTGTGTTAAATCTTCAATAGCCAAATCCAGCTAATTGAGTAATACACGTACGAAGAACTGGCCCCTAGGCTAAGCATAAAATACATCAAATAAGTTGGAAAAATTGTAATAAGTGTCTGAAGTTTACAGAAAACTAGAAAGTAATACATTGCTATTTTGACAGTGTTTTCTTAAATGTATATTCCACAAAGTTGAGCTGTTGCTGCTATGAGTAATTTAGAGATCCGCCCTTTTCAGTCACTGCTCTCTACACATCGGCATTTTTAAGCTTATTTGATAGCTGTGTACTTTGTTTCAATTTTATAAAATGTGCTGTTAATAAAACAAATGCATCTTATAACTGATGCATTTTTTTCATTAATTTACAAATATAGTGCATGTTGTTTCCATGTCACTTCTCGCGTATGTTTGGTTGTGAGACGTAGTTTGGACAAAGTTGTCTGTGATTTTTCCTATTTTACAGTCATGCAGTGTGAACTCTTCTGTCGCCGATCCATCCTACAGTGTAAACACAGCACCGACAGAACGCTAACCCAGATAATCATGTACTGTGAAAACATCTGTGACACGACTACTTTGAAAATCATGCAGTCTGAACTCGGCATAAGAGGCATTATAGATGTGAAGTTTTAGGATAAGCACTGTAGTCTCCATATAAGCTGGCTTCTTCTGAGTCACTTCTTTTGACATTTTCAGTTATTCACAGAGATAACGTTAGTCCTGTTTTTGAATCTGCCACTATGCTGACACAAAGTTGTTTATAGCTCCGCCCTCTTTTGAAAAGAACACAATCTCATTTGAATTTAAAGCGAGTTCAAAGAGTTATAAATCATCATTTTTGTGGTACACATACATACTCTAGGGACATCAGAGATGTATTTTACATCTTGTATAAAGAGGCATAATAAGTGCCCTTTAAATAAAACAAACAGACCGCACAAAAGGAATTATCAAAAATGAACTCCAAATGGGAGACAGAATGCGAGCACATTTATGAGTGAACCAGTCACGTGACCTTCTAAACCACAGAAATGTTTTTAATGTCAAATAACACAAATCAAGATGAGCTTTGATCCTTGACAGCATTATGCAAATATTTAAGCAGAGCCAGAATCCTTAAGATGCACTTAAGATAGCAATACGCGGTTAATAGCAATCGCGTGATACATTTCAGTGGAAGAATAAATGCTGCTGTTAGGGAAGGAGATACAGCAGACCAGTGCGGTATTATAATTGCGGGTAAAATGAGTTTGAAATTAAATTCAGAGATGTGTTCATCTTTTGCGAGGGTGATGAGGTGTGGAAGCGTTACTAGTTTATAACTTTTAATGAAAGCGGGAGTGCTATTTAAACAACCTTAATTTGCAGATATTTACATATTTACAAAACACGTGAAAAAAGGAACAAGCCCCTCACCCCGGGAGTAATTGGCGCTCCCCTGTTTTTAGTCGTTTAGAGCTGAAAACAATTGTTGTGGGTTTTTTTTTGCCGCCTTCCAGATGGTACTTAGAAATATCAATTACAAGCTAGTTCAACATGTTTGCAAATGAGTGCATGCATTAGGAGCTACAGTTCCTACTAAAGCAGCATGTCAGGAAATCGCATCTGTCATTTGCGGAGCATGCAACCATCTAACTCAATTAAACAGCCAGATACGAAATAGTCTAAATTTAGAGATGTCATTGGGACGCACTCACTTGTTTTTCCAGTGTAGTTGCATATGTGCTCTATATTTGAAACATTCATCCATTCATTCATTTTCTTTTCGGCTTAGTCCCTTTATTAATCAGGGGTTGCCACAGTGGAATGAACCGCCAACTTATCCAACATATGTTTTATGCAGCGGATGCTTTTCCAGCCGCAACTCAACACTGGGAAACACCCATACACTCTTGCATTCACACACACACTATGGCCAATTTAGCTTATTATTTAAATTTACCTATAGCGCATGTCTTTGGACTGTGAGGGAAACCAGAGGACCAGGAGGAAACCCACGCAAACACGGGGAGAACAGGCAAACTCCGCACAGAAATGCCAATTGGCCCAGCCGGGGCTCGAATCAGCAACCTTCTTGCTGTGAGGCGATTGTGCTACCCACTGCGCCACCGTGACGCCCGCATGTATTATGTAGTATACAGTAGTTAATAAAAATAACAATTAGATAGTATAGTCTCTATAAACTCCAAAACACACAATATTATTTTGACAGGTATAGGTTTTACTATTTTTGGCTCATTCAAACAGATGCAGGAAACCAAATATGCGTTTATAGCCATCCAGCAAATTACAATGTACACTTAACAGATAAATATTGTCTTGGACAACTTGGCAACAGTGAATCACAAGCAATTGCTTGGCATAATGCACACAGTGCAACTTTATAAAAGAATTATTACATGACTAAATATGAATTAACTTCATTTATTAATTAAAGAACTGCTTTGTGAAAAGTATAAATAACATTAGACTGATTGCAACTCCTGTTTTTGTATATCTAAGGCCCTGCCCACACAAACATGGGTATTTTCATAAACGCACTTTTTTACGGAGTTTGGTTATTTGTCCACGTGTAAACAGAGTATCAGGTGAAAACTTCAGCTAGGGTGAAGATTTTCTGAAACTTTGGATACAATGTGGTTGTGTGGACACTACAACTAAAGTTTTCGTCTCATGACTGACTGATTCTCCTTTCTGATTAGCCAACATGGCTGGGTTCACACTAAATGCAAAATACATGAATGAGGCAGATTCTGTGGTAAAGTCTAGATGGGATTCAGTTGCGGATACTAACATCAATATATTATAATTTTTGTGACGCTTTACAACAATAATGAATATTTTTACATTACTGTGAAGGTTGGGGTGGGGTATAAATTAATAAAATACAATTTAAAGGGTAATTTAAAGGGCGCCTAGGTTACCACTTTTTCCAGATTTAATACAAGTCTTTTGTGTCTCTAGAATGTGTCTGTAAAGTTTCAGCTCAAAACACCCATCAGATTTTTTATTATACCTTTCATAAGTTACTAATTTATAGCTTTGAGCAGCAGGTTGCGGTTTTCGTGTACTGCGCCTTTAAGGCTAGTCCTTTACGCCCACCGTTTAGCTTTGCACTCTTTTTGTACGCAAATGTGACAGGATACAGGTTAATATCCACTGCTGTATGGATATCTGTTATGTTAATGTACAAAATAAACCTGATCCAATGTCCACAAACCGGGATTGAAGCGTCTTCTTTTATAATTGTTCTGACATGCGGCTGTGGTGATGAAGTAAAGCTGAAGTAAATCGCTGTAATTTATACACACATGCACTGTTTTAAAACATTTAAACTTGTAAAACTCACTCTTGATCACATTTGATGATGATTGATGATCCTAGCAAACTAAACAGATCTTTTATTCCTGGTTGTTTTGCCACGTCCTGTCTTGTTGATATGATTATAAGCGTTACTACGGAGACATGTTAATACGCAGCTGTCAATCAATTCAGTGTCAAGTTGCGGTAGGTCTCAAAACCGCTCTAATTAGTCCACCGTTTTTATGTTGTTAAATTGAAAAAAAAGGACTGGGTGTGTTTATATCACCTCAATATGACAGTCTATACACTATACCTACACATATGTCTGTCCAAACAGCTTGAAAAGTAGATTTTTCACTATAGGTGCCCTTTGATAAATAATACAAATAATACTTGGTATAATTACTGTTTTTACATTACTGTGATGGTTAAGTTTAGAATTGGGGTAGGGGTAGATGTTGATACAATACAATTAATGGATAATTAAATAAATAATAAAAATAATTCTCGTTAACTTCCGGCTGCAGCCATATCCCTTCTAGCAACAACCAGATTCTGTTCGTATACGTATAAACGTATATCGTAATCTGTATCACTTGCACCGCAGGGAAAGAATCAGCCTCTTGTTATCACGTTTGCATTGACTTGTATGCAATTTACTTTCAAAATATTCTTAATTCCCCATTTGTTGTAAACCTAGCATAAAAGTGTCATTATCGCCCCCTGTTGGTTCGGCATGCCCTTAACATCCATCACAGTGCGTTTTTGCATTTTCATGTGGACTGAGATTTTATTTTTTTTTTTTTAACTGTGTACATGTGGACATGGCCTACATTTAAAAATCTGTAACACTACAATAAGGTTGTATTAGTTAATGCATTTGCTAACATGAACAAACAATGAACAATACATTACTGTATTTGTTCATGTTTGTTAACGTTAGCTAATGAAAATACAGTTGTTCATTGTTAGTTCATATTAACTCACGGTGCATTAAATGAGCAATATCACATGAGTAGCAGTGCAATATGGCTGTATATCGAAAATATAACTGTTTTTCTCCCCTAAGGACTTATGACTGTCGCCATCTTGTGGCGGAACGTTAACCGTCACTTTCTTTGGTCTGCTCAGACAGGTTGATGGACTCAGACTCATGGCCAATGCACTGAATTTGATGCTTCAAAAGTATAAATATTTAAAATTAGGCACTATCCTTATAAATAAACCGCATAGTTGCAGGCTAAACAACAACATTCTCAACTAAAAAGCCTTAAAAGTACATTATGTTGTACAACAGCAGCAATATTTAACAAACCATAGAGTGTCCTCTGCTTGTTGTTGTATGTGGGCGGAGTAATACACAAAGGTGAAGGGTGAAGAGGCTGTACAAGTGCTGTGCAGAATATTGCATGGCTATCAGCCAATCAGATTCAAGAACCAGACAGAACTGTTGTATAAATAATGTTAACAAGCATGAATTTCGATGTTAGTAATGCATTAGTAAATGTTGAACTATGATTAATAAATGCCGTACAAGTATTGTTCATACTTAGTAAATAAATGAATGAAGGTCAATTAATGAAACCTTATTGTAAAGTGTGACCTACAAATTTCTCTCTTTCTGTTTCAACCTTTGAGAGTGTTCATTTATAATTCTGGCACCTCAAAATGTTGATTAAGAAATAACTCCAAACGGGGGGAAAATCAGCTTTTTGTTTTGAGTGAAAAGCTGACAGTGACATCAGAATCACAAACCTACGCGTGTCATTGTTGCTGCAGTAACAGGAAGTGGCAGAGGGTCAACAACCCAATCAATCACACCATGGAGAGAGCCATGCCAACAGTGACACATTTCTCACTAGTCTTTAATGACTCCAATGCACCTTTGTCACTCTGTGGGTTTCTTCTTGTACCAAGCACAGAAAGAAATGTGAAAAAAAACAGCAACCCTTGATAGTGGTGGGTGTTCCATCTTTAAGCTGAAAATAATGGATGTGTTATTTTACCTTGGTCTCTGACCTCACAGATGTAACATTTCGTTAGAGGCCAAACACAGAAACAAACGCATACCAAGAAGGTCCTCGGTGCCGACTGTGAACTAGAAAACTTCTTTCATTTAAATTATTGAAACCATTATAGCTTAACATGGTGGAACGCTTAATGTAAAATGTATTATACGCATTTCTGCATGTCCTTTATGAGATGCTGGGGAAAATGCCAGGTACTGCACAAAGGCTGAAAATGGCTGTAATTATTCTTTTGAAATTATTTTCATTTCATATCTTACAGAGAACATTTCACAGATTCTTAGAAGTGGTATGTGAAGAATTGAAAATGAAGAAATGTACGTATGAACCATGCATTCACCATTCAGGAATAGGCATTCTTTGATCATGATTTTTGTCCTGCTTTGTTCATGTGACTTATAGTGCAGCCTTATTTTATTTTATTGTATTTTTAGTAAATTAGCTAGTCTGTTTTCAAGATGAATTTACTATATATACACAAAGCTGAAAAGAAATATAATTTATATACACTCACCAGCCACTTTATTAGGTACCCCCTGTCCAATTGCTTGTTAACGCAAATTTCTAATCAGCCAATCACATGGCAGCAACTCAATGCATTTAGGCATGTAGACATGGTCAAGAGCATCAGAATGGGGTAGAAAGGTGATTTAAGTGGCTTTATACGTGGCATTGTTGTTGGTGCCAGATGGGCTGATCTGAGTATTTCAGAAACTGATGATCTACTGGGATTTTCATGCACAACCATCTCTAGGGTTTACAGAGAATGGTCCGAAAAAGAAAAAATATCAAGTGAGCGGCAGTTCAGTGGGTGCAAGCAAATTCAAGCTAATAGAAAGGCAACAGTAACTCAAATAACCACTCGTTACAACCAAGGTATGCAGAAGAGCATCTCTGAACACACAACAACAACACGTCAAACCTTGAGTCAATTGGGTTAAAGCAGCAGAAGACCACACCGGGTGCCACTCCTGTCTGCTAAGAACAGAAAACTGAGGCTACAATTCCCACAGGCTCACCAAAATTGGACAATAGAAGATTGAAAATACGTTGCCTGGTCTGATGAGTCTCAATTTCTGCTGCAACATTTGGATGGTAGGGTCAGAATTTGGAGTCAACACAATGAAAGGATCAATCCTGCCTTGTATCAACAGTTCAGGCTGGTGGTGGGGGTATAATAGTGTGGGGGAATATTTTCTTGGTACACTTTGGGCCCATTAATAACAATTGAGCATCGTGTCAATGCCACAGTCTACCTGAGAATGGTTCTGAGACACTTCTATACAGCTTAAAGTGACATTTAAAGGCTTAACACGGTTAATTAGGTCAACTAGGCAGGATAGGGTAATTAGGCAAGTTGTTGTATAACGATGATTTGTTCTGTAGACTATCGAAAAAATATATCACTTAAAGGGGCTAATAATTTTGACCTTAAAATGGTTTTTAAAAAATTTAAAACTGCTTTTATTCTAGCCGAAATAAAACAAATAAGAGTTTCTCCAGAAGAAAAAAATTATATCGGACATACTGTGAAAATTTCCTTGCTCTGTTAAATATCATTTGGGATATAATTTAAAAAAATAAAAATAAATTCAAAGGGGGGCTAATAATTCGGACTTTAACTGCGTGTGTGTGTATAAGTGAAAGTTTGATTTATGATTATTACTCTGTCCAATTACTTTTGGACCCTTAACAAGTGGGAGGCGCATATGCAAACTGTTGTAATTCCTAAACCGTTCACCTGATTTGGAAATACCTTCAAATTAAAGCTCACAGTCTGCAGTCAAAGCACATCTTGTTTGTTTCATTTCAAATCCATTGTTTAGGTGTATAGAGCCAAAAATGTTAGAATTGTGTTGATGTGCAAATATTTATGGACCTTACTGTATATGTATAGATGGTGATCTGAATACAGTGTCACTTGATGATTTCAATAGCTCTATTCGGAGAGATTACATTAATTTAGATCGACTGGGGGTGATTAAGTCTTTTTCTATGCAGTGCATCTGCATAAAATATAATAAACTGCAAGCATATATAAATACGTCAGAGCAAAAATAAACAGTGCTTAATGGTTTTCTGGGGAGTCAAACAGTATTCAAATACAAACATTGAACAATCAAACGTAAAATAACATGGTCATCATTGTATAAATAATTATATCCAACAATAAAATATATATATATTTAATTATATCTTTATTCTTTATTAAATAGCCTAATCCTGCGATGTGACTATTGTGGATACACACAATGCAATATCGATGCTCAAACGTTACATTGTGCATCTACTAAATTTTAATTTTAGAATACATAATAACTGCTTTCCTAGAATTCTACACTCACTCACATACACAAATCCAGTATTCACAAAAATCACCATGCTCCAGTCTGCAGAAAGGACTACTTCTTCAAACCTCTAGAAATCCACAAAAGCCCCATCACAAAAGCCCCAAAGTTATGGATTTGTTTGACGAAATACTGTCAACTTCTGCGAAGAGTTCTGGAAATACATATTTACACAAGTTTCTCTTTAATTTGTTTCTACAGTATAAAAAAAACAGCTATTGGCCCAGACTTGCACTCTAAAGGACTTCTGAGGTTGTAAATAAAATTTGTTAACCAAATTGCAAGCAGTGTTTGGTCTAGCAGCTCGTCACTAGAGAGATATTTTGCACCCTTGGCCTAATTGGGTCAGTAATGCAAATGTGGACCTCAAAAAAGGTGTACTGCTGATTTTCATTGCAAAACTACTTTAAAAGTCCTTGGCCCGATTTACTACAAAAAAAACTTAGATTTAAAAAGAAAAAGAATGAACATAATAGAGATTAGATGGGGAAATCTAGCCACAGGGAAAATGCAAGTTGTTTTACATTAAATCAGCAGGTTTGTATTTGATTAAGGCTATATTTAGTTAATTTATGAAAACAGATGCCGTAATGATGCAATCGCAATAAAACTTTAAAAGTCCAAAAAAGAAAAACAATCCCTGGCTGTTTAGAAAAAAATGAAAAACATCTTATTATGTACTTTGCTACTAACAAAAATACACATAAATGCTGCTGCCGGGTCAGTGTCAAGCTGAAAGTTTCATGAGCTGCTTTGAAATGAATCAAGTACCGCTGACAGAAAGTAAGCAAATGAGATGTGACTGTTTTTTGCATTATTTATGACGACGTACGCCGCATGATTTTAGGATTATACAGTAGGAATGCTTTCATTCTCATCTCAGCTGTGCAGACATTCTGTCCTCTCACACACTGAAATAAACTAAAAAAACATGATACTGCACATATAGGTATATATGAAGAGTTTAAGCGCAAAAACCTTTTAAGAGCATCTGAAATTTTAATTTAAAATTTGCATTTTTTTCAGGCTGTTGTGTGTAGTTTCAGTAATTTTACTCATAATGTAAAGGATAGGTTATTTTCATTGTCTTTAACGTGAAATACCTGAACATAAACATGAGGCTGAGAAAAATGCTCATTTTAAAGGGAAATTTTCAGACGTCACTCAGAGGTTTTTGCATCTTAACTGAAAATTTAAGAATGAATCCACTGAGCAATTGGTCATCTGATGACTTTTCTGCACTGTAAAAAATGTAAATGACAAAAAAAAAAAAAAAAAATCAAGACAAAAAATATTTTTTAATGTTGCTTTACTTTTCAATAATATATTCCCATATTACTCATGTAATGTTTTTCTTTGATATTAATTTGTCTATTAATGCTTCTGAAGAGGCAGACACCATCATCCCACTCGTTCATGCTTTCCTGTTAGTTTGTTTTTTTATTGTGGGCATTCTGCTATTTTGGTTGTGCAGTTTTGATTGGGCAGAACGAAAGTGGGCTCACTCAATTGGCTAGTAAGACTATCACAAACAGAGGGCAGTCACACATTTGCTCTGGGTGGGGGAAATTAAATATTATATATATTTCATATAGCAGCCTCAATTAGCTAATCGCAACATTTCAAATCACGATTGCGATTTGATTTCGATTAAATCGCACAGCCCTATTGTATATACTGTTATTGCGATAATAATAATTTTGCTGTATATTGTGTAGCGCAATTGTAAAGATAAACAAAAGGTCTCAGGGGTTTGAAATAACATGGATGAGTAGTTAATAACATAATTTTCATTATTGAATGAACTGACACTTTGGACCCTATCCTATACACCCGGCGCATTAAGGCGCAAGATGCGTTTGCCGCGATTTGTTGCTATATTTAGACCAGCGCAACCCTAATTTTCACATAATGCGTCATGTTGTTAAACTTTGTGGACTCATGGGTGGCCAACTTTGTGGACTCATGGGTGGCCCACTTTGAGGACTCATGGGTGTGCCGGTCTAGAAAGGAGGTGTGTTAAGGCGCATTGTTGTCGTGTTGCTATTTTGAGAAACTGATATAGACCACGCTATTGACCAAGTAAAAGCTGGTCTAAAGTCCAGCGCAGAGCTTGTTAGTCATGCACCTATGCGGTCCAAATGCTTACAAATTGCTTAATACACACAGCATGTACAGTAATACACAAATATCTTTACATATGAAAAAAATAAAGGATTAAAATGTTACAAAAATTATTATTTTCTATATAAATATAAAAACCACTACCTCCATGCCTTCTTCATGTCGGGGGGCTTTTTTTCAGTTTATTCATGACAATTTGTATTTGTATAATGGTATTATTATTATTATTATTATTATTATTATTAGCAGTATTATTTATTATACTGTATGCATATTTATTTTTGTTTTAATAAAAACAAGTTTAGATTGGTCCACCTGTCGGGTTTTGGAGACGTCTGCATCACCACATGGGTTATAAAAATAGGACGTTTGTTTGGATATAACTCAGTTTTTTAACCACACTTCATTATTATTTTTCATTTATTTATTTGCTGGAAATTCGAACTGAATTTAGAAATGGTTTTGAAACAAATCTTTCTGCCTAACAGACGAAATTAAATAAGTAGACTAATGGATGTGTTCAATGAAGTGCATACAAAACCGTTTCCCTATCGACGAAAATAAAGGAGTAAAGTAAAGAGTAAAAGGAAAGTAAAGAGAGAAGGTAAAGTGGCCGAAGGGAGGAGGCTCATTCTTTATTCTCACGCATATAGTTTAACCATTTTCTTGCTAGTGAAGCATTCAGTTTTTCATCTTACAAAGTCCGCCATGTAAATAGCAAATGTGCCTTAGCGCGACGCAACTGACTCTTAAAGGAAATTAATGCATGCTATGCTCAAAACACACCCATAACTCATTAAGAGAATAAGCACAACCCTGTTAGACCAGTGGTTCTCAACCACCAGGCCGCGGACCGGTACCAGTCCGTGGATCAATTGGTACCGGGCCGCACAAGAAAACAATAATAGTTTCCGTTTTATTTATCTGAGTCTGAACAATCTTTTATTTTGAAAAATCTTTTGCTTTTAAAAAATGACCGTATTCTCTCACTTACGTCTCGGTCACTTAAGCGCCCAAATTTACCCCCAAGCAGAAAAATGCTAAGGGGAAAAGGCCCTGTGAAGGACCCGCAAACTGCCAAGGAATAGATCCGCAACCCATTTGTCAACAAATCAGGTGAATCCAGCATGTCTGTGCAAGAAGATCAACTGCTGGAGATCACAAACGACGGCAGCCTTTTAGGGACCGTTCGCATATCGCGTCTTTACTAGGGTTCATGCAAGTTTGTTATTTTCAGTGTAGTTGCGCAGCCTGTGCGTGCAATCGATGTGAAGGCTGACATTCCCCTGGCGCCGCATCGCAGACCCTCGCTGACTACGCGCACACCTCAAGAAACTGACGAGGCTTTTATAATTGACACGGTCGCACAGGCTTAACGTGCTCACGCCTTCCAGACGCACACAGATGAATGAATGCTGCAACTGCACTGCAAGTTGCGTGACTAATTATCTCAGACAAAGACTGAACACCTAAACACTGCAGTGCTTTGTAATTTTTCTCTTTAAATAAAATTTGTATAATAGTGACAGCAATCTTAATGGTCGCCTAGCAACCTACAAACCCCAGTAAAATTTTAGAAGCGTTGACCGGTCCGTGGTGATAAAAAGGTTGGGGACCACTGTGTTAGACCATGCGCCGCAGCACAAACCATATTTTTCCGTTCTTAAAATACCAATAGTGGATTCTGACATGCCCTTAATGCTTTTGCGCAATGAGCTTTAGACTTTGCACCTAGATCGTTAAAATAATGCCCTAAGTGAGTTACATACAGTAACATTTTCTCATTGTTTTTATTTTTTTGGAAAAACTCAAATCAAACCCTTGTTTGATTACGAATGAATCAGCAGTTTTGAATGAATTATTTGAATAAACGATTCACCAAGTGATAAAGGAACTTGCCATCACCTATCAGTGCCAGAGTACAGTAAACGGTCACAAAAACACTATAACAAGTCCGGTAAAGACACGTTAAAGGTTCAAAAAGAAATGCTGTCAGCAGGAAGCCCACAATAATAATGGGAATACAAAAAAAAGCTGGAGATAAATTAACCCAGAATCTCTGTGAGACTTTTCCATTTTACTTTGGCCAGAGTACCGTACCGCTGATTTATGGGATGTTCTCGGTTCAATACGGCCAGAACCCCATAATAGGAAAAGGTCTTAAAATGCACTTCCCTCTCCCTCCATCTCTGTTTTACATCGCTACGGGCCCTGCATACTTTTAACCTTTTGTTCCTCTGCAGATGGCCACTCAGTGCTGGAGATATCCAGAAGCGCGACCCCTTGCTGAGGGTCAGACGCCCTCGCATTCGCAACAGAGCTCAAGCTTTAAATAACCTGTAGCCACAAAAGCTCCCGACGGCAACAAATTAGCATCAGGCCGGACGAGCACAGACAGAGGTGTAGCTTTTGCGAATATTCCTAATGGTTGCTTTTATGAGAAAAAATCTGTGGCTTTTCCCCCCTCCATTTTCCTTTAAGAGCGATAGGCTTTGAGAGATTGAGATGATAATGCCGAGGGATATAAATGGGAGCATTGAGAAATCTCATTTAAAAAGCAAGAGGAAACGCAGCCTTGTAAACAAAATTCTATTTCACATTGTTAAAAGGTAATTTGTCTCCTTCGTGGCAGGCAGGGCCTTCATAAATAAAACAGTGAGCATTTCAGGTGCTTCCGTTTCTCCCTCGCGCTTTTCTCTCCTCAACTTTTTTTGTTTTCACTCTTCTTTTATCGTCTTCCCGCGCCGAGTGGAGGTTTAGGGGATGAGAAAAAGGGACGCGAACATGAGACGGACTGAAAGGGTTTAAAGACTTCCAGGCAGGATTTAAAGGAGAAACTTTGAACCCGATGGCACAACTATCTGTTTGAGAAACCTGTTGGATATTGAAAGTGTTATTCGCTCCTGGAATGTGCTCAGGGTTAATACGTGTATCTGGAGAGGAACAAACGCGCTGAATTTTAATTTGGCATGCTGCTCGTGCTCGCTCTACCTCAGGTGTCTTTCCTAGTTCATTTTTATTGGTTTTTATTAAAGATAAGTCTAAATTACAAGCATGTGCACGAAGCCTCTTAATGAAGGGAGTAGTTGAGAAGACACATTCCAGCAGCACAGAGATATCCAATTTTCTGTCAGGGTCAATAGCAATTTAAGAAAGTCCATATTAAACATTATCTATAAATAATGTAAGATCTAGTTACATAAAATTGGTTTTAATTATGGTGGTTTATTTTATTTTCTATTTCAATTAATGGTAAAGAATTGCTTGAATTAGTCAAATTACTCTTAAAAAAGACATCCAAATTTGGGAAAAGCAATGACTGTATAAAATATGGACGACGCAACAGCGCCATTTTCCATTAAACGCTGTGAAAGAAAACGCCTCGTGACGGTCACAAACTGTCGCAAAAGAAATTGCTGAAATTGGAGCCTGGGCATGCGAAGAAGGACTGCCTGATGGAGCCAGAGGAGCAGCTGCGGAATCGAACTTCCAACCAAACGTTTGTACATCAAATTAACCACACCCCCCGAACTTCTGACTTCACCGCCGGTGTCTGCACTATAACAAATGCTTGCTAATGTACACTATGCGTTTACATAGGAGCCTGCGTTTGCCGTTTTATCAACACAAATGGTTGTAATAAAGTTAACAAAGCTGAGGTTTTATATATTAAAGATTTAATCGCGCCAGCTCCGGGCCGCAGCGTACATCACTCGCGGGCCGATTCCGGCATTTGTCAATCACGATGACACGCCCAGCATTAAATTACTGCTCAAAACATATTTTTTACAAAAATGAAGATCTGCGCCTATATTAACACGATAACGAGTGCCTTAACTGACCAGAACCATCTTTCGGAAAATTTTATTGCAAGTGTAATTAATTTTTTTATTTGGTCTCATGTCTCCTTCATTAACACGGAAGAGGTGGGCTTTATGACTTGTACTGCAGCCAGCCCCCAGGGGGCGATCTAACGACTGAGACCTTCACTCAAAAGCAGGCTTGTGGCACACTTGGGGAAAAGTCATTTCCGGGGGACATAGATGATTTGTGGTAGTTTGCGTGAAATGTCCGAGGGGTCGTTTGCCGTATTTGAAGAGCGTGGGAGAGACGCGCGATTTCCAGGAGATTATCATTTGCGGGAATCCGGGAGTCTCTATGCGTATGCGGGAGACTCACAGAACTTCTGGGAGACTAGGGATATCTGTTAAAATCGTATTTTGTGTTTCAGTTTTTTTTAGAGCCCTATGATGTAAAAATGTATGGAATCCTGTCATAAAATATAGTTTTAGTATAACATGTGATGTCGAAGAATATATAGGAAAATCTGAAAGAATGGCAACCATCAAAATAAGTGCGTAATGATTCATCAGACTAAAGATCCATTAGCAGCTCTTTATGACTGTGCGTTCACACCGAAAGCGGCGAGAATGTCAAAGTTCGCTCTAGCCGCCCTGAATACAATGCTGTTTGCCTTCAGAGCTCCAGTGGCGAGCGTCAAAATTCGCTACATTGATCTTATATTTAAAATAGTCATTGCACCATATCAGCAAATCAATTACTTTCCCACATAAAAAACGTGCTTTCTAGCGTGAAGATGTTGCGTGCCTTTTATCAAATTCATTTATGGAAAATCAAGTTGTTCCGTGTGCTGTGGCTTTGCTCCACTTATCCAATTTGTGTCCATATGTCTGAAATGCTCTAAAGTAGTAATACTGTTTTGTACTGTCGTTATAGTTTCCCACTTAAAAAAAAAAACATATACTGTATAACATTAATGCACAACAGTAACTCGCCAGTAACTTTATGTCACTGTAAGAAAACATCGCAAATAATTGAAAATCCGGCGACCGCAATAATCAAACCCTTGGGAACAACTGTGGTCGGAACCAAAGTTCACAGGGCTGTGTTCTCTGGAATCCTCTCAAGCGGTGGACTTCGACTGTACATTCCGATTGCTTGCCGCTAAACTGCGTCATAGCTCATTACCATAAAGTTGACTTGATTTCAACTCTCCTCGATGCCCACAGAGCGTCAAAGTAGCTGGAAGTCATTCAATTTCAATGGGAATCGATGGCAATAAGAAGTCGGTTCCCATTTTCCTATTTATTTTAACGATCTAGGCACAAAGTCTGACGCAAAAGCATTTTGCAAATCCGCTTTTGCCATTTTAAAAATAGAAAAATACGCTTTGCGCCCCAGTGCATGGTCTCTTATTCTCTTATTGAGTTTTGGGTGTGTTTTGAGCATAAGGTGCATTAAACCAATCAGAGTATCATCTCCCATTCCCTTTAAGAGTCAGTTGCGTCCCGCCATGGCGCATTTGCTATTTACATGGCGGAATTTGTAAGTGGAAAAACTAAACGCTTTCAATAGCAAGGAAACAGTTAAACAGGGTATCTGCAGCGTGAGGATAAAGAATAAGCCTCCTCCATTTGGCCTCTTTACTTTCTTTACTTTGACTATTTACTTTACTCCTTTACTTTCGTGAAGTAAGGAAACGGTGTCGTACGCACTCCACTGAAGACATCCATTAGCTTACATATTTAATTTAGATGTTAACTGCAAAGATTTGTTTCAAAACTATTTCTAAATTCAGTTCGAATTTCCAGCAAATGAATAACTGAAAAATAATAATGAAGTTTGGTCAAGAAACTGAGTTATATACAAAAATGTCCTATTCGTATGCCACATGTGGTGATGCAGACGTCTCCGAAACCAGACAGGTGGACAAATCTAAACTTGTTTTTATTAAAACAAATATAAATATGCATATAATGAATAATACTGCAAATAATAATAACATTATACAAATGCTAATTGTTATGAATAAACTGAAAAAAAGCCCCCCGACATGAAGGCATGGAGGCAGTGGTTTTTATATTTATGTAGAAAATAATAATTTTTGTAACATTTTAATCCTTTATTTTTTTTCATATGTAAAGATATTTGTGTATTACTGTACATCCTGTTTGTATCTAATGTCTAAGCATTTTGGACCTGCATAGGCATAACTAACACGCTCTGCACAGTCTATTTCTGCGCAGTCTATTTCAGTTCTTCAAAATAGCAATGCACCAACAATGCGCCTTAACACACCATGAGTCCACAAAGTGGCACAAATAGATTTGCTATTTAAACAACGTGGCGCAAAACGTGAAAATTAGGGTTGCGCTGGTCTGAAAAAAGCAACAAATTGTGCCAAACACGTCTTGCGCCTTATTGAGGCCGGGTGTATGATAAAGCCCAAAGTGTTTCCTTGACCTGAAATTATGGCAAAAAAATGCAATTCACAGAGTTCCCACAGTCGCTATATTAATAACATTTTATGTAATTAATAAATTAGGGTCCAGCCAGGAAATTACAGTTGTTGTTTTTTTTTTTTGTTGTCAAAATTCAAAATTTCACAAAAATTTCACAAAATTTAATGCCTTTTTTCCAATTGTGAAATTGACTAGCGATTTCTGCATAAAAAAGTTATTTTCTGGAGATGGTAAGTAGATATCAATAATTAAAATTCATTTGGCAACATAACCTACCATATGCACTGTCAATAAAAGGTCAAGCCAACATATATACATTTGCCAAACTAAACTTGATCCCTACGATGTAATTTCCTCTTCTATTTTTTTACTACATTTTGACTGCACCACATGATTCAGCTCAGAAGCTCCCTCGGTTTAATATTTGAACAGATATTTTAAATAAAATTACTATATTATTTATTAGAGTCATGTTACTGACACTTAAACCCTATATGAAAAGTATTCCTCTATCATAATTCAACCAGCACTATTTAGCTTTTTTCTCCATGTAGAACTACAAGTTTTACAAAAACATCAGCTTTCATCAGACATATAAAACTACTACAGTATATTATTGATTAAAAGAATCATGTTACTGACACTTTCACTTACATAATTTAACCAGCATTCCTTTGAGCTTTTTTGTCCATTCATATCTACAAGTTTTACAAAAATGTCAGCTTTTATGAGACGATGCAGTTACAATTTATTTTCAGTAAAATTTTACAATTTCACTTTTAAAAAATAGGAACAGCAATGTTTCGAACAAATTCTACAAAAGTCAAAGCAAATAAACCCGAGCTGACTGAAACCTACTGGTATCCATCAAAAGAAGCTGAAAAAAAAGTCGACACGGCTCAGTGTTGAACATCTCCAACTCCCAGAGCGGCTGAATCATTAACTACTTTGCACAAGGTTACCCAAAAGGCCCCATGTATTTTACATGCCCTTCTGTACTGACATGGCAAGCGCTGTCTGTCTGCAGTGCTGATTTAAAGCACCGCGAGTTAATGTTGCATCCACAGCTGAATCTATTCCAATTCAGCCACCCTCGAAACGGCCTCTAAATCAAGCTCGGCATCTACATGCAAATTCAATTAGTGAGATTTATGTCACTAACGTGCTCGTTATGGTCATTGTGACAGAAGGGGATGTAAGACATCGACGTCCAACCTTCAAGTCCAATGGAGACTCTAAGTTTGACTTTTATTTGTCCTCTGTGGATATTAAGAATGGACATTTATCAACAAAGGTTCATTGTGAAAATGTACCCCTATATACATTTCTGGAGAGAGTGAATTATGTAGCCAGAGTTTTGTATGGCTGCATTTTGTCTTTAAAACGAACATGCTACCAGTTGACCGCTTAATGGGGCAGTTCCAGAGTCAAGTGAGAAAGTATGATACACCGGTGTTTTGGAATACGGAAATCTTTACGCTTTTTTCATCTGTTTTTTATATTTGTGTTTTATTTTATTTATACTTGTCTCTTTTATTTGTTTATGTAAAGCGCTTTGAATTGCCACTGTGTATGAAATGTGCTATATAAAAAAACTTGCCTTGCCTTACCTTACCTTACCTCCATATGCATGGCTTTTCCGCTGTTACCAGTTTGCTCAGTAGCTCGCCATGTACGGAGATGAAATTCCATTGTTACCTCTAAAAGGGTCTGGGTTCAATCTATGTGAGTTTATGACACTTGGTGCCAGCGAGTCTGCCGAACGTCACTCTGTGACATCTTATCTACCAAGATGCTGGCGAAAGCCAGTCTCTCCCATTTTCAAAGACATTCCAAAGAAAAACCGCCACCATCTTTGAACCCACACACACCCAAAGACACGCACTATTGAAATGGACTCATAGAAATCTCAAAATTCAGCCCAAAGTACATGTAATGTGTTTGTAACATTTGTATTCTCTCCCTTAATTCTTACACTTGTATATGCCCTTTTTAAGAAATTAGACAAACTAAGAACACATGAACAACGTTTTATGTATTTCTCAAAGTGTCATGTTTGGTGTCATTCTTCTCCATACATAATTTTACAACTCATGATCTATTACACAGGAGGATAACTTGTATGGTTGGTATAATTTCAAGCCATGAGTTAAATTTTGTCTTGGGACGGTACAGACCAGCGAGGAGGAACAAAAAAAGTTTCCTGCACGACTTTTCCTCTCACGCTATTGGTCAGTCAAGAGAGACTGGGAGTGACCTGACCAATACCTTTAAATACCTGTTACACCTCTAAATCACGTCTAAATCACCTCTGTACCCATGTGACTCGCCTCAGTCCACGTTTCCTATTTTCCAGCAAATTATAACTTAGTTTAAAGTTTTTGCTACATGTATCCTCCAATCTGCACCGCAAACTCCATGCAGACCTTTTCTGCTTCCAAGCATTAGAGAAAATCAGAGGAAGAGAGAGAAAGACCCAGAAATGCAGGTATTAGTCATGCATTTTTAAAGCTCTGCCCCTTTATCAAAAATGTGTTTTTATAGTCTTGGTGGTTCTCATTAGTTGTGTTTAAAGGTGTGAACCTACACTGGTCTCACGGTTCAGTTACGATTATCATGCCATCGTTTTGGTTCAATTCGATATCTCGGTGCATCACGGTGCATTGACGATGCTTTCCATACACGGTTTTATATTTTCTTCACAGCACAGCAATTCTTGTATTAAAATGTATAAATATATTTATATACTATTTGTAAAACAATTTTGTCCTTTAATACAAACAGTCAGATATACTGTATAAACTGTACCTTTAAACAACACGAGCATTTATAACAAATAAACAAATATAAATATCCCGCTCGCTTTTTGAGCCTTGTCTACCAAGTTCTTTCTTACACCCCTTTGATTAGTCACACGCTCAACAGAAAGGGCTGTGATTGGCTCTTACACGCTGGCGCTCTTCACAGATGCACTCATAGGCCACAGTGAGAGAGAGAAAGAGAGAGAGAGAGAGAGAGAGAGAGAGAGAGAGAGATGTCAGTATATAATAACCGGTTATGATTATTACTGAGCCGATACCGAATTGTCCGCGTCTGCATTGCGGTGCGCCGAAGAAACAATTAATTGTGACACCCCTAGTTGTGTTAGACTTGCCATTATTTTATCTAAACTCTTTATTTCCTCTCTTTTCTGTGCTTTTGTTGTTATGTTGTGTACATTTATTCAGTATAAAGTTGAAGTCAGAATAATTAGCCCCCCTGAATTATTATCCCCCATTTATTATTTTCTCAAATTTATGTTTAACCGAAAGAAGATTTTCTCAACACATTTCTAAACATAATAGTTTTAATAACTAATTTCTAATAATTGATTTATTTTATCTTTGCCATGGTGACAGTACATAATATTTTACTAGATATTTTTCAAGACACTTCTATACAGCTTAAAGCAGGGATGTCCAAACTCGGTCCTGGAGGGCCAGTGTCCTGCATATTTGCGTTTCAACCTCAATTAAACACACCTGAACCAGCTAATCAAGCTCCTACTAGGTATACTAGAAACTTCCAGGGAGGTGTGTTGAAACAAGTTGGAGCTAAACTAGGCAGGACACCGGCCCTCCAGGACTGAGTTTGGACACCCCTGGCTTAAAGTGACATTTAAAGGCTTAACTAGGTTAATTAGGTTAACTAGGCAGGTTAGGGTAATTAGACAAGTTATTGTATAACGATGGTTTGTTCTGTAGACTATCGAAAAAAATATAGCTTAAAGGGGCTAATAATTGTCCTTAAAATGGTGTTAAAAAAATTAAAACTGCTTTTATTGTAGCCGAATTAAAAGAAATAAGACTTTCTCCAGAAGAAAAAATATTATCAGACATACTGTGAAAAATTTCTTGCTCTGTTAAACATTATTTGGGAAATATTTAAAAAAGAAAAAAAAATCAAATGGGGGTTAATAATTCTGACTTCAACTGTATGTAAATCACGCTATAGCCACGTTGGATTGTCATTGTTTTGTCTCACAGAAATGATCACTTTAAAGCTAAACTAAACTACAGTATGTCTGCGCCAATAGCCAAGTGGTTAGTGTGTCTTCACATAGCACCGAGGTGCTCACCGCGACCGGAGTTCGATTCCGGGCTCGAGGTCCTTTGCCAACCTTCCCCTATCTCTGGGGAATAATTTCTTATTATTAATCATTAATATTCAAAAATTGACCTAATTTCGTCACACTTAGCAACATGGACATCTCCAAATGGTGGTAAAAGTGTCACATACTATATTTATAAGGTATAATTCACCCAAAAATGTCAGTTCTGTCATTGTAAATAAGTCATGTAATGCGACCGCAAAATCACACATGAGCTGATGCACTGTTTGTTTACTACCGAAAGGACACGCGTGTGCCCACCAATGATGTCTACTTTAGTGAACAGCCTGCATACGGCAGTGAAAGTGAAACTGAAATTGTGCACATCATTTAAATGATCATATCGCATTTTAGAGTTTAATTACGACAATCATGTGATACTGTGTGTTTTTTTTTTCTTTTATAGCGAACACAAAGTGCTGTGCATGAAAATAAATGTTTACAGTGTCAGTATAACTACTCTAGCCTATATAATGTTGAATATAATGCAGGAGGGAATCTGATAATGATAAATGTTTCATTTTACCAGTGAAAAAATGGTCTAATAATGTTGTTAATGACAAATGACAAGCATATGTCTCAGATATAATAATTCAACTTTAAAATTATGAATAGTTATATTCTGATGTCATCACTTTACTGTGAATTAACAACCAGGACATAATTAAAGTCTATTCAAGTCCACCATTCCAAGTCTATACAAAATTTAGCATTTTAACCAACAGTAGACCTACACATAGGCCTCATAATATTATTGTTGTTTTACCAAATTGTTGAGAAATAACAATAATAAAAGTCTACTCATATTAACCTACAGAATCATGAGGAAATCGTGATTCTTATTTTTGCCAAAATCATGCAGCCCTAGTTCCTACATCCTCAAAGAATGCATAAATGGATCTATAACAGGACAAACTGCTACATTGATCAGTTTAAACACTGAGATACAACCGAGTGAAAACAGTTACCAGGGAAATTGGGCTGCTGTCAACTCAATCTGTTTTTAAAATCCAACATGCAAGACTGAATGTACACTGCACTGACTGTAATTTGCAAGTGATCAGGTCTCAGTGTGTAGCTATTTTCTGGCACATCTTCATTACTTGCAATAGTTACAAAACAGACATTGGTATGGTGCCAGCCAGCAGACTTTCTTCTTCAAAAATTGGCAGCAGGAGACGAAGAGTAATCACAAATCAAAACTAGGGCTGCACAATATATCATTTCAGCATCGTTATCGCATTGCGATTATTCACAATAGTCACATCGCTGCAATGTTTAGTTTGTACTATAATTTATCATTTGCATGTGTTTTTGATGCCTGTGATTGTATAATGATTTTAAAAACATTCAGGTATAAGAAATTGTACCACTTGTGACTTTAACTATGATACATTTTTATTAAATTATTTTTATTTTTATCATTCAGTTACTGTACTTGAATACTGTTAGACTCTGGAAATGATAAAAAACTTTATTTCAATTGTATCATTTTCTTGATTGTTATGTATGAAAATACTCACAACACATACAGAAATACACTGCAAATAGCACAGACCACAATGAAAAAGTGTTGGGGGACCCCGAAAAGTTTATAGATTAGATTTTATGGAGATGCAAACAGTAAACATTAATTCATCAATCTCTGACTAAACACGTGCATGAAAGTACTCACAACACATGCAAATACAGAAATGCACTGCAAGTAGCACAGACAACAATGAAAATGGACCCCAAAAATTTTGTAGACCGTTTATTAGATTTTATGGAGATGCACTCCAACTGCAGATTAATCCCAATTGATCTATCATTAAAAATTCTTTCCAGATAGAGATATTAAGTCATCTGGTGAAATTGTATTCCTATCGCCATATATATCTTAAAATAAAAAAAATGTAAAAAAAAATTTAAGAAGTCGCAATGTTAAGATTTTTCCAATATCGTGCAGCCATAATCAAAACACTAATTCAGTGTGCATGACATAAATCTGCCTCACTCTTCATTTGCAGCATTACGTTTAACAATACAGTACACAGAAATTGATAAAATTACTAAAAATATAGAATTTTATTTCAATTTTTGTTTAAATATGCTATTTAGTCATATGAATCATTTCAATTTTGGGCAAGGCAAGTTTATTTATATAGCACATTTCATACACAATGGTAATTCAAAGTGCTTTACATAAACAAGAATAAAGGAAACAGGAAAATAAAAAGGATTAAAAGAACTAAAAATGATTAAAGATGATTAAAATGTGTTAAAACAGGTTATAAAACTGTAAAAATGCAATTTATGTCTTTGTTAGCAAAGCAAATTTTCAGTAGCCTAATCCTTCAAAAATCTATCTAATATGGTGGTCATAAAGACATGCTCAATATTATCAATGTTGAAAACAGCTTGATTATTTTAGTAGAAACCATGATATATTTTTTTAAAGAGCCCCTATTATGCAGTATAAAAGGTCATATTTTGGTTTTGGGGGTCTCCAACAACAGGCTGATATGCATGCAAGGTAAAAAAAAAAACACTTTCATTGTCTTATAATATGTATTTATTTTTTACCTAATTATCCCAATGACTCCCATATGATTCGTTCAGCAATCCATTTGTTCCCAAACCCCTCCTTTGTGTGAGGCTAATCTGCTGATTGGTCCGATGACCCAGTCTGTTGTGATTGGTCGACTGTGTTCAGCGCGAGACAGAGAGAAACGCCCAGCATGGTTATGAAGTAGTCAGAGCACAGAGCATATGTGAGAGCCCAATGCAGGAATTCATTCAAGCAATGCAGTTAAACACCAGCATATTCCTCTATTCTTAACCACAACCCAGAGTAATAACAACAACACACATTCAGTATTGATCCACACAGTGGCAAAAGTTGAACTATTCTAAAAATTGACCACACCATGCATGTGAGGAACAGCTGATGATGGCCATAGAAACAAACAGCAGGAGATTGCGAGCACAAAACACATTTAAATCAGTAAAGGAAGAAGCACACGTCGCATTTTATGTCGTTTTGGACGCGATATGTGAAATAGCCCCATACAGATTTAACCTGAGAGAGACATTACAAGCACTGATCTATGATAGATAGATGATTAAAAGTAGCGCAGAGTTATTACAAGTTACAACACACAATTAAATACATATTTTACTAACTACAGAAAACGAGGCAACCATTTTAATTACACTTCACATTGTGTAGGAAGGAGAAACTGGTCCATACAAACTTTGTAACAGTTACTAACAAAGTCCTATACATTAGTAGTCTTTGCTGATCCATCCTTTAATAACAAACAGCCTGTGAAACCCAAGATGCAGGGTAGGATATTTATCAATCATCATAAAAATGACAAGAACAAACACAGCACATGGTTGGCTATACGCTGGTGTTGTTGTGAAAATGAAATTTAACCTTTTATTCCCCACAGTTGCATGTATAGCCATCTCTCAGTGATAGTAATCCTCACATCATGATCAATCCTGTGATCCCTTGCACTCCGCTCGAAGGGAAAGGCACGTTCACGTTTTACCGGATCCAACAGTTCATATTTGGTATTGTTTCATGTTGACGAAAATATGAACGGGCAAAAGATGCACTGTAACGTCTGCGATTATATAAAATAAATAAATAAATAAATGCAACATATATGAACACAAACAACCCCTTACAGTCTCCAATATTTTACCAATTACAGAAAAACTGCACACAGCATACATTTAAGTCCTTATTTGGGTTCAAAAACAACATATAGCCCAGTCAGTGCAAACCTCTCATCTGTATCTTTAATTTTTGTTAGAAAGTAATTCCGTCATTCCGAGTTCATAATAGTCCAAAATGCGGTGATAATAGTTAAACATGGCAGTTTGTTCATGTTTTGGGAGTGGTGCAGTGCAATCTGAGCTGCATCCAATGCTTTTTATTACGCTCACCTAACCCCACCCCTAACCCTACCTGTCACAGTGACATCACTCGCTCCATTTGAGTGCATTCTGTCTGAAATTGCATCGCTGAGTGATGCAATTTCAGCTTGCATTATAAAGGCTGCATCCAGATACTATTGCATGTTTTAGGTTGCTGAAAAAATCATTTGCTCCTTTATTTTTTCGGGCTTCTCCTTAGTTTTTAATTAAAGTCTCGCGTCAGTCTCACGTTTGTCCGTTTCTGGATCGGATGTCAGAAGCACTTCAATAATCACACACACGTTATTATCATCAGCTCAAAAAGTTTATTATTTCAAATATAGACAAGCGGTGAGCGCACGCAAGAAAGCGAAACTGCTCGCGCTTTAGACAGCCTAGTTAAACAACTACGGGGCACTGGGTAAATTCTGCTCTTCTTCTTGGCTTTGTGGCTGTACATCAAGACAACGATAAGGTCTGTTTAAGGTCGGGTCGGCCATGGCTCGTTATTATATGTATATATTATTACGGCGTAATGTCTCGGCTGTGTATTTAAAAATGGCGCTTCTTTTGTTTTCATTCTACTGGCTTGTTGCACGAGCGAGTGATATATCTCTGTACACCAATAGTGTTCAGTTGCGCGTCTTGCTCCGCCTTTTGGTACCCTTTAGCTGTGCTACCCTTTGCAAGTGGTACCCAAAAAGTATTACGGTTTGGTAAACTGTACCATACAATACCACTCAGTGGAAACGGGCCATTAAATGACTCTGAGTCTAATTTTTTACTAAAAAAAATAAAAATAAAATAAAAAAAATCTATATTTTTAAACAAGGCATTTTCAGATTTAACCCTCAGCTGGATGTGTTTATTCCCTTAGAGCTGTGTTGCACACTGCATGGAAGGTCATTTTCAAAAACCCATAATAGGGGCTCTTTTATTAACTACAAGATTTTGTAGTTATTAAAAGTTCAAAATTATCAAGTTTTAAAAAAAACAGCATGAATTTAAAAGTTAAATCTTTTGAATATTAAAAATGTCTTTAATGATTGTTTTTTTCTGTCCTTGCTTTAAAAAAAAGAATTTAAAAATAATAAAGTTGTACTGTCTTTATGAACCATAATGTGCAAGACATTCACTCAAATAAAAGTACACACATATTATAAATACATACAAAACAGAGTGACTGAGAAGTGAATAGGAATAGAAAAAAAGATAGATTTTGTGATCTCCAAACTGATTAAGCTACAAGCAATTCCCCATACACTTTGTGGCCCACGTCTTTTCTTCACTTCTGAAAATGCCTGCTAAAAATGAATTTCCACAAACCCACCAACCCTTGTTCTGAGTCACAGAATCAGAGTGCCGTACCAGAGTGTCAATCCTGCTAATACATTGCATTCGATTAGATCTTTCCAGACGTCAATCACAGAATGAACCAGAAGCACGCCAGTATTCTCCCCAGGATTAAGCCCGTGTTAAATTGGCTGCTCTACGGGAAAAAATGAGCCATGAACCCAAGGTGAATAAAGCGGCTTCTTAGAAAGGCAGGTGTGTTTGAGAGAATAAAAAGAATAAAGATGGCGGGGGTGAGAGAAAAGTGAGAAAGCTCCATGTTTGAATGAGAGAATTACTTCTGTGGCTCTACGAAATGGTGGCAAACTTCAGGGAATTCTTCACTGAAGGATAATTAAATGCTCGGCGAAACTTTAAATAAGCTAAATAAATTGCTTTTTCTCAATTATGCTTCCTTCCACCTTATTTTTTCCCACAGTTCTCATATGGCCTAATGTATATGACAACCTTTGGGAATGCAACACAACCACAGAAAAATTGAAAGTGGCAACAAAACAAATAACATCCAAAATGGTCCACTAGTTTGTACCTACACGGGAATATTGTGTCCACGCAAGCGCAGGTTGCCAGACTGACGTGAGCATGCATGACTATCGAGCCTAAACGCTGATTTGAGTCGGATTTTAATGGTTTTCTAGCTAAAAGCAATATCTTAAGAATTTTTTTTTGTTTTTGTCTTAACCAACATTTCTATTTTTGAAACGGCTTCTATTACTCATAGGTGAACAACAGGAAAAAACGATCACCTCAAGTACACCTCATGTGCTTTTCATTCAGTGTTAAATGCTAATAATGTCAGTTTGAATGCCATGTTACGTGACATGTTTTGCCATACTAAAAGCAGCAGCAGATAGTTTAGCTCAGATCTTAAAATCAAAACAAACTGTTTGAAATTGAATTTCAGAACTGTGACTCAGTGAAAGCCAACAAATATCAGTGATTCAGCATGCACATTTAATTATGTTAAAGAGGTTTAATATGCATTAATTAGATTGTAAACCTTAGCATTTCACTGGAGTGCAGTGAGTGCACTATTCTGTGCTTCTGAATGGCTGTATTTCAATTTCTGTCATGTTTCGTCTGGTGCAAACAGCCAAACTGCTTATCACTGCAAATCTAGTCATGTAGCGTGTTGTTAGGTCACAGGGTTACAATGTAGCCTGCTCACCTAATGTTTACATTTATAATATTTATATATTATTTGCTAATTAATAACCTCATGTGGAACTTTGAATCTCATTTCGGAACTTTGCGTCTCATTTCGGAGTCTGCTACTGTCTACCGGAGGTCATATTTCGGTCACGGACGCATACTTTGAGAGCCTTCATGACTGAATGAATGAATGAAATATGTGGTTTTCCACCAAGGCAACCCGGGGTGCTGAAATATAATTGGCTAAACTGGCTGTGGGCAGGTTCAAAGAACCAAAAGTCGGCAGCTAGCTCTCTGCAACTCTCACATGGTCACCCACTGAAGCTAAGCAGGGCTGTGCCCGGTCAGTACCTGGATGGGAGACAACACGGGAAAGCTAGGTTGCTTCCGAAAGTGGTGTTAGTGAGACCAGCAGGGGGCGCCCATCCTGTGGTCTGTGTGGGTCCTAATGCCCCAGTATAGTGACGGGGACTCTATATTGCTCAGTGAGCGCCGTCTTTCGGATGAGACGTTAAACCAAGGTCCTGACTCTCTGTGGTCGTTAAAAATCCCTAGAAAAAGGGGTTTAATCCTGGCCAAATCTACCTACTGGCCTCTGTCTATCATGGCCTCCTAACCATCCCCATACCATAATTGGCTTTATCACTCTGTCTCCTCTCCACACTCTGGTGTGTGGTGTGTGGTCTGGTACAATATGGCTCCCGTCGCGTCATCAAGGTGGATGCTGCACATTGGTGGTTGTTGAGGAGATTTCCCCAAAAATGTGTAAAGTGCTTTGAGTATCTAGAAAAGCACAATATAAATGTAAAGAATTATTATTATTAAAACAAAAGACAGACGTTCTGGCACGTAACGCACATTTTCAAAGCAGAATAACTGACTTCAGCAATGTTTTTCATATAAACAAGAATGTTCACTTGGCATGTTTTTTAAATATCTGCAAATGGTATTTTTATGCTTTAGAAGAGTCAAAAACTTACAAACAGCATCTTTAAGGTCACGAGTCCACCAAAGCATTTATAACTTTAGAAGAAAATTAAAGTCGCTCCTCTGAAAATCTTCGCCATTCTGGTTCAGTTGGTTTGTGCGATACTAATAATTAGTTTGTCATAAGTATTTTTTGATGCCACATTCATTTCCTCCAGACACACTGATGCGTCTGCCATCTTGAAACACTCAAGCGGTTGTCCCTCTATATAAAATGATTTCCTAGATGACACAACATTGTTGGCAGGGGTGTGTGATGTGACTGGTTTAAGTCATTTATTTCACAGTAACGATACATTTCACAATACAGTTTCACAGATTTTGTTCGTGTAATTTGAAATTTGATTACCATTGTCAATCAATCTCCTCCATGCAGTGTCCCCTGTACAGTACAGAATGCTGTATCGATCGCTAGCAGTGTGACCCTGAAGTGCTGTACTGTATGTTTGCAAGTTTTCTCCGCATAATGTTGACGAAACGTTCTGCTCCGTCAAAGGCACCAGCAGTAGCATCCAAAAGGCAGAGGAAGATGCTAACCATAGCACAAAAAGTTAAACTTCTGGACATGGAATAAATAAATGAAGATCAAATGGTTTTGATCTTTGGTTTCAGTCTATAACGCTGGACTTATTTTTCTACGCAGGTTTGAACTTTGAGAGAGTTTAAACAAGAGTGAAAAGTGTGAAAATGTTAATGCCTGTCTGAAAAAAGTGATAAAGTGTGTAGTGGGGGGTTTTACAGCCTTAAAACATTTATAATAATTGTAAAAAATAAAGCTGACTACTTTGCGGATTTCACCGAGTTATTTTTAGAACGCAACTCCCGCGAATAATGAGGGACCACTGTATAGATATCTGAATAGGTGGTAATTCTAGAAAATCTACAAAAGAGTTATAATAAAGAACGGTTAATACCTGTAAAAAAGGACTTTTTTTGCACCTCTTTAAATATAGTAGGGAATTTTCAAACTTCTTTTGGCTGTGTTGATGCCAATATTTTATTCAGTTTGTGTGTCTTTAAGAAGTGGTAATTTACAGGTTAATCAGGATTGATATTTTTATTCTCCAGAAGTGTAAGCTTCTCACAAAACATTTTATCAGACATTTTATTTAATACCCCAACTGAAGCTTTGTTCCTAGACAGAACTAATATTTTTAGTTACTGAATTAAGCTCTAAGATAAGTGTCAGTCAAAAAGTGAATAATTTTTCATATATTCTGATCAATACATCAAACAAGACCAAGCATTTTATGACATAACTTTACGTTATTTGTTTATTTTGAATAGTCCCATGTGAATCTGTAGTTTTATGGGTGAGCATTAAGACCTGGAGAAGGCTATTAGTGGACAGAGACATAATCCAATGTTTAAAACACATTTATGGATATTACTACATAAATCTTGTTCTTATTTCGCATTATATTAATGTTCTAAAAACGTTTTTCTATCAAAATTATGAGAACATTCATCAAGAACAGGGGTGTCAAAACTCCTGGAGGGCCGCAGCCCTGCACAGTTTAGTTTCAACCCTGCTCCAACACACTTAAGCTGCGGTCACACTATAGTTTGAGCTTGCGAAATTCTGTCGTACGGCGCTGCGAAAAGGGACGGGATTAAACAAGATGATTAGGCATTTAAAAACGCGAGCGATTGCTCCATGTTTTAAATTTCTGTTCAGAGAGGTCATGCTTTGATCCTGGATTGGTCTCACGCAGTCAAGTGATGCGATTTCGCAGGTCAGAGTTTACCAAGCTTGAACTTCGCACCGCAGCGAAATGCGAAACTTGACGTTTCCGGTCAGACGCATTCGCGTGCGTATGAATGGAAGTCTATGGGGAGAAAAGTCCAGTGTGACGCCAGCTTTACCTGTAAGTTTTTAAACAAGCCTGAAGGGCTTAATTAGTTTGATCAGGTGTTTAATTAGAGTTGGGACTAAACTGTGCAGAGCTGCGGCCCTCCAGGAGCTGAGTTTGACACCTGTGATCAAGAACAACTAACATCCTATAGACGTTGTTCTAAAAATCCTTTCTATCAACTTTAATTTTAATAATGTTACATGCAAACATTTACACAAGATTCAAGGAACAAAACAGAATAAGAACGTGAAATGGTTTTGTTTGAATGCAGGTTAATGTTTGAGAGAATCATCACCAGACTTGATTTGAATGTTATCACTTGATTGAATGGGCGTTTTCAGTAGTTATTCGCTGATAGATAAGGGTCAGTAGGGGCCTTCTATAGATCACATATGGCTGCAGCCAGAAGTTAACAAGAATTATTTATATTATGTATTAAATGTCCTATTTATTGTATTTTATTAACTTCTACCCCTACCCCAACCCTAAACCCAACCGACACAGTAATATAAAAACAGATCTGGATCTACAGTCTTCTCTATTAGTATAGCTGATTAACCACGAGAATTATTTACATTATGTTTTAAATGTCCTATTTATTGTATTTTATTAACTTCTACTCCTACCCCAGCGCTAAACCCAACCGTCAGTAATGTAAAAACAGATCTGGAGTCTTCTGTATTAGTATAGCTGATTAACCACGATAATTTTTTTTTATATTATGTATTAAATTTCCCTTTAATTGTATTTTATTAACGTCTACCCCTACCCCAACTTTTAATCCAAAAGGCAGAAGACCCCTACTGGCCTATATCTATCAGCTGATAATCACTAATAATGCCCATTCAATCGAATGATAACATTCGAAGCGGGTGCCAGATTTGCAAAAGGTAGTATTTTAAGTCATTTTAATAAGAAAACAAACCTATTTCAGTAAGCGTTGTGGAACAAAACTGTCAAAAGGAAGCATTTGACTTCCAAAAAATGAATAAAAAACTAAGTTAATACAGTAAGTGATGTCTAGACCTTCTGTTCCCCATACTCCATTTGCTTTGCTAAAGTAAATTCTTTCTCCAGCTTAAAAAATACATGGGCTCAATACCCCGAGCACTGAGGAGCCCTGGTCACGTTTCAGCAATACAGCAGTTCATATTCAGCAGTTCATTTAGACTTGCAAATCGCATCTGCAGAGACACTTCAGTTGGTTACTAACCCTTGGCCCTTCTATGAATTATACAACCTGCAGTTTAATATTAAAAAAAAAGAGAGGAGGGAAAAAAAAAGATTGAATTATAAAACTCTCCAGCAAACTAAGGGACAGTCAAAAGGATAACTTGTGCATAATTTTTACCAGTTCTTTCCCCTTAGTCTGAGATCTAATGGACATTTCCCTGTGCTCTGTTAAATATGGAATATGCATATCTCATAAATGAATTCTCTGCAGCACTTACTGAGCCTGCTTCCACACTCAGGTTAACAAAGTTATGATTGGTGTGCAACTCTTTCCTAAGGCAAATGTCAATGTCAATATGAGCAGCTCAACTCTTATTATATGGAGATTTGTGTGGTATGATGCCAGCGTGTGCAATATTGTGGAGTTTGTAAAGTGTTTTCTTCTTTTGGCTTACTTATTAGGTGAGTGAACTTGCATCAACTGAAACGAGATGAATTGGACAATAATTTATTGCAATTAGTTATTTAAAAACAAGTGTTAAAAAAATGCTCCCTTGTGTTTTAATGTGACATCTGGAAGATACTACAGTATATACGCTACCTGACAAATAATAACAAATCATACCTGAATAATAAATGATAATACAAATAATACACAAATGATAACTGACCTAACAAATAATAACTTGACTTCTAGTTAATCATTTGAAAAAGTGGCAGAAGGTAGATTTTTCAGATAATTCATCTGTTGAAGTGCATCCCAATCATCACAAATACTGCAGAAGACCTATTGGAACCCGCATGGACCCAAGATTCTCACAGAAATCAGTCAAGTTTGGTGAAGGAAATATCATGGTTTGGGGTTACATTCAGTATGGGGGCGTGCGAGAGATCTGCAGAGTGGATGGCAACATCAACTGCCTGAGGCATCAAGACATTTGTGCTGCCCATTACATTACAAACCACAGGAGAAGACAAATTCTTCAGCAGGATAGCGCGCCTTCTCATACTTCAGCCTCCACATTAAAGTTCCTGAAAGCAAAGAAGGTCAAGGTGCTCCAGGATTGGCCAGCCCAGTTACCAAGCATGAACTTTATTGAACATGTCTGGGGTAAGTTGAAGGAGGAGGCATTAAAGATGAATCCAAAGAATCTTGATGAACTCTGGGAGTCCTGCAAGAACGCTTTCTTTGCCATTCCAGATGACTTTATTAATTAGTTATTTGAGTCATTGCAGAGATGTATGGATGCAGTCCTCGGTGAAGTCTATCGTTAATTGTTCATAATCTTTTAAATTTATTTGGCAGTTTTTTTTTTTAAATGTATGTTGTCAAATTCCTTAGAATGAATCTAAATCTGTTCAAATCTAACATTATAAAATTTATTCAGTTTAAAGATATGAATATGGTATAAATAATTGCAATCAAAATTATTAACCCCCCTGAATTATCAGCCCCTGTTTATTTTTCCCCCAAATTTTGTTTAACAGAGAGCAGATTTTTCAACACATTTCTAAACATAATAGTTTTAATAATTAATTTCTAATAACTGATTAATTTTCTCTTTGCCATGATGACAGTAAATAATATTTGACTAGATATTTTTCAAGACACTTCTATACAGCTTAAAGTGACATTTAAAGGCTTAACTAGGTTAATTAGGTTAATTAGGCAGGTTAAGGTAATTAGGCAAGTTATTGTATAACGATGGTTTGTTCTGTAAACTATCAAAAAAAATATAGCTTGAAGGGGATAATAATTTTGACCTTAAAATTATGTTAAAAAAAATTCAAACTGCTTTTATTCTAGTCGAAATAAAACAAACAAGACTTTCTCCATAAGAAAAAATAATATCTGACATACTGTGAAAATGTACTTGCTATAATTTGTGAAGTATTTAAAAAAGAAAAAAAATTCAAAGGGGGGCTAATAATTCTGATTGCAACTGTATATCTGGCTGTAGAAAAAGCCAGATCAAATTAGTTAAAATCTATGAGAAATTATATAATAAGAAGAATAATAAGAAGCATTTAAAACACATCAGATGATTGATATTATTACATAAACCTTTGTCTTATTGGTTTCATTTATGTTTTACTAACAAATATTGATAATAAAGTTCATTAGCTCAAATATGTTAAGTATGTCATCTAAATTGTATATGCAATCAGAATACATAAATCTTATTAGTTAGGCTTAAATATTTTTTGAGTGTACTGTATATGCTGCTTTATATATATTAAACATAAAATGAAAATAAAAAAGTGAAACTAATATGAAAATAAAAGTGGAAGACTTTCTTAAAGGAGAAACAATTAAACACATTGAACAATTAAGACAAATAAAACAACTATGAAGATTGTGAAAATAATATAAATAGCTAATAAAAAATGAAAAAAAATACAATACTCAAAGGGAGAATAAATGACAATACAAAAGCAATACAATTAAATAAAAGAGTACAAAAGTAAAAAGTGAGAACAAATTGAAAAAAGAGAAAGGAAAAAACACGGTGGCGCAGTGGGCAGCACAATCGCCACATAGCAAGAAGGTCGCTGGTTTGAGCCCCAGCTGGGTCAGTTGGCATTTCTGTGTGGAGTTTGCATGTTCTCCCCGTGTTCGCGTGGGTTTCCTCCGGGTGCTCCGGTTTCGCCCACAAGTCCAAAAACACATGGTATAGGTGAATTTTGTAAGCTAAATTGTCTGTAGTGTATGTGTGTGAATGATTGTGTATGGGTGTTTCATAGTGATGGGTTGCAGCTGGAAGGGCATCCGCTGCGTAAAACATGTGCTGGATAAGTTGGCGGTTCATTTCCCTGTGGCAACCCTAGATTAATAAAGAGACTAAGCCGAAAAGAAAATGAATATATGAGTGAGAACAAATAGAATTTAACATAAAAAAAAATAACAAAAATAAACTGAAAATGTTTTTTATTGAAATAAAAAGAAAGTATGAAAGTAAAAAGTGAGAACAAATTGAAAAGAAAAGAAGGAATAGAAAAAAGAATCAATATTGATTAAAATAATGGAAAAAGATACTTACCAAGTGAGAATAAATAGAATTTAACAAAAAGTAAACAAACAAACTGAAAAAATGCAATTGAAATAAAAAGTATGAAAGTAAAATGTGAGATCAAATTGAAAAGAAAAGAAATAAAATAAAGAAAAATAAAATACTAAAAAAGTGAGAATAAATGGAATAACACCAAAAGGTAATAAACAAACATACTGTACTAAAAAAGGAGCAATTCAATTAAAATAAAAAGTATGAAAGATAAAAATAAAATAAAAATTTAAAAAAATATGAGAACTAAAAAGTTAAAGTTGGAAAATTGAAAAGTGTAAAAAAGTAAAATTAATGTAAAATAAATAAAAATGAAATAGTGAGGGGATAAATATAATAAATACAGATAATATGAGATAAAGTAAATATAAAATGTATTAAAAAGTTTACAATAAATAAATAAAAAACAGTAAACAAAGTTACAAAAACTATTCAAAGAGAAAACTCATGCAATAAAAAATGTATTCTATATCAGTGCTAAAGTGTTTCAACACACTTCTGAACTTTCAGATTGTTTGGCCACCCATATTAAATACAACACCACTATCAAAACCAATACTAATCAAAAGCAGGTCATAGACCCAACAGTAACAGAACTGTCACCCCAGATGAATCAACTGAGTGACACTGTGCAGATTTCAGGAACTAAAGCAAGTCACTGGATTCTCTAAACCTCCACATTCTTTTTGCCAGTCAGCTGCAAGTAAAAAAATCAAGAAACATTTCATCCCGTCTTCCCGGCCCTTTTTCTCCCTCAGCAAGCAGCACATGGAGATCAGAAGATGCTGCATATCAGTTCGCCCTCTCCCTCATCAATTCTTCCGCCTTCCTCTGAACACCCACCATACCCCCTTCCTTCATTATTATTTCAAGAAGATGTTTCAGCATCAAAAGCCTCTCCAGCGGAAGAAACTGTCACTTCAAAAGTGCGGTAACCTCCAATCCCTCAACCAAAACACTCCTTCTGAACAAACACCATCAAATTAACTGTTAAGATTACAATTATATGATATTTAGTTTAAATAAAAGTCTCAAAAGATCATCAGAATTCTCTTTTCTATCTAACGAAAGTGGAACTGAAGAGAGCAAGGGCTTTCAAGCTCCAAAAATCATCAAGAACACAGTAAATGCACCAAATTGTGATGAAACTCTAAATTCCAGTTATTATTTTATATTCCATACATCTTCAATTGTTCTACATTTCAATGAGGACATATGAAAAAGCAATTACGTTTGGCATCACTGATCTCAAACCTGCTGTGAAACATCCTGCCGAGCGCTATTTAAATATTGTATCAACGCTGAGCCAACGATGACATTTTTTTTTTTCTTTAAGAACAGAGATATGCAAGATATAATAGCCATTAATGCTCCTCTGCTCGTTGCATTCATTTCATTCACATATAAATTTGGCAGGCTGTTGAATGCAATTTGCCTGTGGAAATGTAATTTCCCCTGAGAGACGTCAATGCTGTATATTGGAGTGGGTTGTTAGCGTATATGAGCAAACCGGGGTTCGATGAGTGCGACATATGGCTCGACGCAATATCGCATCTCCGCTTCGGTGTCAATGTTTTACGGTAATGTGATAAACATGTCACTTGACATTCATCCGAAGACTTCAGCATGCTAACAGATATATAGCATGTGGATCTTTTTACATTCTGTCCGCAAGTCTCCGCACAATTTCATCAATACTAATCCAAGCTGAGGGAGATGCAGCAGTTTATTTAATAAATCTGAAGTGTTTTGTTGTTTAAACCCTAAATGCCTAGAAATAGCGCTGTCAGAATTTGTATTGGGTTGCCCTCTTATAGTTGACTGTGTAAATTAGGCAAAAGTGGTCTGCTTAAAAAAATTTTATTTGCAAAAACAAACAAAAAATCATCAGGAACACTGTGAAATGAAACAGTAAAATATTAATTTGAATATTGAACTATTGCCATATTCAACTTAACGGAAACAAGTTGTGTGAACTCAAAGTTGACTGAGTTAAGCTGACATGTAATGTAACGTGTAATTGTATAGTGCAATTATTGTGTATGGCCATGCACTCACAGTGCTTTACAAACATTGGAGGGGATGGGGTCTCTCCACACCACCACCAGTGTGCCACAATGGCGTCAGTGCGCTCACCACACACCAACTATAGGGGGGGAACGGAGAGACAGTGATAAAGCCAATTCTATGGATGGGGATGACTGAGAGGCCATAGCTGCGTCTGAAAACGTATACTTCCATACTACATCCCTGCAGGTACAGGACGTCAACAATTTGAGGGACGTTGCATTTTGTTTGGAAATGAAAATCGGGTTGACGTCAGAACCCAACGTCAGGCTGACGTCAAGGTCCAATGTCCAACCTAAAATCAACCAAATATCAACATCTAATGATGTTACAGCTTGACGTTGTGTGGACGTTACCACTAAGACGTCTATCAGACGTTGGATTTTGGTTACCGTACCTAATGAATAAATGTCAGTATGCGATGTCAATATGACGCTGGTTTAAGATGTTAAGTCAATGTTGGATTTTGGTCACTTTTCAACACAACCTAAAAATCAACAAAATACCAACATCATTTGATGTCATTATCGGACGTCAAAATAACGTTGTACTTAGACACTGGCTAGACATTGAATTTTGGTCACCTGACGTCTAGACCTAAATCTAAACTAATGTTAATGTGTTATGACGTTGCGTGTCTGCTGGGATAGTACGCTAAAAAAACAGTATGCGAGCAGAATAGTATGTCCGAATTCATAGCATTCGAAACACAATAAGTGAGAAGTACCCGGATGACTTACTACTTCTGGAAAGATTCTGAAGTGCACATCGGATGGATGCTACGCTTTCCTATAATGCACCGTGAGAGAATTCATGGGAGTGAAGCAAAGTTGAAACTGTATACAATGCTTATGCGTAATTATAATCATGCAAGTATATAAAAAAATAGTCTTCCTGACAAATTAATCATAATGATTTAGAATTAATGTGACTTTTTGCAAACAAACTTCTTAAATAAGTTTATAAAAAAAATATATATATACATATATATATATATATATATATATATATATATATACATATATATATATATATATATATACATATATATATACATATATATATATACATATATATATATATATATATATATATATATATATATACATACATATATATATATATATATATATATACATATATATACATATATATACATGCATATATATATATATATATATATATATATATATATATATATATATATATATATATATATATATATATATATATATATATATATATATATATACATGCATATATATATATATTATAGGTGGGCATAGATAAAAAAAATTTAATCTAGATTAAGTTTAGAATTAATCTAGCTTAATCTAGATTAAAATGGATTATTTGAATTCTGCCGAAGGCATTCAGAATATGTGTGCTACCCAAATAATAAGTCTTTGAGAACGGGTTTCTCAAGCCAGGTGGCGCATTAGACCAGGGGCTCATCAGCGGTTTCCAAAATGCATCACAAACTGCTTGAGAAACTGTTCTACTAAGATAATTGGTGATGAAAATAAATTATGTTCAATAAGATGTACAGGTGTACCTAAAAAAGTGGCTGGTGAGTGTATACATGCGCAAACACTAGGTTCATTTTTCAATGTAATATTTGTTTGACATAAGCTGTACTATAAAATATACGTGTGTGAAAATGATAATAATACAAGCAAAACCAAACAAGAATGATTTATGAGTAAACTCATCAAAGTTTAATGACTATTGCTGCATTTCTGTCTGTCTCTATTCTGTCATTTAGCATATGCTCTTGTCCTTGTCATTATTTTATGATCATATAGCAACATTAGAGTCAGTTTGCTGTATCATGACTGATTCATGATGTTGTTTGCTGTGTGCTCGGGTCAGACAGCAGATCATTCTAGGAATTTCTCTGCACTTCTTGTAACACAATCACAACACAGCGACAATGACGTTGAAGGTGCATTTTTCTTCCTCTTGAAACTTTAATGAGCAGCGTGACTTCAGTGGTGCATTCTTGTTCTAGGATTACTGGATGAATGTAAATGAGATATAGCTATGTTGTTATAAAAGCTGCTAAAACAGTTTTTCTCTTAATGAAAACAAGATTGATCTGCCATCAGGGTCATTTTAACTTAAAACCATTCAAATGACACTGCATGCTGAATAAATATAAATAACTCTGAAATCAATTTAGTAAACAGAACCGATGTGGCGATTTCAGTGACATAAGTAGATTACTTTGTCATTTCGAATCAATATTTGTGTATGCATTCTTCTAATTTAGTCATTTTCTTTGGTAATGACATCAAATGCCACTGATACAGTAGAAGAATGTACAAATATAAGCAATAAAAATGCATACCGACACACACTGACGTTTAAATTTTCCTTTTTTACATTTTATATTTGATATCAACGGTATTATCAGCACAATTCTAGAAACATGGTATTTACAACAGGTTTCCAACTGTTGTCAAATGATTTACTAGTTTTTATTAGTTTAGTTTTAGTTAATTGTTTTAGTTTAGCTTTTTTCTAAATAAGGATATTTGTTAGGTGCAAGATTCAAAATAAACTCAAAAAAAAAAAAAAAACTCAACCAAACATACATTTTTTGAAACATGTATTCAGAGGACACATGACCACTATCATCTACCACTACCATCTACACTCAAATTCAAATACAACAGCCCACAAGACAGCAGCCCCAAGTAAAATGTGTGCAAAGCTGCTCTTGAGGTTAGATACACACTTGTGATTGGAAGTTCAGATCTTTAATGTGAACCGGATCTTTTGTGACAATCCTCCTATGTTAGGACTCAACATATCAAAATTATGCACTCCGCAATCATAATATCAGTCAGTTAAAACATCACCGTGATCTGAAAAGTTTCTTACAATTATGTTTTGCAAGCCAACTGATGCATGATTCCCTGAATGAATTTCATTACGACTTTCTGTTATGAAATAAACTTACGTTTCGCCAGATCCTCTCATTTAAGCCCTCGGTTTACCGGCGCTGCAGTTGTTCAAGTTTTGTTCAATCACAGCAGGTTATCATGTACTGTTTGGCTGCGTCCGAATTCATAAAATTCGAAAATCAGTATGCGAGAAGTACTAGGATGATCTACTACTTCCGGTGAGATTCTGAAGTGTGCATCGGATGGACGCTATGCTATTTCATGATTGCCCGAGAGAGAATTCATAAATGGGAGTGACGAGACGCAACTCACGCGGGTAGGTCACGTGTTCATCACAAAATGGTGGATGTAATACATCCAACTTCCATTCATACTACTGACATTTATACTGTATAGAACATACTTTTCTAGTGGCCAAGTAGTACGTTTAAATTCAAATGCAGTACCTACTGAACAGTAGGCTGTTTTGAACGCAGCCTTTGTGTTCGGTTCACTGAATCACGCATGCGCAGTATAATCAGTTCACCGCTTCTCAAATCTGATCTCAGTGTACTGTTCTAATAACTGAACAGTATATATTGGTTTATTTCAAGTCAGAGGGGGGTATTAGGCATGTTAAAAAGTAAGTTGTTTGTGGATAAAAGTGCTTACTGGAGACGCAAATCGTTTTAAATGATTCAGTCAATTTGGTCAACTAGTTCAACCAGTTCACTTAGAAGATTCAGTTAAAAAAAATTATTCATTCGCAATCGCGATCACTAATACAGAAATAAAACCCATTATTTGGCACAAATTTTTTTTAAGTCTCTGTATTTAATGCTGTCACTGTGCTGCTGTCCCGTCCACTCGTTTTTGTCGCGGGAGCAACAGGAGGAGGACCGCTTGATCTGGCCAATGGCATCAAGATGACAGACTCTGAGGTGCCGTACGGCTCAAACACCTAGCAGCGTGAAGAAAAGAGATTTACTCCTAAAAGGCCTGCAGTAGACTTATGTATTAAATACATTTACAAAGACAAAAACGAAGGACGTTTTTCCTATAATTTTTGTTTAGTTATAGTAACTTTTAATTTAGTTTTGTAAGTACACAAAAACAGTTTTAAGGGTTTTTGAAAATGACCTTCCATGCAGTGTGTAACACAGCTCTAAGTAAAATGAATTATCCAGCTAAGGCTTAAATCTGAAAGTGCACCGTGTTTAAAACTATTGATTCATCTATAAAAGAGTTGACTCATAGTGATCTGAATGAAACGCCGCTGTAATGAGTCTTACAGACTCAAGCCCCACCCATTTGTTGCACACGCAAATCACAGAAAATTTAAATCTCTGGCCCTGCCCACAAACATTGTAGAACGAAGAAGAGGAAGACACTCTAGCAGATCCCAGTTGAATTATGTCGCGAAGGCGATGTGCTCTGAAGTGTGAGGGAAAGTTAGTGTTATTTTCCCTACCCAAAGATGAGGCTGTGATAAGTCAGTGGTTGAAGATTATTTTTGCAAAAATACCTCAGCATTATAGCCCCAGCCTTGTGCTGTGTTTAAGTCATTTTTCTGACGAGTGCTTCAGCAATCTACATGCTTACAACTGGGAATTCGTCGGCCGTTTGTTAAAGGAAGGATCAGAAAAGACCATTGATGTATGGCACTTTGTCAGAGCTTGACAGGAACTTTACAGGGTCCCACTTTATATTAAGTGGCCTTAACTACATGTACTTACATTCAAAAAATAAATACAATGTACTTACTGTGTTCATTATGTATTGCAGATCACTTTTGGTGTTAGTTAGGGTAGGGTTAGAGACAGGTTTGATGGTATGGGTAGGTTTAGGGATGGGTTAAGGTGTAAGGGATGGTCAACAATGAAATTATAGGTGTAATTACAGAAATTAGTAACAATGTAATTACATAGATGTATTTAATCAAGCATAAGTACAATGTAAAAACATGTATTTATGCAATAAGTACATTATAACAAATGATTAATTTCAATGTAACTACATATTAGTTAAGGCCACTTAATATAAAGTGGGACCCTTTACAGTACGCAATTCATGGATCAGTTTCTTCCTCCATTTCAAAAGTGTAAATGCGTGCCATTAAAATCCACTTAAAATCCACCACTGCCATTTGATGTTGCTATGGCCACTGTCAGCTGTTCCTACACATGTGTGGTGGTCAAGTTTCAAAATAGTTCAGCTTTTCCCACTGTGTGGATTAATACCGAATGTGTGAATGGTTAAGAATAGAGCAATATACTGGTGTTTAACTGCATTGTTTTAATGCACTCCTGCATTGGGCTCACACATACACTCTGCACTCGGACTACTATTTTATAAGCCGTGCTGGGCGTTTCTCTCTGTCTCGCGCTGAACGCAGTCGACCAATCACAACAGACTGGGTCATCGGTCCAATCAGCGCAGATTAGCATCACGCTAAGAAGGGGTTTGGGAACAAATGAATCACTGAACAAATCATATGGGTCATTGGGATAATTAGGTAAAAAATAAATACATACTATAAGACAATGAAAGTGTTTTTTGTCCTTGCATGCATATCAGCCTGTTGTTGGAGAAAACCAAAATATGATCTTTTTAATGCATAATTTAAAAAATGATCTTTAAAAAAAAAATCTTGTTTTTATTTTTATTTCAGTTAACAAAAATGTTTTTAAATTTTAGATTTCGTTTCTTTGTTTGTTTTTGTTAACTATAATAACCTTGGTTAAAAGTGCTATAAATAAACATGAATTGAATTTCCATGTCAGAATAATATTTCAGTGTGGTCTCAGACTTTTAGTGCCACCACTGGTGCCACTTTTAGAAGCCGACTGCTGAGAGACATGAATGTGAGGAACTAAAAAGAGATGAAGAGCGATACAGTGAAAGAAAAAGAGAGAGAGAGAGTGAAAATGACCACAGGGGACGTTCTGGCTGAGAGAAGAGATCATCATCATGTTGATCACTGGCACACGGCAGGGGAGAAAAGTGTGGCAAAGATGACACACGAGTACAGAGGCCAAAGCCAGGGGTTTTTTTTCACCGTATGTGAAAGGAAAAAAAAACACCTCAGAAAAAAAGAAAGTGAAAGCAGGAGAAAGAGAAGAACAGAGGGCGCTATTGATTTCAGATAGCACCCAGCGCCTGAGCGAGCGGCTTAGATCCTGATAGCCGCCATCATTAATGTCAGCCCAAAGTTCACACGGATCAATTTCAAGACTAAATAAAAACTAGAGGTAATCTCTCTCAGTGCCCCACTGAACACCATCAACCCCCAGCTAGAAAGGCTCCCATCAAGGTTACCTTTTATAAACGGTGCCCACAAGCGTACACTGAAAATATAAAGAATTCAATACGCACGTCAAGAGTGATGGTGAGGTTTTCAGGAGGCCTTCTGGCCATTTATTTTGGTATTAGTACAGTGCCGATGTCAAAATAGAGGTTTAAAAATTACATGATCACCCTGCAGGTTAGATTTCAGTATTCATGTGATTTTCTTGTACCACACTGAGCTTTATTGAATAAAAGTCTTGAATAGGCAATAGACTTACTCTGAAGTTGCTTAGATCTGTTGCTGCTTTGTTTATTGTTGCTATGTCATCAAGAGCAAACACATCAACACTACCATGCGCATATTAATTACTATACTAAATCTCTTACTGAGAGTTGTCAGGACAAAATTACTGAAACCTTACTGTAAAGCAGGGGTGTCCAAACTCGGTCCTGGAGGGCCGGTGTCCTGCAGAGTTTAGCTTCAACTAGGGTTGGGCCGATAGACGATGCCATCGTCCATCGCCGATGGCCGATAAACTTCACGATGCTGAGCCGGCATCGCAATCCATCGCCCCGCCCCACATTTATATTGATATATAACTTATTATTTGCATGTCATCTTAATAGTTACAACGGTCTTTTCATGAGCTGTGTTCAATTTTACATATAACTGCCACTTGCACGGCTGACAGCATCGTGAGGATTAAATGAAGGATTATCCAGTACCTCTCGTGCTTAAAATGTGTAGATTCAGTGGCAAACGCTGTTACCTGCAAACCCCGTCCCACAGACTATACAGTGAATGGCTTTAGTTATTTTCATAGCGCACTTGAAGCCACTGGAAGTATTTTATCCACTCTTGGAAAAGTGTAAATGGTGGATTAACATTCAGCACATGATCACTAATCAGATGTGCCATTTTAATAACTTTAGGTGGTTTCTTAAAACAAAATCTGTCAGTGTTATTTTCATTCTCTCATCTTCAGCGCGTCACATTTCCGCGGTTGTAGCTCCTGTCATCTGAAGGCAGAAGGCATTAACTGAGTGATTGACAGCTGATATTAACCAATCCATTCGCGTTCAGTTCTAGAGCAGTGGGCCAATAAGAAGAGCACAAAGGCGGGGCAAGCATTGTGGGCTTTTTTACTTCAGCAAGTTCACATAACAACTGTTTTAATCTGTTCCTGAGCGCTGCGTTTGCCGTCTTTAGGTGCAAAGATGCATTCTTAATAAATGTCTCCTAAATCCGCGCACGCGGTGAGGATTTTGCAGTGAAAACAGGTCGCATGGCAACAATTTATGCACTAGCACAAATGCTTCCAAATATATTTTTAGGTCGCATAAAATTTCGGGTGCACAAAACGGTCGAGCACTAGCATCTTTACTTGTTATTATTTCCTCATAATAATAAAAAAATAAGGAAGTTATCATTAACCACAATACAAATTACAGTGAACTCCAAACCAACTCTCGGCTCCTCCACCGGCTGTGGGAAAAAGCCATTATAACGACACAGATTACTCTACCTATTCATGCCAGAGTCTCGGGGATAAGTGATTGACAGGTGGTAATTTGTGTGTAACTTTATTTATTTATGGTTTGGTTATGGGTAAAGCAAAGACCATGTGGGTCAGGTAGTGAAAACGGTTGGCTACAATTAATTATTTCGTTATGAATTAATTGATATTTAACAACTAACACCCCCACCTATGACGACGATCCCATAGTCCATCGCGATGTTTCACATTAGACATCGTATGATGCCAAATTGGTCAACATCGCACAACCCTAGCTCCAACTTGCTTTAACACACCTGCTAGGAAGTTTCTAGTATATCTACAAAGAGCTTGATTAGCTGGTTCAGGTGTGTTTCATTAGGGTTGGAGCTAAACTCTCCAGGACACCGGCCCTCCAGGACAGAGTTTGGACACCCCTGCTGTAAAGTGTTACCATAAGCAAAACAAAATGAATCAAAGTTAACTTCTTCGTCATTTACAGTGACAAACACAGTGATTTCTATTTAGCAAACCTCATTAACTAACCTTAAGGCATAAGTCATCATGCCATTATCTTAAAGGGCACCTATTTTATCCATTTTTCAAGATTTAATTTAAGTCTTTTGTGTCTCCAGAATGTGTCTGTAAAATTTTAGCTCAAAACACCCATCAGATCATTTATTAGACCTTTCAGAATATTGGATCTTCTGCTCTGAACACAATGTAGCTGTTTGTGTTGCCTGTGCCTTTAATGCTAGTTCTCCTCGCCCACCGTTCCCATGTGCCTGTCAGAGTGTGCCTCAATCTCCGCCTCCACTGCATCAGATAAACAGCACAGTGACAGACATGAAAGAAGCAGATCTCACGTAACGTTTGTGAGAAATACTACAGTAAGAACTTTCCCAATTATTATTTAATGTATTTGTTGTGGAGCTGCAACGATGGGTCACACACAATGTCATTACAAAAGTTCACGCATGCATGCACGCACACACACACACACACACACATACATACAGGCACAAAACACACAGGGGACACACACAGCGCGCGCATTTAACTTTGCACTGTTTTTGCATGGCAAATGTGACAGGATACACGCTAGTATACACTGCTGATTTAACATCCACAAACCAGGATTGAAGCGTCTTTTATAATTGTACTGACATGCGGCTGTGGTGATAAAGAAAGTAAAATAGCTGTAATTCATTACAAACATGCACTGTTTAAAAAACGTTTTAAACTTGTAATACTCATTCTTGATCACATTTGATGATCACAGCGAGCTGAACAGATCTTTTAATTCTGGTTGCTTTGTGCACATCTTCTCTTGTGGATATGACTACACATGTTACTACAGTGGCATGTTAATACGCGGTTGTCAATCAAATTGGTGGGTGGGGAAACTGCACTCCTACTTCACGTTTCAGTGGGCCTCAAAGTGGGAGGGATTTGGATCCTATTTTACCATCAGGAAAGGAAGGGAAAAAAAAAAAAGAGACTTGTCTTATTGACAGTTTATATCACCCCAATATGACTGAGGACACACTATATCTACATACAGTTCTGTCCAAACAGCTTCCAAAAGATGGTTTTCATCATAGCTGCCCTTTAATGAATTTAAGGGTGTATTCACACCAAAAAAGTCTGTTAGCTCACTTTAGTCTGTATTCAAAGAACAATAAACATATTTATTGGTCGCAAACACCTGACAATGTAACATCTTCACACATATGACTGTAGATTTGGATGTTCTCGCATTAAATAAAAGTAGGGCATTTTGAAAATTGTATGTTCAAATAAATTGCTTAGGGAAATAAAAAGAAAAGCTTAAATTTCCCCATTTTCTATTTCACATTTCGACTCGACAGTCTCAACCAATTATGCAGGTAATAATGATGTCAACACATCTTAATAACTGAGCACTTTTAAAGTATTGATTACTTCTGTTTACATTATGCTTGTATTACCAAGGCAACAACCCATTTTTATTTAGGATTTCTATGTGATTTTATTATGATTCCAAAGAGCTCCATTTCAGTTATCAGCACCATCGTTGTGAATGAAATTTAAGCAAAGAGAGAGCGTTCGGCTCCTCTCTCTCAATTTAATTCAGCGGGAACAGTCAGTTGAGAAGAAAATTGTTCTTAACAGTGAATAGCGGAAGTGATCGGGTGTGGAAGAAGTGGGACTGAAGTAACAGACCTGTTGTATGTCTGCGTCCGTACGGGACGCTTCTGGGTCTGGACATTGACCTCAATCCGCCTGTTAGTGACCACTGGTCTAGGCTATCGTTGCAACAGCAACAAAAAACGGCATTTGTTAGGTTTTTGTGTCTGTCTGAATTTAAACTGAGTGTCTCTTGAAACACTGACAGCAATGCGCTGTGATTTGGCCTCACCTGCACTTTTGCGATGTATCTCCTTCACTTGCCATACTGAAACTCCACACGCACAAACCAACACGTTAGGAAACGTGATGTCAACAACAGATTTACATACTAAGAGGTGATTGGACAGATCTTTGCATGTGCAATGAATGGGAAAGTTAATCTGAACCATACAAAAGCAGTTGTTGAGGTTATTTTTATTAACAAACCAACATTAATAATGCATATACTGAACCGCGGATCACAAGGTGCACCGAACCGTGGGAGAACAACGGGACGATATGGTTTTTTACCGAGAACCGTTGCATCCCTTGAGCTTATGTAGTCTAGTCACATAATATGTGTGTGTGCTGGCGCTGGAGCATTTCTTCATGTGCCACGCGTCACGCAGCTGAAGCAGAGCTTGAATGTAAACTAATAAAAGTTTATCATAAGCATTTTATTGATAATTTAATACACATTTGGCATTAAGAAGGAACATAAAAAAATTTGACTAACATCTAGCAGCTAAATGTGTCTGGAAAAATATTCAAAGGCTTTTATTTTCATAAACGGCACAGATGTGAATGCGTCTGAATGTTCTGATTGGCTGGAGTAGACACGAGTTCTACGTGAGTAGACGTGTTTTAATTGTGAATGCGCTTTTTCCGGTGTTACGGTTTAACTGGTGACCGTGTTAACTGGTGTCCCTTTCCAGATGTAAGCTATTCACGTTTGCAGATTGGCAGATTCGTCACTTTTTCACAGCAACAAAACATGCCCCTACCAAATAAAGATTCTTATTACTTGGTGTCAGTGTCATTTTAAGCATTATTGATTTTAATATGTGTAGCAGAACAGTATATAACCAAAATTAATATTATATTATATTATAATTTACATGTCATCAACGGAATTCGAACTGTAGTAGTTAAAAATGTTCACCACGAGTATCAATCAACCTGAGCTATTCAGAAGTACACATGAACTGGTCTGTTTCAATATCTTTATCAGTCAAACATACTTTGCTGTGGTTGTGGACTCGTGTTAACCTGTTTCCATCAACTCATGTTAACATGTTGTTTACATGTACTCATGTTAACATGTTTCTACAAAGTCCCCTGCTGATATTTTCTCAAAATAGCTCTGAATGACAAAACAGTGTTTCATCAGTTGGTCAAGCCACGTTTTTTCATAGTTGTTGTAGACTCATGTGTACCTGTGCCTTTGGACTCGTATTAACTCGTGTCCCATGCTCACACATGTACACGAAGATTTTACAAAAAATGAATACAATGACGATATTATTATGCAACATATTATGTCTAATATATTTTATATACAATTTATATATATATATATATATATATATATATATATATATATATATATATATATATATATATATATATATATATATATATATATAAAAGTATTATACAACACAATATTACTTAAAAATCGCTACATTTCAATGTATTATCTTGGTCACATCTGGTCAGAGTGAGCTTTTTATCTGGATATGCAGCTTGCAGAAGGAAAGGAAGCAACATGCCATTTTGCTCCTAGCCACACAATTGCTGTCTTAGATGCATTAATTATGAGCCGTTCTGTCAAGTGAGATGATGTGATGGATTTTATTTAGAAACTTTTTTTTTTTTTTTTCTTTTGGGGGTGGGTGCAGGGTGGGGTTGGTCACTTTCTGAATCCCTGTGTCTTCCAGCATGAATTTCATGCATATAAATCTGCCATAAAGTTTTATTTAATGCAAGGGGTCATCTAAATACACAAGCAAGTGGTGAGGATCAACCTTCAGAGAAACATAAGCTGAACTTTTTACACTCTTAAAGAAGTAATCAAAAACATCTGCAAAGAGGGAGGTCTCTAATTTAATGTTTATTTGGAAGAAAAAGTATTGGTCATAGTTAAAAAAAAATTTTTTTATTATATTCTAGCAAGTAGAGGACTGTAAGAATCTCTAGAACAGATCTTCTGACTCAAAAAAAAAAACAAACACATTTTCTTAATTAAAATGAGCTAAAGCAACACAATTTAGGACTTTGTTGGGACAACTTAAATTGTTTTATGTTCAATCCACTTAAATTTGTAAAAACAAATAGGCTAACTTCTATCATGTTGTCTCAACACAAATTGATTGTGTGGAACCCAGCATTTCTTAAAGTGTCGTTTCAAATGCAGTTTGATTGAACATAACTATTTAAAGCATTGTGATCTTGGTTTGATGTAAAAAAAAAAAAATAAAAATATTTATATATATATATATATATATATATATATATATATATATATATATATATATATATATATATATATATATATATATATTCACACACACAAAATTATAATAATTATATCATATATTTTAGAAATGTGAATAAGGCTATTAGTTCAGTCTTAGACTTTTTTATGATTGTGTATGTTTGTGATGTTTTTGTAATGTTTATTGTATATGTCAATGCTAATCTAACTTTTAACATCCATCGAACTTGGGCTGCACGATATTGGAAAAATTGCTATATTTTGTTTTCTGCAATATATATTGTGATATAAAAACTATTTCATCAGATGGCTTGAATAGCTCTATGGGGGGGGGGGATGTGTGTGAATCATGCATAAAAAAATTATAAACAAATTGCAAGCCAGAATAATAACAATATAGCATAGAAAAAAGTAAAATAAACAGTGCTTTATGGGTTTCTGTACTGTCAAACAGTATTCAGGTACAGATATTAAATTACTAATGTAAAATTACACTGTATAGTCTTTAATGAAGAATAATTTTACTGAATTATTAATACAATGAAGTTACAAATGTTGTACGTTATTACCTACGTAAAGCCCAAATGCTTTTCTCTCTCTTGAAATGGCTATAAAACACATGTAAACAATAAAACAACAAACGCCATTTATTCTCAGCATTTATATTCTGCGATGTGACTATTGCAGACACACACACATTGCAAAATAGATGCTGAAACAATATATTGTGCAGCCCAACATCGAATATTTTCATTGCACAAAAAACAATGGCGCAAAAAGATTCTTTAGAAATTCTTTAGATTCTTTATTAAAATAATCTTCACCAGTGTTGGGGAAACAAAGTAGTGCATTACAATAATGACTTACTCCGCCAAAAAAGTAACTAATTGCATTATTTAGTTACTTTTTATGGAAAGTAATGGTTACATTACCTTTGTGTTACTTTTTCTTACCTGGCTGAGGTTTGATCTCTTTCAGATCTTGCAGTTGAGTGTGTGATTCAACCTGACTAAGGTCTATTTTATTCCGCAATATATTTTGTAAAAGCCAATTAAGCAAGGTAAAAAGTAACTCGCATAACATTTTTTAATAAGTTACTCAAATATTATTACTTATTTTTAAAAGTATTGTGTTACTGGAAAAGTAATATTATTAAGTAACGCATGTTACTAATAACGTGTTACCCAACACTGATCTTCACATTATAAGAACAAAATTCTAAGAACTGTTATTTGAAAGGTTATAATGAAAATTGTAATAAATTAGTGGATCTATCATCTAAAATATCATCATCATCATCTTTTGTTTGTTTGAAATATTATTCTTTTTTTTTTCTCTAATCAAAAGCTGTCTAGGAAATATTGTTTTAATATTCTAAATTTGCTTTCCATCTCGGTGGTTCAATACATTAGCAATAAATATGAAAAATAAATATTTCATTATGGGTGACACAGTGGCTCAGGGATTAGCACTGTCGCCTCACAGCAAGAAGGTCACTGGTTCAAGTCCCAGCTGGGTCAGTTGACATTTCTGTGTAGAGTTTGCATGTTCTCCCCATATTGGCATTAGATTGCTCCCGGTGGTCCGGTTTTCCCCACAGTCCAGCCGTAGTGTATGTGTGTGAATGAATGTGTTTTAATGTTTCCCAGTTCCGCTGTGGTGACCCCTGATGAATAAAGGGACCAAGCCGAAGGAAAATGAATATTTCAATATCCAACTGAGCACTAGATATTGCTCTTGAACCCTGAATTGTCATTTTCTTGCCATTGTGTAACACAAAGTTTACATTCATAAAGTTTAAGCACTTGAGCAGAGCATATCTGATTCACCCTTTTATAAAAACTAAATGACAAGCAAATTCATTTTTGTAAAAGGAGTTCAAAAGGTTCCGCATAACAATTCTGAATCATAATTAGTTCCCTTCAACTTTTAAATGGAACAGAAGACCTGACTGTTACGTAAAAAAATGTCAACTTTTTATGAAAAAAATAGCTTGGTATCTCATTTACCAATCATTAGAGTTCCTGGAACTGATTTTGGTAACCTTGAAAATATTTGGATCTTTAGCACTATATGAACGATCTGTTTTGCAAGAAATTAGTTCTGAGTCGCACATTTTTATTAGAGACCCTGACGGTGAGCCAAGCAAATATTAACAGAACGATACCAACAGTGTGACAGAGACCCATCACAACTATTACCCAGTCAATTATACAGCATGTAAATCACGCGGCGAGAAGCCAGACAGACTGATAACCATTAAACTGACAGAGAGCAAATGAAAAGTAAGAACAGCACCAAACCAGACTTATTTCTCCTAGGTGAAACTACCAGATTCATGCCTAATGCAGTTTTCCCACCTTTGATTAAAGGGGTATTTTTAATATCGGTCTTAAAGCTGTGCCGGGGTCTTTAGTGCAGATGTCGTAACTGTATTTCAGCAACAGAGAGCCATCATTAAAAAAAATAATAATTAAAAGAAAATCTAGACAACTATAAACTCTGAGAATAATGAGTGCCATCTCTCACCTAACAATAAAGTGAGGCTGTATATCTTAATAGAGTCCCAATGAAGCAAGGTCTAAATGACAACAAAAGCAGACAGTGATCAAGGCAGAGGAATGACCTAGATGGACATCATGCCATCTGATGCAGAAAACTGATAACTGTTACATATAGGGCTGGGCGATTTGGCCTAAGATCAAAATCTCGATTAATTAAACATTTTAACTCGATTACAATTAACGAACGACTATTTTATATATATTTTTTGTCCTTATAGTTCAGGCTTTGTACAGTAAATATGATCACATAATACAAGTGAGATGTTTTTGAATGAAAGGTGCATTGCTTACTTTTTGCAACAACTTTAAATCACAAGGTAAACACAAAACAAAAGTTAGTTAGAAGACACTTGAAAACACCCGCTCCATCGGGCTCTCCCGCAACTCTTTGCCCAGACTCATCACCGGTACCAAAGCCACTAATCAGAGCTTGCGCTATGAACGTCACAATGTGTAGTTAACAGAGCAAGGTCACGTGACTCCACATGTGATAGGGAATGTAATTGAAATTATCGACCTGCAAAAAATAGATCAATTATAGGTTCTGAATGTCGATTTCGATTACTTTTCGATTAATCGCCCAGCTCTAGTTACATGTCGAGCCAAGGCCTCTAGCTTCACTTATGAATTGAATTTATTTGCCACTAATTGTGACCATAGTATTCACTTTCTTCTGTGCCAGCTGAATACACTGGATTTGTGCAACATGTCCAAAGCTTTTAAACATTACCTCAAATTACAGTGGAAATATGAATCGTCACTTGCCTCACGATTTGATTCAATTCAATTCACTCAGTAGTTTTACAAAATCCAATGGAAAAACATTGGGTAATTTAATAAAAAAATAAACAGCAAATTAATTTTCCATGTAAATAAGATTTGGCCTATACACTCTCAGAAATAAAGGTACACAAGCTGTCACTGGGGTGGTACCTTTTCGAAAGGTACAAATTTGTACCTAAAAGGTCCATATTAATACCTCAAGGGTACATATTAGTACCTAATAATTACAAAAGTGTTACTTTTTAGGTACTATTATATACTTTTGAGGTAACAATATGGACCCTTCAGGTATAAATGTGTACCTTTTAAAAGGTACCACCCCAGTAACAGCTCGTGTACCTTTATTTCTGAGAGTGTAGAGTGAAAGTCAGTCGAGTGGTTTGTAAACTTTTCTACATTTATTTTGCATTCTGCCAACTAAATGACAGAATCTATGGGTAAATTGAAGTTTCAAAAAAGTTAAACCATCAATATTGTTAAATCAAGTGTTTTGCACTTTATAGAAACCAGCGGTGACGAAAACCGACTGTGTGACATCAGCTGCGTCTGGTCCTGTCTGGATCAAAAAGCTGTGTGCCGACTTAAACGAGAACCTACATCATGATACTGCATGAGAGCATGAATATTTCATTCCTGCACGTGGCAGTATTCTGTATTTTAATTCCACAAATGGAAACCAGAACTAGGAAGTTAACAAGAATTATTTGTATTATTTATTAAATTTCCAATTTATTGTCTTTTATTAACGTCTACCCCTACCATCACTGTAATGTAAAAATAGTAGTTGTAGCAAGTATTATTTATGTTATTTATTAAATTAACCAATGAATTGTATTTTATTAACGCCTACCCCCACCCTAAACATAACAGTCACAGTACTAGCGCTGGGCAAGTTGGCCTAAAAATCAAAATCTCGATTAATTGAATATTTTAAATCTATTACAATTAATGAATGATTATTTGATTTATTAATTTAACAAGTTTTGTACAGTAAATACGCTCACATATTACAAGTGCACGGGTATGTGACCACATGAAGGCTACGCCAGACCATACCTCAATGCAGAAGTATAAAACGTGCATTACTTGATTTTAAAATAATTAAAGGAAACACGCAATGATTTTCACAATCTATGATTATCACATTTGCTATCAATGATTATGCATTGAACGTCAACGCTGAACAATTGAAATTAAAAAACACACATTGCCTAAAACAGTCACTTTTTTCTTATAAAAAAAAAGTGAAAATAAATAACTTCCACTTTTGGAAACAAAATTAATTATTTTCAATGTTCAATTTTTACTATTAAAATTAGAAAATAAGTAGCATCTTTTCTAAATAAAATAACTTGTATATCTTGTAAATTATATTTTAAACAGTGCATTTCGTGAATCTTCTGTAAACAAATATTTTCATGTAAATAATCATTTTTTTTTTAAATAATAATAATAATAACGGAAAATATGCCGTCTCTGATGCTGCTTCCAATCATCATCAATGTAGTACAAACTTGTGACGTGTTATTAAAATTTCTTGAGAGTTGCACAGGTATTCGACCACATGAAGGCTGCGCCAGACCACCCATGCGTTCGATGCAGAAGTATAAGGTAGCCTTAACAGAGCGGGGTCATGATTCCACACGCGGTAGGGAAAGTAGTTGAAAAAAATTGACCTGGAAACATTAAATCGATTATAGATTCTGAATGTCGATTTCAATTACTTTTCGATTAATTGCCTAGCCCTACACAGTACTGTAAAAATTATTGTTATACAGCGTTACAAAAATGATGTGCGTATCAGCTGTTTCCTATCTAGACTTTATCAACCAGTGCTGCACACATACAAACTGTAAACAAAGCAGCATAGACAAAGAGAACTTCTCATACATTTCTGATAACCTATATAATTTGCAAATATTTTACAAATACAATGATTTATTTGTGCTGCCTCTTGACTTGCGCCGTTTGCTTGGTTTCATGACTTCAATTTTTGTTCACATCCTTGGATTCATAGCAAGAGAGCTGCTGATTCTACATTGAGAATTGGTCAAAATCCTTATGAAATGAACCCGACTAGAGGCAACAAGTGAAATCGAATCTACACCACATCCAGACGCATCTCTAAAAAAGTAAACTAATGTTGACTTGGAACATTATAACATACAACAAATTAACAACATATTATGAGTTATAACAACATAACTGTTTTGGCCAAACTACCTATTTTAAGTTCAAACACTTTTCTATAGTTATCTCTTCAATATACTAAATATATTTACATCTGCATTTATCTGCACTATGTATTTATGCATTTAGTTATTTATTAATACATTTATCAAGGATGCATTTAACTGATCAAATATAACTATAAAATGTTTACATTGTACAAAATGTACACTGTTTACAAAATGATATTACAAATAATGTTTAAAACTGTCAATGCATTCATTCATTTTTATTTGGCTTAGTCCCTTTATTCATCAGGGATCACCACAGCGGAATGAACTGCCAGCTTATCCAGCATATGTTTTAGCGGATGCCCTTCCAGCCACAACCCAGTACTGGGAAACATCCATACACACTCATACACTATGGCCAATTTAGTTTATTCAATTCACCTATAGCACATGTCTTTGGACTGTGGGGGATAGCAGAGGAAACCTACGCAAACACGGGAAGAACTTGCAAACTCTTCACAGAAATGCCAGCTGACCCAGCTGGGACTCGAACCAGCAACCTTCTTGCTTTAAAGCGACAGTGCTAACCACCACAATTCATCAAATAATAATACGCAGCAAACTTTGGAAAAGCAGTGTACATGTGCTTAAGATTTCCGAGGCATATTTTGAAACTTTTAATCCAGCCAGACCTGAGGTTCAGGTCTTAAAACTTGTGAACTGCATTAATTTGCATGGAGAGGAAAAAAAAGTCAGCACAGAAACTTCAGGGATTTCATAAACTGTCACTAAGGCAAGCGCTCTAAATATTTATGTACCAAAAAGCTACAAATCCATAGCAGAATTCTGGACTTGCAGTGCTCAACCTTGCAGAGATAAATTAGATACTGTCTGCTTCAATATTGTTACTAAACGCTTGCTCTGTGAGAATTAATCTTAATTTGCAGAAAGGAAAGCTTTTCTGCTTCGGTATTGCTCACTCCCTCTGACATGCATGTTGCTTTTAATTTATCTGTACACTAGCAAATACACGTTTCTTCACTGGCATTGTAACTGCTTTTATTTTTTGTTTTTTTGCAACAGAATTATCATTCACATTTTGTCTGGTTGTAAAATATCTGGCCTCTTTTTCACCTTCAAAACTTTAAATACTTGTTTAAATATACACAAATTTCTAATCAGTCAATCACATGGCAGCAACTCAATGCATTTAGGCATGTAAGACATGGTCCAGACAATCTGCTGCAGTTCAAACTGAGCATCAGAATAGGGAAGAAAGGTGATTTAAGTGACTTTGAACGTGGCATGGTTGTTGGTGCCACACGTGCTGGTCTAAGTATTTCAGAAACTGATGATCTACTGGGATTTTCACGCACAACCATCGCTAGGGTTTACAGAGAATGGTCTGAAAACGAGAAATTATCCAGTGAGCGGCAGTTCTGTGGGTGCAAATGTCTTGTTGATGCCAGAGGTCAGAGGAGAATGGCCAGACTGGTTCTAGCTGATAGAAAGGCAACAGTAACTCAAAAAACCTCTCGTTTGAACAGAGGTATGCAGAAGAGCATCTCTGAATGCACACCACGTCCAACCTTGAGGCAGATGGGCTACAGCAGCAGAAGACCACACTGGGTGCCACTCCTGTCAGCTAAAAACCGCAAACTGAGGCTACAATTCGCACAGGCTCACCAAAATTGGACAATAGAAGATTGGAAAAATGTTGCCTGGTGAGTCTCGATTTCTGCTGTATCAACTGTTCAGGCTGGTGGTGGTGGTGTAATTGTGTGGGGGATATTTTCTTGGCACACTTTGTGCCCATTAGTACCAATTAAGCATCGTGTCAACGCCACAGTCTACCTGAGTATTGTTGCTCACCATGTCCATCCCTTTATGACCACAGCATACCCATCTTCGGTACTTTACTGTACTCAAATGGCCTCCACAGTCACCAGACCTCAATCCAATGGGGCACCTTTGGGATGTGGTGGAATGAGAGGTCATGGATGTGCAGCTGACAAATCTGCAGCAATTGCGTGATGCTTTCATGTCAATATGAAGTAAAATCTCTGAGGAATATTTCCAGTACCTTGTTGAATCTATGCCACGAAGGATTAAGGCAGTTCTGAAGGCAAAACAGGGTCCAACTTGGTACTAGTTAGGTGTACCTAATAAAGTGACCGGTGAGTGTACAATGTGCATATAGTGATAATGAAGCACTTAAGTATTCAGGTAGTGAATTAAAAATAGCTAGGAGTTATAAATGTTTAGAGGTCAACACAACTACCAAACTTTGTGAATGTTGACAACAACTGAACATTATTTCAATTGTTACCATTTCTAATGAATGAAGCAGTCATAACTGAAGAATTATGGATGCCCATTATCCACCACAAGATGATAAAAATAATAATAATAATAATAATAATAATAAATTACATTCGAATTCTAAGTTTAAATATCATAATTTGTGATCAGAGAGGGCAAAAAAAAACTGTGGGATGAAAACCTCAGAATAGCAAGAAAAGGTCAGAATTCTGAGCTTTTATCTTGCAATTACTGCCTTTTTTTCTCAGAACTCCCACACGATTTAGGTTTATGCTCCTTATTGCAATTCTGACTACATTTCTTGCAATTATGACTTCTGAATCATCTTTCAAAAGCATTAAAAAGGACAAATTGGACTGTAGTGAATAATTCATTAAGGCCCAGTTTCACAAACAGGGCTTAGCTTAAGCCAGGACTAGACCTTAGTTAAATTAGGCTATTTAAGTCACATTTATAAAAACTGCTTTAGAAAAATACATTACTCGTGTGCACCTGTAGACAAAAAATGACACTGACATATTTTAAGACATCTCACTGCAAGTTTTTTTCAGTTGAGACAGCTCAAACATGCAATTTAATCCATGACTAGCCTTAAACCTTGTTTGTGAAACCGGGGGTAAGAGCTTTAACATGATCCAACATGAAATTCTAACAAAGCTATCTCACCCATGAAGTCATGTGCCTGCAGTTTTAACCCTCTCCAAGAAATCAAACAAGACATCAAGACCAGATACATTTATGTTACAAATTATTGTGTCTTTTAAAAAAATTATATACATGAGGACGAACTTCTCGGAAGCTTCCTCATTAAAGCATAATCTTTAAATCACTGGAACGTAAACAAAATAAATGATTCAAAATTCTCGTTAATAATTAAAAGCATTTAGATAAGGTAACAGATTTAAATGTGTAGATTTAAGCATGTAAAAATAAAACAAGCTTTTTATTTTTTTTCATACCATAAGAGTTTGTTCCTAGAAATATTACACATCTCAATTATTCACTTAATAAAATATACTAAACTGCGAGCCTGTCACAATAATCAATATATCAACTTATCGCACAACACATGGAGATAATCTCAATAATTTTTGGTGATGCAAAATATAATCGCCCATAAATAAAAATCAATTCTAGCAACATTTTAGCTGATTGTGTAACATCTCTATCGCTATTAGAGGTGTCAGTGTCAGTATGGTTTAAAGACTGCTATAGTATTTGTGTCTGATAGGGTTGGGTTGATAGACGATGCCATCGTTCATCGCTGATAGCCAATAGACATCAAGATGCTAAGCCAGGATCATGATCCTCCCGCTGTCTCAGCGGGTGCTTTGAGCACAAAACCCCAGAGAGCAGTGCACGTCGGACAGTTTCTCAAGGATGTAGCGCTGGATCACGTCTCACTACAGTTGTTAAACGTGATATTTAATCAATCTCGTCTCTATCTAACGACTCTTCGGTCTTTTGAATCTATCCGGTAACATGTCACAGCATCAGTACACTGCTTCAATCTTTCGCTTTCATGCTTATGCTTAGTAATTTTAGCGAAAACCTCAGATACTGTTGGTTGGTTGCTGTTGGTTGTGCAACTTTTTTACCAACCAAGCTTGTCGACACCATTATAACGTCACAGATCAGTCTGCTTTTTCATGCCAGAGTCCCCCTGAAAAAGTGATTGACGGGTGGTAATTTGTGTAACTTCTCTATATTTATTTATGGTTTGGTTATGGGTGAAACAAAGACCATGCGGGTCAGGTAGTTTAAACGGTAGGCTACAAGTAATTAATTCGATATGAATTAATTAATTATTCATAAATAATCAATTCACCGCCGCCTACGACTACAACGCCATTGTCCATCGCGATGTTTCACATTAGACATCGTACAATGCCAAATTGGTCGACAATGCCCAACCTTAGAGTCTGACAACTGAAAACAGATCTGGTAGCAGATATCGCAGCCTCTGTTACTTTTTTACCTCACATTTTTTTTGTTAACATTTATTATTATTTATTTAGGATATACACTTTCTGATTCCAATGATTAAAACATTAAACTGTTGAAATGACTGTAATTCAAGAGTTCAGACTTAGATAATGCTTGACGATGTTAGCAGGATTGGCATGCTGTCCCGGGAGAGAACCCTGAGCTCGGAGATAGATGAGCCCAAGACTCCCACCTGGTCAATGAGCATTAAGAGGGATACGAGATCAGGTAGTTCTCAAGAATTCCCCCTGATTTGTTTGGCCTATACCTTGATTAATAAGACAGCTCTATAGGAATAGACGTCAAGCACGCCAGTGCGTACCAAGCGGCAACCTCAAGCTCTCAAGCTTCTGTATTGAAGCAAATACAGAAGTAACTGAAACTGCAGTTCATCGAAATTCCGCTAGTCCTGGCTCCATAATAGAGCAGATTTCTATAGAGCACAATGTTAAAATGGCCAACATTACAGCAGAAAAAAAAGTGTTTACAGCTTGTTACAAAGAACGATTTTAATTCATATAGCTAATATTCCCTTCATCACAACTGTGAGGGGGTGAATTTTTTTTTTATTACTCATCCTTTTTGTTTATATTAAGTATATTAAGTCTGCATAATTAAAGGCATGGCCACTTGAGTAGCAGCTAGGTCTCGCTGGTCGCCGTCACTTCACCTCAGCTGATTCAGGTTGATTAGCCGGTGAACTCGGCATATGCATCGTATTTCTGTGTTGTTTTATGTGGCTTTACACAGTCGTGTATTGACATACGTCAGTTGCTTTTTGGAATTATTATTTCTTTCAATTATCAGATAATATGGCATGCTGTGTGCACTTATTTGTGCTCACAAACCATTCAAGTGGCCTCTATTCAAGTGGTCTCCAGTGAAATTATATACTTATATACCATCTCTATAAATGTATTTGTTTTATTTAAGATCATTTTTCATTTATATTTTTCTTCAGAACTTGAATGCACTTCAGAATCTGACAGATTGATTAGCTGTAGGCTCTAGAACAGTCATCTGAAATGTTGTCATACAGTGTTATGTCTGGATTTCATAAACAGCCTTGCATTTACTAACACAGACTATATTTGAAGTGTTTGGAGGTAATTCGCGTTTTCCACCTGTAGAAAAACATCATAAGAACAATGCTTATTGTCTCAATGTATTACAACAGTGTTTTTAAAAGTCTAAACTGTTTATTAATATAGTACACAACCAAGCACATGTGGTCAGAACACAAATGAGTCGCAGGTAATGAAGTATTAAGCGTTTTTCCTAAAGAAAAGCCTGTCTTTTGAGTGCAAACCAGAGTTGCAAAACAGTATATACTGCAAAAAGTACAGTAAAATGCAAAACAGTATATAGTGCAAAAAGTTTGTAAATATGAGACCTATGATAAAGTGACAGTGCAATATATCATATAACTAAAAAAAAAAAAAAAAATAGATATTGTGACAGGAGTACTAAATAGTGATTTCTATAAAAAATATTAGAAATGGTGGCATTTATACGACATCTATGTTTCTCTGAACACTATTCATTGTTGATAAAATCTTGATTGTGTGGATTCAGGTTTGTGAATGAGCATTAAAATCCCACAAAAACACTGCAGATAACAAAAAAAAAAAAACCGGCAAGGGCAGATATGATAACTTGAATTCAATCAATTTGTCATCGTAAAGGTTATGAATCCCCTCAAGACTCACTCTTCTCAGGTTATTATTTGCTGAGGTGGAAAACACACCATAGCGATATTTTATTTTATTCCTTCTTTGGCTCGACTCTTTTAGTCCAAAGCCAACTATTTGTGCATGTCAGCTCAGTGAGCTGAGAATCCAACTTGGCAGCCCTAAAATTTTACTTTATTTACAAGCAGCCTTTCCCCGGCAGTCAAATAAAGGTTCAATTTCACAGAAAAGACAAAGTGCCAAATACGGCAAGACTGTCATACATCAGCATGGATCTCCGTCAGATATCATGGAGCCACAGACAGACAAGATCAAAAACATCAAGAGATGGAAGCATTAACCATCTCTCTGATCAAATACACCATCCAAAAACCAAAATGAAAGTGAAAATTCTCAAATTGTTTTAGTCTCTGTCACTGCAGTGACAATCAATCAGAACCACAGCCAAACTGATATTTTTTTGTGAAACACCAAAAAGCCGTCTGACATGTACAAACTTCAGCAACAAACTTCTTGACAGGCTTCTGACCAGAACAAAAATGGACTGAATTGAAGCCCCAGATGAAAATTGAAGAAATAATAGAAGGCAATCAGCCACATCACAAGTCACTTCCTTTGCATGAAGGAAAAGAATTTCCACTTGAAGTCCAGAAATACTCTTGAAAATTGCATTAATTTAATCAGAAAGGAACATTAGTATTGTCTCTGAGACTGACGTCATTGTCAAATTCTCAGAAATTGTGATGATTTCAGCACACTGCCCCTTCATCTTAACAGCAGGTCACCATACTAATAGCGCAGATGTAGAAAAGCACTTATTTTGACCCACAATAAAAATGTAGTTCTCATTAACTCACCCTTGTGACGTTCCAAACTCACACTGCTACCTTTCTTCTCTGGAAAACAAATAAACAAATAGAGTTTATTGGGCTCAGGTCAGGTTCCATAATTTAATGGATGCTCACTAAATATCTCTGGGGTGCATTTCCGAAAACCATCGTTAGTCAACTAAGGTTCATAGCCAACATAGTTCATTGATTTGGCCTTTCCCAAATCCATCCTTCCAACAAACATTTGCTAACTGTGTCGCAAACTTGTACGCTTGCAACTACACCTCTAGAGCTGTAGTTAGAAGCATAGGTCCTGGTTGTGTTTTAAAAAACATTAAAGGCATCTCTTTTAGATGTAATTTGCTTTCAAAGTATTTTTTTGTTTGTTTGTTTTAGCGATCTTCATACTCACAATTGCGTTCCATCCGTAGTGCATTTTGAAAACATTTATGCCATTTTGAATGCAGCTGTGGCTCATGATGAAAGCTATAGTTGATTATTATTTAAAAGCGGAATTTACTTTACGTTTCCAAAGCTTGTGAAAACAAAAATATATAGCATACGTTAATGCTTTTAATTTATAGTAGATTATTTATTAAGAAATGTATCTGTATATGACATGGGCCTGTTGGTTAGAAGATTTCTGCAATGGTTTGAATGTGTCAAATTGTAAAAGTAGACTTTTACAATAAATAAAATAAAAAAATAAACAAGATCCTACTTAATAATAATAATAATAAAAATAAAATAATAATTGTTATTATTATGTAGATTTTTCTTCATTTCTTACTGTAAATTACAACATTAACGATTTATATGATTTTTATATGAGATTTGAATACATGTTAGCTAAGTGGTTTTATGTTTTAGAATAGAATATGGAATATTCTTAATATTTGTAAAAGAAACATACAGTAGGTCCTATTTGTGCCGTTTTAGGGTTGGGCGATGTCGATTAGTTTGGCATCGTACAATGTCTAATGTGACACATCGCGATGTGCGTTTTCAGAGATATAGTGTGGAAGGAGGGCTTTTCAGAAATGCTAGGTGAAACGCCAGTGTGGACGTGGATCGTTTTCATTCTAAAATGCCATTTTAAAACTAAGACATATTAGTGTAAAAAGGGTCTAAGTTAGGGTTGGGCGATGTTGACCAATTTAGCATCGTACGATGTCTAATGTGAAACATCGCGAAGCATCGTCTTCATAGGTGGAGGTGAATAAATTATTTATGAATAATTAATTAATTCATAACGAATTAATTATTTGTAGCCTACCGTTTCAACTACCTGGTCTTTGTTTTACCTATAACCAAATCCTAAATAAATAAAGATAAGTTACACACAAATTACCACCTGTCAATCACTTTTTCCGCAGGACTCTGACATGAGTAGGCAGAGTGATTCGTGTCAGTCATTTGTTTGGTAAGGATGGCGGAGGGGTGTCGCGGACGAAAGTGAGCAGCGCAAAGGTTGCTCGCGGACAAAAGTGAGCGGCGCTGAGGTGTCGCGGACGAAAGTGAAGAGGGTTGGGGAGTCGTGGAACAAAGTGAAAATGAACAGTGGACAGGGGAGGAGGGCGTTTGAGGAGAGAGATCTGTAAAATGAGGTGCCGGATCCGGCGTGTTCCGGCACAAATTAAGCCCTGGACAGAGACAAGATCAATTAAATATCACGTTTAACAACTATAGTGAGACACGATCCACTATCATCCTTGATAAACTGTCCGACGTACACTGTTCTCTGGAGCTCAGACGAGCGCATGACAGTGTGTGTGGCTGTGTGTGTGTGTGTGTGTGTGTGGTCACATGATGTGCGTTTTCAGTGGACGGAGGGCTGTTCAGAAATGCTAGATGAAACATCAGTGTGGACGTGGGTCATTTTCGTTCTAAACTGACATTTTAAAAGTAAGCTGTATTAGTGTAATGGGGCCTGAGTGTGTATTTTTCACGAGCAGGTTTGCAACGGGGACGGGGCAATGGATCGCATGCCGGCTCAGCATCGTGATGCCTATCGGCCATCGGCGATGGACGATGGCATCGTCTATCGGCCCAACCCTAGTCTAAGTGTGTATTTTACGCGAGCGGGTTGCGAGGGCGGAGCGGAGGATCGCCAGCTCAGCATTGTGATGTCTATCGCCTAACGGCGATGACCGATGGCTTCGTCTATCGACCCAACCTTATGCCGTTTACATATATTTCAATTAATATGGAAAACGAGCGCATGTTTTTATCAAAACTATTTTTTTAAATGTGTGTGCATGTAAAACAGTGTAATTTGCACAAAAAAATTATGGGTTTTTTCTTTAAAGAAGTTGTTACTCCACCCAGTTTAGAACGTCATTATGGACGTTTTACGTTAGAACTAATGTGGTTCAAACGGTGGATCTGCGACAAAGAAACTACAGTTTTGGGAAACACTCATCACTACAACGTTCTTGCATCATGATAGTTCAGCCGCGAGTTGTGTCGTTGTTTGGGAAATGCATCCCTGGTCTATTTGTCACGCAAAGTTATGGAAGGCTTCAGAAGGTATTTTAACTGCTTTTATGGAGCTTTTCAGAATTATTTTTAGCTCTAAGAAATGCTAAACGTGCTCAATGGAGTCCCTGTTTATGTCTTTTATTTATGGTTGTTAGATTGAAAACTTTGAGAACACCTACTCAGTTTCAAATAAGGCATTCACATTCAAAAAAACATGTAACTGCTCTATAGATTACATTTCATTCCTCCATTATGCCATTTTCATCCACTCTTGAAAATCTCACTCATCTATGTTTTATTTATTTTTTGTTTACAGCTTTGTGTGTCTGCTTGTAATAACAGTGTGACTTATATTGTTTCATGACTGTGACAGTTTCTCTCAAATAAAAGGCACCCATTTCTCTCTATTAAAGAAAATGTACTCAGTTTCACCTTCCTTATCTCTCGAGATATTTTCCCCTCTCTCGCTTAAGTTTTCTTTTTCAACACTTTGCAGGCTAAACCCTGGGTTGTCTGACAACTTTACAAGCAAAAGAAGAAACGTGTCAGTTCATGCCAGAGTTTGCCTTGCAGATTAAGACTAAATGCATTCAGATACGATTTAAAACAGCTAGTTCATGACCTTCATATTCTTGTTTAGAATGATAAATATTTGGATTACTCTTTCTGTTGTAGCTATTTTTGTATGGCAGTGGAAGGGTAGAGGCCAATTCAAAGGTCCAAATATGAATTTTCATCAAGGTCAAAGCTCCAGAAAGAAATCGTTAACAAAACTTGATTTTAACAAACATTCACGTTCATAAATCAAGCATATTAAGCCACAGAAACTGTTCCCAAAATACACATTTCGGGCGTCGCTGTAGCTTATGTTTAGGACAAAACTCCACATACCTTTTTCCGCGTCGCCGCGGCGCGTGTAGTTTGTGTAGTTTTAGCATCTTTAAGTGAAGTTCATTCGCATAGCAGTTGGTGAACTTGATTTTCTTCATCGGTGGCAATGATTTATCCAGTGACCAGTCGCATGTAGCTCTCTTACAGTACATTTGTGTGTTTTTGTGTCAAACTGCGTGGACCAATTGATCTGCTCGATTGATGAAGACTGAATCGCGATTCATTCGAATCAGGCGGAAGGATACGTTGAAAAAACGGCTCAATTGAGGTAAGGTCTATTTCAGCATAGGCTGCATACTAAATTGCTTCATTGGACTTAAAAGGGTCATTCAATAGACTAATTTTATTATATTTCACTGCTATTATTACAGTAGACCCGCTCTACATCTATACATTTTATTATCAATATAAACCATTATTATAATTCAAAATAATATATTAAAATCAATAGTTTTATCACAAATAAACTGAATGATTTCTTTGAACATTTGAACTACAAAATCACATCACTTGAGTAGCATTCCTGTTTTGAACAAGCTTAATACAATAGCATACGTTGAATACATACTGTAGAACCCCTGCTGAAAAAAACAGATTAAACAAGATGTTTGGTTGGTTTAGCTGGTCGACCAGCCTGGTTTTAGAGGGGGATTAGCCAATTCTAGGCTGGTTTCAGCCATTTCCAGCCTGTTCTTAGATGGTCAGGCTGTGAAATGACCTTGAAATGGCCAAAACCTCTCTAAACCCTGCTGAAAAATCCAGCTTAAACCAGCCTAGGATGGTTGACTTGTTTTAGCAGGTCGACCTGCCTGGTTTAAAGAAGGGTTTTGGCCAATTCCAGCCTGGTCTTAGCTGGTCAGGCTGGGAGATGACCAACTAAACCAGCGTGACCAGCCTAGCCATACTGGAAGCTTAGCCAAAACCAGCTTTGTCCAGCTTAAACCAGGCTGGTCAAGTTAGTTTTAGCTGGTCATTATCCACCCTGACCAGCTAAGACCAACTTTTCAGCAGGGAAAACAGGCTGGTCGACCAACTAAAACCAGCCAACAAGCTTAGGCTGTTTTTTCACCAGGGTGGTCATACAGTGAAAAGAAATTGAGAAGAAATTAAGTTTAGTCAATTGCAGGTCTTACCCAGCTTATAGGCTGGTTTAAGCTGGATTTTTCAGCAGGGTAGTAATTTTGTGAAATTAACTTGAAGTTAAAAACACCACTGATCAACATTAGAGAACACATTCAGATATCTCCCCAATTCTTTGTTTTATTCTGGCACCTAGTGGTAAATACCTTAATTGTCAAAATCTATTTAATTGTCAGCCTAATCTTCAGTTTTCATTGACAGCGGTGAGTCATTCTAAAGCACAGGTCATTTCCTGGAGGGCTGCAGCTCTGCACAGTTTAATTCCAACCCTAATTAAACACACCTGATCAAACTAATTGAGTCTTTCAGGCTTGTTTGAAACCTACAAGTTTGTGTTGTGTTGTGTTGTGTTGTGTTGTGTTGTGTTGGAGCAGGATTGTGTTGTGTTGTGTTGTGTTGTGTTGTGTTGGAACTAAACTGTGCAGGGCTGCAGCCCTCCCGGAACTGAGTTTGACACCCCTGTTCTAAAGGGATTGAAACTCTCCAACTGCAGTTTGCCCATATGAAGGCCAAAGGATTGAAGTCTTTCAGTCATAACAAGAAAAGTTGGTCATTTCAAATTTGTGATTTCCAAAACATTGTATCATCATTTGAGGCCCTTAAAGGGTTAGTTCACCCAAAAAATGTAATTCTGCTAATAATTCCTTAACGTCATCACTACCCACTACGACCTTTGTTTATCTTCTGAGCACAAATTAAGATATTTTATATGAAATTCGAGAGATCTTTCATCCTCTATAGACAGCAAGAGAAGTTCAGAAAGGGAACCAAAACATTGTCAAAATAATCCATGTGACTTCAGTGGTTCAACTGTAATCTTGCAAAGCACTTTTGAGCACCAAACAAATGTTTTTTACTTCCTTGTCAGATCATTAGTGTGCATGTTTACTATGGCAGTAGAACGAATTGCCATTCAAGTCAGCAGAGCAACATGCAAGGGTCATATTGCCTATAATAAACGCAAATTCTGACCTGGGGTTCATTGATATTGGTGAACAAAGTCATTCTTAGAGTTTTTACAACAACAAAAATGTTAGGCTTTGTATGATTACAGAAGAACCACATGGCATATTTTGCCAATGTGTTGGTTCCTCTTAACATCTACAGTATAGACCCTTGCTGTCTATGGAGGATGAGAGAGCTCTCAGATTTCATCTAAAATATCTTAATTTGTGTTCAGATGATGATCAAATATTTGACTGTGTGTTACCGCATATCAAACAATTAAAACGATATAACTAAAGAAATCTTCACTGTGCTGAGCGAAAGCGCTTACTGAACAGCCCATCATTGATGACGTAAGCGTGCCCAGGCCCGAATGTAATGTGAGTGCGGGCCGTCGGGGGAGACGTGAGGGGGGACAAGCATGCTTTGGTCTGGTTCAAGGCAACTGTACAAAGTGTGAGTACGCCCTTAATCCCAAAAATACAGGATATATGTAATACATACAACTTCTGACAACTTTCCAGTGCAAAGTTCAGCACTGAAAAGTGTAAGGATCTGGCTCTGCATACAGAGTACTAAATATGTCATGTTGTCATTATCGCATGACCTACTGTTGCAGTGTCAGATGCTCTACTTCACTGCCTTTCACAAACTCTCTCCACAGGCCTCATGGGGTAAAGTGTTCGTCATATGCAGCATTCAGAATCTGGTTGAAAACAGTCGGTCATCAGTAGGTACTCCTGGCTATTCTTTTAAAGAGTACTGCGACTTTCAGTTCTCCCTTGCTGCATAGGGAAATACAGGAAACATACTGCATCGACATGCTATGAATCTACAGGCTAAAAGAATAATTAGGGCGCTTTCACAGGACCAAGGGCAACAAATGATACATTGTAGCATTTTTCTGTCGGTTTTAGGTCCTTTTCACAACACATTAATTGCTTTGGTTCGAACCAGTTAAAAAGAACCAAAATGCAGTCATGTGACAAAATCCAAATCACTCATTGGCCAGATGTTATTAAACATATTTCCTGAACTGCTTTTTGATTGGCCAGAATTAGCGTGCGAGAAAATGGCAATGAAACTCCAGAAAGTAAACAAACCGGCAGACACAAAATGTTGCGACTGCACTGGCTGATTGTGTCCCTGGTAATAGTGTGCTATATTGTATACATCACTTTAGACAAACTATACATTTTGAGAATGAAGCACGGCTGCGGCTGGAAATCAATGTTTTAATGCATTGCAAACGGTGAAAGTGCATCGAAAGTCACTTCAGGAGGTGTGAATTAATTTTGCTAAACTATGACATGATCATCTTCCGGAAATGTTCTCAATGATCCATCAGGTAATGTTTTTCCCTTTCTCTCTGTGTTTAAAATTGTTGGTAAAGCGCTCTTTAATGCAGCTAAATTAGTCCAAAAAGGCGCAGTACTTTTTGCAGTTGGGTCTGTTAGTTCGGATCAAGCAGCAACCTCCCGCTCTCCCTCGTGAAGCAAATACGGAAGTAACTGAAACTGCAATTCTTACTAGTCCTGGCTATATAATAGAGCACATTACTATTGAGCCCAATGTTAAAATGGCCAACTTTACCGCAGAAAAAAAGGTGTTTACAGCCTGGTACAAAGAACGATTTTGGTTCATATAGCTAATATTACACTTCATGACAACTGTGAGGGGTGAATTTTATTATAACTCATCTGTTTCCTTTATATTAGGTTATATTAAGTCTGCATAATTAAGGGCGTGGCCACTTGAGTGACAGCTAGGTCTCGCTGGTCGCCGTCACTTCACCTCAGCTGATTCCGGCTGATTAGCCGCTGAACTCTGCATATACATCGTATTTTTGTTTTGTTTTATGTGGCTTTACAGTCAATTGCCTTTTGGAATTATTTCTTACAATTATCAATTAATATGGCATGCTGTGTGCACATAATTGTGCTCACAAACCATTCACATGGCCTCCGATTCCCAGGTGAGTGAAATTATATACTTATACCATCCCTATAAATGTATTTGGTTTATTTTATTTGTTATTAAGATCATTTATCATTTATAATTTTATTTAGAGCTGTAATGCACTTCAGAATCTGACAGATTGATTAGCTGTAGGCTCTAGAACAGTCATCTGAAGCGTTGTCATACTGTTTTATGTCTGGATTTCATAAATAGCCTTGCATTTACTAACACAGACTATATTTGAAGTGTTTGGAAGCGCTACAGAAGCGCTTTCCTCCTGTAGAAAAACATCATAAGAACAATGCTTAGTGGCTCAATGTTTTACAACAGTGTTTTTAAAAGTCTAAACATTTTATTGATATAGTACACAACCAAGCACATGTGGTCAGAACACAAACGAGTTGCAGGTAATAAAGTATTAAGCGTTTCTCCCAAAGAAAAGCCTGTCTAAGCTCTTTGCCATTGTTTGGTATCCCCTGTCGGTGCGATGACGCGTGAACAAAATGGCGACGGTTGTAGCTTCTTTTGCGTTATTCAGAAACCTATGGGTGACGTGGATTCTATGTCTGTATCTTTTACAGTCGATATTTTTTATAGTCTATGGTTCGGATAATGTTCTCACCACAAACAAACAGCTCCAGGGTTCGTTTGAAAGCGTAGTGAGACCACCTCTTCAAAGAGTGCGATTGCTACATTCACACCTGCCCAAGCGAACCGCACTAAGATGAAAAAAACAAACTCTAGTGCGATTCAGCAGAACTAAATACACCCTTACATCTCAGAATAATATGCCTACGATACATTGAAGTGGGGGAAAAATACACAATGGTCAGAAAAAGTATCTTCAAAAGAAACTCTTGAGACACTTTGACCCAGTTATTTTTCTCTCCAGAGTAAAACACACACACATACACAGAGAGAGAGAGAAATAATACATGCATAAAGAAGGAACCCCTGTGGAGTAAAACTTCATTCAAAATCAACACAGTCTGCGCAGCATAATAAGAAGTCCAAAAACAACTCTATTGTGGCTGGGGTTGTTTCAAACAACGCAAAGAAAAAGAGAACAAAACCCAAGTCAACAACACATCATATTGAAGATACGAATTATTAAAAAGCCAAATAGTGTTAACATTGTCCTCCATAACACTAATGAAAACATCAATTGACGGAAAACGCATAAGCTAATGACAAAACTTACAAATCTCTTTTATTTCAAGCACTTTAATAGAGCCCTCGTTCGACTTTCTCGATCAAAAAGATGAATAGACGTGTTTATTTTGACGCTGCAGTTGTATTGTCTTTTTTTTTTCCGGTGGGTTGGGAAGTTGGCAAGGAAATGGCTCGGCTCCTAATTTCATGATGTGATGGGATCTGCCTCCCTGCCACATGACTGACGAGCTCATCATGCGGACGGATAAGTGATGGTAAGTAAACTGTTTATAATGAAAAACTGTCGCGGAGTGATGCAATGCTATCGCTTTCTTTTCACAGGCGCGCAACAAAAGCCTCGGGAAGCCTCCGTGATGAATGGAGATGCCTTAATCAGTGACTAGACTGCAAAATCCACCATCAAATTAGCTCAGGATATCACTGGGAGAGATAGAGAGAGAGAGAGAGAGAGAGAGAGAGAGAGATGAGGCGAAAAGTGAGAGGGTGAGACAAAGATGAATGATATCCTTGAGGCGAGATGATAGAAACCCTCTCAGTATTTCATGTTTTCAGAAGTGTCGCCTTTGAGAGAGCGACTCGGCTTCCTTTTGCATCGTTATTAAGTTGCAGCCGGGGTGTTTTGCTGCCTGATGAAATCAGCATGGATGTGTGTAGAGGTTAAATTGCATTAGCATGCGGCTGTGTGGGGAACGGGGCGCTTTGAAACAGGATGTGATCAGGCTTTGAAACGTTCAGACGTTCACCGTGAATGTAAGCGCGGCGGCGGTGTAATCACAGAGGCAACTCAGAAACCAACCGGGGAGCTGGAGTAGCCTACAGCTTTTTTTTTTTTGAAGTGTTGAAACAGAAAGTATTTAATCTTATTCCAGCGCTAAGTGGGCAGCCTGGCTTTATAGCTGTCTTTACCTTCTTCGATTTCACGAATCCCGAAAGCTATGAAATAAAAATGACTGGGGACTTGGGCTGGTATGAGTTCTGAAGCCGGTTCCAGGAGCTGAGCGCCGCTTGATGCGAGCAGTTGAAGCCGTTTGGCTTTAAGTAAGATGTCAGGCTGACTGCTTGACCAGGCCACAGAGGGGAAGACTGTATTTCTCCAGCCTCTGAAAGTCACTGAGGTGAACACAGCCGAGAACGGGCTAGATAAAGCGCTGGATCACAGGCTGAACAGGCCACGGTGGAGGAGGAATTAAAGGGATAGTTCACACAACATTTTGTCTAGGGCTTAACAATATATTGTTTGAGCATTGATATATCCAGGGCCGGATCACACAATGGGTATGGAGTCCTTCGGCTTAGTCACTTTATTAATCAGCGGTCGCCACAGCGGAATGAACCGCCAAATTATCCGGCATATAATAATTCCTTACATTTATATAACGCTTTCCTGGGCATTCAAATCGCTTTACACATTGGGGGGAATCCTCAGCATCCACCTGGATGACGCGACGGCAGCCATATTGCGACAGCTGAATGGTGGAGAGGAGACAGAGTGATGAAGCCAATTATGGTATGGTATGGGATTGTTAGGAGGCCATGATAGACAGAGTCCAGTGGGCAGATTTGGCCAGGATGCCGGGGTTAAACCCCTACTCTTTTTCGAAGGACATCCTGGGATTTTTAATGACTACAGAGAGTCGGGACCTCGGTTTAACGTCTCATCCGAAAGACGGCGCTCACTGAGCAGTATAGAGTCCCCGTCACTATACTGGGGCGTTAGGACCCACATAGACCACAGGTTGGGTGCCCCCTGCTGGTCTCACTAACACCACTTCCGGCAGCAACCTAGCTTTCCATCCAGGTACCGACCTGGCACAGCCCTGCTTAGCTTCAGTGGGTGACCATGTGAGGGTTGCAGAGAGCTAGCTGCCAACTGCATATGTTTTACACAGCGGCTGCCCTTCCAGCTGCAACCCAGTACTGGGAAACACTCATACATACTTATTCACACACACATACACTACTGCCAATTTAGTTTATTCAATTCACTTATAGCGCATGTCCTTGGACTGTGGTGGAAACCGGAGCACCTGGAGGAAACCCAACTGGCCCAGCCGGGGCTTGATCCAGCGACCTTCTTGCTGTGAGGCGACAGTGCTAACCACTGAGCCACCATGTCACCCCTAGGGCAGGGGTTTTCAACCTTTTAGGACACACGCCCCCCAAGTTTGGTCAATTTCACTATTACCGTCATGTAGGACTTTTCGCCATGTTTTCCGACAAGATCCACACACGCGGCTGTCAGCAGTGTGGACTGCAGACACGCACATCACGATATGCAGAAGTTTTTTTCTTTCCATTTGGCGTGCGTTATTACATTCCATAACACCCTCACCAGTCCTTATTCCTTATTTGAGTCTAATACCCCAGTTTGTCACAGGGGCATGAATGAAATGTTCATGAGTTAAAGTGAAACTGCCGAACTGCAGTTAAAGTCATCCAAAATTACCAACGCAATCTCACGGGAATTCGTAACTTTTTGATTTAGTGGCTAATTTGTATGAATTCATACGATCTAATTCGTACAATTTAGTACGATTTGCTCATCACCCAATGACGGTTGGGGTTAGGGGTGGGATTGGGTGCCGCGCCTCCTATTTAAAATCGTACATTTTCGTACGACTGAACTCGTACAAATTCGTATGAATTAGCCACTAAACTGACAAAACGTAAAATACTTACGTTTCCTCTTGAAATCAGGCTGAAATTACAAGAAACTCTTACATGAAAGCACTTCACGTAAACGCCTTAATTATATTATTGTCTATTAAGACAAATAACTAGATTACAGATGTCCATGTAAATGTAGTCAGTAGTGTCTTCAAAGTTAGTGAAAGATCCAGAACGGCATCCTGCTGATTTGATTCAGAAGGGAACTTCTTTGTCAGATGGCTCACCGGTTTTAATTTCATTCACCGTCATTCATTTTAAAAAGCACCCGGTCCATTTTATTATGTATATGTTTTACTCAAACGCATTAACTCTACATGTGCCTGATAGTTAGATGTGGAGCTAACATTAATCAGATTCACTCTAGTGAACATAAAAATCGTCATCATAATTTACTCCAGTGCACAGTTTGAAAACCCCTGCCCTATAGGGGATTAAACAAAATCACAAATTTTGGAATATTATTTATAATACCGCAACTTGTTGGCAGAAACTATGGCCCAATCCCAGTTCTACCCCTTAGCCCTTACCCCTGCCCCTCGTTTTGCCCATTTACGTCAAGGGGTAGGGGTGTCCCAATTCTCTTTAGCTTGAAGGCGTAGGGCTAAGGGGAAGGGGTGAATAGCCCTTTGAACGAAGATTTTTCAGGACCACACTCAAAACCATGGGGTAGAAAAATTTCCCAGAATACACCAGCCACAACGCCAGTATTGCTTTCTCTGCCCTACATTGACATAACATTAAAGAGACTTCTGATTACAGGCTCATTGCCCTGCTGAAAAATCCAGCTTAAACCAGCCTAAGGTGGTTTGCTGGTTTTAGCTGGTCGACCAGCCTGGTTTTAGAGGGGTTTTGCCCATTTCCAGGATGGTTTCCAGCCATTTCCAGCTGGTCAGGCTGGGAGTTGACCAGCTAAAACCAGCTTGACCAGCCAAAACCAGCTATTTCCAGCTTAAACCAGGTTGGTCAAGCTGGTTTAAGCTGGTCATTTTCCAGCCTGACCAGCTAAGACCAGCCTGGAAATGGCTGGAAACCCCTCTAAAACTAGGCTGGTCGACCAGCTAAAACCAACCAACCAGCTTAGGCTGGTTTAAGCTGTTTTTTTCACCAGGGTGGCGCAACTTGTAAAACGCACAACAACATGTTTTGATGCAATCGATCGTCAGCCCAGGTCTGCCAAACTCTTTTTTTTTTTTACCATTACATATCAGATCAAGGGCATCAAGGTGGCGGAGTGGGTAGCAGGATCGCCTCACAGCAAGAAGAGCAGTGGTTTGAGCCTTGGCTGGGTCAGTTGGCATTTCTGTGTAGAGTTTGCATGTTCTCCCCGTGTTGGTGTGGGTTTCCTCCGGGTGCTCCGATTTCCCCCACAAGTACGAAGACATGCGCTATAGGTGAATTGGGAAAGCTAAATTGTCCGCAGTGTATGCGTGTGAATGAGTGTGTGTGGATGTTTCCCAGTGATGGGTTGCAGCTGGAAGGGCATCCGCTGAGTAAAACATATGCGGGATAAGTTTGATGGTTCATTCCGCTGTGGTGACCCCAAAAAGGTACTGAAAAGAAAATGAATGAATGCATATCAGATCAAAATTATGGTATGGAAATATAAATTTTTTATAACATCAACATAGTTGCAATACATTTTAAATAAATTATTTAATTTATGAAAAATATGAGGGCAATACATTATATAGATACAGTTTTCCTATATTCTGTATTCATAATCCACCTCCGTATTCTTAATCTGGGTCTGGTCACAGGGCAGGATTAGATTATTTATTAAAGGTTAAAGAATAAAGATTTGCATTCATTCATTTTCCTATGGCTTAGTCTCTATTTCAGATGTCGCCACAGTGGAATGAACCGCCAACTATTTCAGCATATGTTTTTTATGCAGCGGATGCCCTTCCAGCCACAACCAAGTGTTGTGAAACACCCATACACTAAGGACAATTTAGCTAACCCAATTCCCTTACCATAGCGCATGTCTTGGACTGTGGGGGAAACCGGAGCACCCGAAGGAAACCCATGCGAACACGGGGAGAAAGTCTGCTGTCTATTTGCTAACATTTTTCATAATATCTTGATGCACTTAAAAGGTTCTCCCAAAACAAATGAAATTATGCTATTATCACTCACCCTCATGTTGGTCTAAATCATTGAAACCTTTAATATAATATGTGCTTTATACAACTTTATAAATGGACAGACATTTTAATCAAAAAGTTTGCTTTTGTTTTACTTAACAATCCTTTCACTATAGCAGAAGACTGGCTGAGTGGATTAAAAAATGGTAAAACTCATCTTTTTAACTCTAGGGGTGCCTATTAAAAAAAATAGAACAAAATAAGTGGAGTGTTTCTTTAAAAAGTAAAAAGTAATTGAAATGTAAAAGACAGTCTGTACAAAAAGCACAAAAGTTGTTCATTCATTTTATTGAAACCCACCGGAAGAACATACAAACTCTACACAGAAAGGCCAACTGATCTAGCCGAGGCTTGAACCAGTGACCTTCTTGGTGAGAGGCGATTGTACTACCCACTGTGCCATCATGACACCCACAAAAGTTGTTCATTATCTTCAATTTGAAGTCATTTCACTGTCTGAATATGATTGCTCTCTCTCTCTCCCCTCAAAAACCCCCCCCAAAAAAACCAAACAAAACTCAGCGACAGCAACACTCAGAATGAAGCCCGACACTTAAATAACTGACAGGCAGAGAAGGCCTCAATGTGTTCTGATTGGCCTAACAACAGTGCCCTGCGGCCAGATTCGTTTTTACTATTTACAAAGCCTTCAGCTGTCAGAGACCTGAGATATTTCAGGACGCCCATTTCAGTGATATCTGTCAAGTAAGAAACGCTTTCTGAGAGCTTTTCTGTCAAAATAAAAGAGCAGTTTCTGTAGTTAAAAGTTAAAAGTGGAACATAGCGCTAGCAATGGGTTTGATTCCCCTGGAAAGAGTAAACTGGTAAAATGTTTAGCGATGTAAGTTTGCATAAAAGTGTCTGCAAAATGCATAAAAGTAACATAAGTGTTATTTTAGCAAAATCGTCAACTGTCAGCCCTTCAATTTTCTTCAGTAGACGGAGCTGACAATTACTTTGAAAACATCTTGTACACCCGATTCTTTCTTAATCATAGTTGAGTGCTGGAATTGTCAATATTTATACAGATCTGACATGAGAATAGCAACTCGTTTATGACAGTTTTGGCACATAATGAATTAAAGACAACGATGAACTTTTTGTGAAGATTAGAAAAAAACATGAAGCAGAAGATTAAATGAAAAGTAACTGATGCTGAACAGATCCAAAATAATTTCAAATAAACTTTGTCAACTCATTGTGCTTTGACTTAACAATTACTGAAACTGTAAATATTAATTATTTGCATTGTATTTTTGGTGTTATGATCCAGATATTGTGTTAGCCTACTGTAAAATGCTGAATGTAATGCCTTTAATATACTCTACCTGACAAAAGTCTTGTCAGCGATCCCAGTTGTAAGAGCAACGAATAATAACTTGACTTCTCATTTGGAGAAGTGGCAGAAGATTTTTCCAATGAATCATCTGTTGAACTGCATCCCAATCATCACACATACTGAAGACCTACTGGAACCTGCACAGACCCAAGATTCTCACAGAAGTCAGTCTAGTTTGGTGAAGGAGAAATCATGGTTTAGGGTTTTATTCAGTATGGGGGCGTGCAAGAGATCTGCAGAGTGAATGTCAACATCAACAGCCTGAGGTATCAAGACATTTGTGCTGCCCATTACATTACCAACCACAGGAGAGGGCAAATTCTTCAGCAGGATAGCGCTCCTTCTCATACTTCAGCCTCCACATCAAAGTTCCTGAAAGCAAAGAAGGTTCAGTATGCTCCAGGATTGGCCAGCCCAGTCACCAGACATGAACATTATTCAGCATGTCTGTGGTAAGATGAAGGAGAAGGCATTGAAGATGAATCCAAAGAATCTTGATGAACTCTGAGAGTCCTGCAAGAACACTTTCTTTGCCATTCCAGATGACTTTATTAATAAGTTATTTCAGTCATTGCAGAGATGTATGGATGCAGTCCTCCAAGCTCATGGGAGTCATACACAATATTAATTCTTTTCCCACTGCACCATAATGACCTTTATATTCTATACTGTACATTATTTCTGTTAAGTGACAAGACTTTTGTCTAAGCAAAGTCAGAACTTACTGTCTTAATTAAATAATTAAAAATCAAGGCATGATCATATTTTATTTTAGTAAAATAAGCGTAATCTAGAGGCCTTTGTCTTTCATATAAGCCACTTCTGATACCAAATAATCAACTAGAAGTCAAGTTATTATTTGTTGTTCCTAAAACTTGGATAGGCGACAACAAGACTTTTGCTCATGTGTTAAATAATAACACACACTTTCAAGCATCAAAACAATAAGATTTGAATCTAGTTGTATTTGTTCCCACAAATGAGAGTCATAAAATTTTTAATACGAACAAAGAGTATCCTAGATGACGAAAATGCATATATGAATCTTCTGAATGATGAAACACGAAGAGAATCAACACACAGTGTTTTACGGTATCATACTGTATAAGTTATTTGGGTATTTTCGTCAAGTTAAAGTATATACAGTACTTATAATAGGGGCGGCACAGTGGCTCAGTGGTTAGCACTGTCGCCTCAAAGCAAGAAGGTCGGTGGTTCGAGTCTTGACTGGACTAGTTGGCATATCTGTGTGGAGTTTGCATGTTCTTCCGGTGTTCAGGACAACTGCACACAGCAAGCTCCGCTATAGCCAGACAGTATTGTGTGAATTGTGGGTAAATCTAAACAAAAAAGTCAGTATGCTTCCAAGGTAATACAGTGCTTTGTCTCCAATTTTAAATCGTCAGCCAGGAATGTTTGTATATTAGTATCAGTTCTGGATTGGCTAATGGGGAGGACCGGGAGAATTCTGAATTGGAAATGACCTTATTTTAATATAGTCAGTCGTGAACTGAGGTTGGCCGGTCTAAGGCTTGAAATTCCAGATCAGCCCTAGAGTCCCACTCCGGCCCTGATTATATGTTTTATGTCACACACATAATAAATAACACTGTAACACTGTAGACTATATGGGCTAATTTGCAAATAAAGTACACACTTTTAAAATATATATTTGCTTATTTAATTGAAGTATGACTTGAACGATTTTCATTTCTGTGCAATGTTTTTTTTTTTGGGAATGGAAAAATGTAAATATAGCTATAGGTTCTATATTCAAAGTATTGCAGCGTATTATTTTAATGTGTTTAAATGGTGCTGCTCTCTCTCTCTCTAAAGCTACAGTGGATTCAAAAAATGTTCCTCCACAAAAACACGTTTACAAAGCCTAATCTTGGTGAGTAAAGGGTTTTCAAATTATAACTAAATAGAAATAAATATTTAGGTTATTAAAGAAATTGGTTTTCTGGCGAGCAAGCACACAACCATGAAGCAGAATGCTTAGCTGAGAGTCACACCGCTTACCTCCGGTTACGTGCTCGGCTGCTACAGTATATCAGTTCAGTATGTTGACTATGTTACATAACTGCTCCCTGCTGGCTGATATTTAAATGAATAGTATTTAATTGTTTCTGTTGTGCCGTGTCACATTTGGTGCAGACAGCCAAATTGCTTGTTGCTGGAATCTTGTCGCGTCAAATGTAGTTAGGGAGTAGTGTTTTTAATGGGTTCCGATCAGAGTAACTATTGGTTTATTTTTACATTTTATTGTTACACTTGGTGGTTTCTATTACAGATTTGTACACTTATAGCCAACACAGGCTCATTGTGAATACGTACCACTGTATACATTTCTGGAGTGCATGAATTATGTAGCCAGGGTTATGTACGGATCGGTCGGTCGATCAATCAGTCAGTCGACAGCAGCCTCTGGTGGATTTACGTGAGAAGTGCAGGCACGAATGGCACTCACGAATGAAATATGAGATCTCAAAAAGTGCACACAGCGGCCTCTGGTGGATTCGGGAAAACAAAAACTGCAAAAAACGTACTTCCTGGGACGTATTTCACACTCTCCAGAAATGTATACAGAGGTACATATCCATAATGAGCCTGGGTTGCTTATAGCAATCAATATCTACTAACGTCAATTGACAAACCGCATTGAAAGTTTAGAGATGTCTTTTACTTTACAAACTCATTGTAAAATATAAAATGCACGTGAAATATTTTACAAAAAAATAATATTTTTTGGCATTCATACTAAAAAGAATCATTTCTTGAACACCACATCAGCATGTTAAAATGATTCTGAATGTATTTATTTTGAGTTACCACGAGTATTTTGAGTTATTACTGAGGAAATATAGCCACTATTTAAAGTAAACTGAATTTAAATTAATAGTGTGAAATCTGCCTTACAATTACAAATCTGTTACAACTTGCCCGCAGGTGGGGTAATAGTAACATCCTGGCACTTTTGGCAATACTGCACAGAAACCATAGGTCCAGCGATCATAATTTCAGTGCTCATTTGCAGGAGAGGCTTGTGTGTTATTGGTAAAAATAATATATATGGTTTGTCTAACCCTACTTTGTTCATTATTTGACCAAAACCAGAAAGTGTTACTTTGTGCCCCGCTCTCCCCCACACTTTCAACTGCCTAATTGTACTGTCAAAGTCAGCAATATTACAAATGATAATAAAACAGAGTCTCATAAGAACAGCACTGTCCCTGTTTGCTCACTTACATAATAATGATGCTATAATAGAGTTTCAAAACTGTTGGCAACAATATGCGATGAAGTCATTTGCTGGTAGATTTGAAGTCAATTCTGTTGAAATGAATAAAGAAGTTCGGCGGAGCTATCGCAGCCTCTTCAGAAACGCATTAGGAGGGAGTTCTTTCCATTTAAGCCGTGATCACATTTCTCAAGCGGAGTGTCACAGCGGAAAAAAAAACAATGGCTTATTCCTACAGAAGCATCTCGCTTTGTACTCATCAGCTTCGCAAGCGTGAAAAATGAAACCTTATTTTGAGCGCACAGCAAAAATCATCTCTAACTGGCTTCAATAGGAGCAAGTGTTTATCTATTATTCCCACCCCTGCTCGCCCTCCCTCTTTCTCGCTGTCTTTTTTTTTTGTTTGTTGAAGAGATGCAGTAAGTTTGAGTCACTGCTATTTATACACACCAATACCTCATGCAAATTGCTTTTTTCCAGTTTTTTTTATCTCTTCTCTCTCTGTCACAGGTACAGGTACGTTCATTTATGAGGGCTTTGACAAACAACTGGCCTGTAAATCGCTTCATGTTTAACTACAGAATGTGCCATAAATACACAGATAAACAGCATTTCTGACTACACTAACTTGTTGTTCTCCATCTCACAGTGTGTGTGTGTGTGTGTGTGTGTGTGTGTGTGTGTGTATGTGCCGGCTTTATTAGGTACACCTGTCCAACTGCTTGTTAACGCAAATTTCTAATCAGCCAACCACATGGCAGCAACTCAATGCCTTTAGACATGTAGACCTGGTCAAGACGACCTGCTGCAGTTCAAACCGAGCATCAGAATGGGGAAGAAAGGTGACTGAACGTGGCAGGATTGTTGGTGCCAGATGGGCTGGTCTGAGTATTTCAGAAACTGATGATCTACTGGGATTTTCCCGCACAACCATCTCTAGGGTTTACAGAGAACGGTCTAAAAAAGAGAAAATATCCAGTGAGCGGCAGTTCTGTGGGCACAACTGCCTTGTTGATGCCAGAGGAGAATGGCCAGACTGGTTCGAGCTGATAGAAAGGCAACAGTAACTCAAATAACTACTCATTACAACCGAGGTATGCAGAAGAGCATCTCTGAACGCACAACATGCAAACCTTAAGGCAGATGGGCTACAGCAGCAGAAGACCACACCAGGTGCCACTCCTGTCAGCTAAGAACAGGAAACTGAGGCTACAATTCACACAGACTCACCAAAATTAGACAATAAAGGATTGGAAAAACATTGTCTGGTCTGATGAGTCTCGAATTCTGCTACGACATTCGGATGGTAGGGTCAGAATTTGGCATCAACAACATGTAAGCATGGATCCATCCTGCCTTGTATCAATGGTTCAGGCTGGTGGTGGTGGTGTAAAGGATATTTTCTTGGCACACTTTGGGCCCATTAGTACCAATTGAGCATCGCGTCAATGCCACAGCCTACCCGAGTATTGTTGCTGACCATGTCCATTGCATTATGACCACAGTGTACCCATCTTCTGATGGCTACTTCCAGCAGGATAACGCCCCATGTCATAAAGCGTGAATCATCTCAGACTGGTTTCTTGAACATGACAATGAGTGCACTGTACTCAAATGACCTCCACATTCCCCAGATCTCAATCCAATAGAGCACCTTTGGGATGTGGTGGAACGGGTGATTCACATCATGGATGTGCAGCCAACAAATCTGCAGCAACTGTGTGACGCTATCATGTCAATATGCACTAAAATCTCTGAGGAATATTTCCAGTACCTTGTTGAATCTATGCCATGATGGATTAAGGCAGTTCTGAAGGCAAAAATGGGTCCAACTAATTAGGTGTACCTAATAAAGTGGCCAGTGAGCGTATACTGTATACATACATACACAATATACCAATATATATAGTATTTTACATATATACTATTATAATATACAGCCTTGATATACTTTTTTATATAATTTGATATCTTTATTTAAATAGACCAGTAGTGACAGTGAAAAACATTGAATTCCTTTGAGCTTTTGAAAGATGTACACTAAAAAAAATCTGTTAATTAAAGTTCTGTGATTTTTTTTCCCCATTTATTTATGCTTTTGAATTGCATTGTGGGACCTTAAATTATCCAACAACTTTTGATGTTTAAAAGATTCTTTTATTGACATTTTTTAAAGTTTAAAGCGCTATATTTGCTTGATTGGTGTTGTAAATTACTGTAAAAAACCTGGTAATTTACTGTTAGTACATTTTCTGTTATTTTTCAGACTTAATTATCTGTATATTAGCTCATTTCTACAATATATTGTTTCAAGATATAGGTTAGTTAGTTAATTTAGTTAATTAGAAAAGTCATTTGACAAGAGTAGTTAGTTCTTTACAGCCATTTTAGGTCTCTCCAGAGATGCTCAATTGGGTTTAAATCAGGGCTCTGGCTGGGCCATTTAAGGACAGTCTTGAAGTTGTTGTGAAGCCACTCCTCCGTTATTCTAACTGTGTGCTCAGGGTATTTGTCTTGTTGGTAGGTAATCCTCTGGCCCAGTTTGAGGTCCTGAGCACTCTGGAGAAGGTTTTCGACTAGGATATCCCTGTACTTGGCCGCATTCATCTTTTCCTCAAATGCTACCAGTCCTGTCCCTGCAGCTGAAAAACACCCCCACATGCTGCTACCACCACCATGCTTCACTGTTGGGAGTGTGGTGCAGCAGACAATAGAATAAAATAAAATAAGCTATAATAAAAAATCTGATGGGTGTTTTGAGTTTAAACTTTACAGACACATTCTGGGGACACAAAAGACTTATCTTAATTCTTGAAAAAGGGGTAAAATAGGTGCCCTTTAACCTCATAGCCAGCGCCCCTATTTTTGAACATTTTCCAAAAAACACCATGCCCAAATAAAAAATGTATGTAGCTTTTTAACCCTGAGGTCTATTTTCACAAATATGGTCTTGTTTGAAACTAGACACTTGAATGTTTGTTACTTAAGAGTTAAATGATCCAAAAGTTGTATAGCAATATAGTAAAATATGGTTAAATATAGAAAAACATTACTCGCGACTTTGTTTAATAGATTTCACTTATGAAAAAATGGATGTTAATTAAGTAACAAATACAACCTTATTGTAGATTTAAAAAAGATATTATAGGAAACACTGTAGAAATACCCCTTGATCTGTCAGCACAATAGCCTAGTGGTTAGCGCGCTGATATATGGTGCAGTAGCACTTCAGGGTGTCCCGAGTTCGAATCCCGGCTCAAGGACATTTCTCGTCCCTATGCCCCCTCTCTCTCACCCACTTCGCTTCCTGTCTGAAATACTGTCCTAGCCACTTAATAAAGGTCAAAAATAAATCTTTAAAATAAGAAATGCCCTGTTCTGTTAAAAATCATTTGAGAAATATTTGAAAACTTATTCAAATTTCACAGGAGGGCTAAACATTTTTGCATTCAACAATAAATTTTTGTAAACATTAGACAATGGTAAAAGTAATATAACTTATTCTTTTATACAGTTTTAAAAATCATATCCATAATACTTTATTTTTAAGCTCTTTTTATAAGCTCAATTTATTCAAGCATGTCATTTTAAAATATATACAAATAGAAACACTGAAACACGAACGCATCATCACTGAATGAACACTTTATAAAGGGCTTAAAGCTTTATGGGACTGAAGAGGTAGTGGGAAAACCGAGCTTTTGTTGTGTCTAATGCATGGCCCTCAGCAATCTGCATACATGTACCAAAAAAATCCTTCTGAATATATTAATGAACTCATCCAGTGGACCTGCATGAACACAAATTCAGCTTGCTGGAGTGTCTCCGGGGTCTGCCTTTTGTTAAAGAACAGTTTTGGTTGATTGATTACGAACAACTTGTAAGCGCATTGGTGGCTCCCAGTTACAGAACTATTAGGTGTCTGTTTCTAAATGCAGCTTTGTGATACAGTGCTGCTGATTTCCCTGCAGAGCGGAGAGGTGGTCTTGTTTAGGGAAATGTGTGGGATTTATTGATGGGCTGAATGTATGGAGTAGTGGCAGCTATACATATGCTCAATAGGTGAATCACTGAATTAATGCAAGGGGTTGCGTAAGCGCTGGGGATTGAGCTTAATAACTATTAGCTAATATTTAAGCAGAGCAACAATGCATTCGACAAAACTATTTGAACAAGGGAGTTAATGATGAATACACAATAGCGATACAGATAAAAACCCAACTGATCACTACAACTGTACATGTTTTGTGCTGCTTTGTTTAATTAAAGAGTTGATACAATATTAGAGCTAATATGAATGCTTTGTGTTTAGTTGTTTAGCTTTGTTTAAAGTAGCTGTTTAATAAGTGGATGGATGGATATGCTTATAGACAGACAGACAGACAGACAGACAGACAGACAGATTAGACAATTATTAGCCCCCCTTTGAATTTTTTTTCTTTTTTAAATATTTCCCAAATGATGTTTAACAGAGCAAGGAATATTTCACAGTATGTCTGATAACAATTTTTCTTCTAGAAAAAGTCTTATTTGTTTTATTTCGTCTAGAATAATAGCAGTTTTTGATTTTTTAAAAACCATTTTAAGGTCAAAATTATTAGCCCCTTTAAGCTATATATATTTCCGATAGTCTACAGAACAAACCATCATTATACAATAACTTGCCTAATTAGCCTAACCTGCCTAATTAACCTAATTAACCTAGTTAAGCCTTTAAATGTCACTTTAAGCTGTATAGAAGTGTCTTGAAAAATATCTAGTCAAATATTATTTACTGTCATCATGACAAAGATAAAATAAATCAGTTATTAGAAATGAGTTATTAAAACTATTATGTTTAGAAATGTGTTGAAAAAAATCTTCTCTCCATTAAACAGAAATAAACATGGGGCTAATAATTCAGGGGGGCTAATAATTCTGACTTCAACTGTATTTCACGATATAGCTTTTATAATGGTTGTTGTTCCAGAAAATGTATTCAATATTTAAGAAAATGACTTGATCTTATTTGATTACTTTGTATTTTTTTTGTTAACCTTAAAAATATAGTAAACAAAATATGTCTTTTGATAAACAACTAATTTTCCTGTATGTCACATTTCACTGTTTTATGTGGATGGATCTTATTTTTATGAACATTTCTCAAGTATGGTCTTCTCACAAATATAAAATACATCACAAGTAACACGAAAAGAAACTTAAATATGAAAATATAAATATGTAAACACTTTAAGGAAATTTCATACTGTGTTTTCCCTTCGGAAATACAAATTATGAACAATTACAATTCTTGTCTAAATATTGAAACTAAGTGATCACTTCTTGTTAAAAATATAAAGCAATTGGCAATATATATATATATATATATATATATATATATATATATATATATATATATATATATATATATATATATATATATATATATATATATATATATATATATATATATACATACATATACAGTTGAAGTCAGAATTATTAGCCCCCCATTGAATTTATTTTTCTTTTTTTAATATTTCCCAAATGATGTTTAACAGGGCAAGGAAATTTTCCCAGTCTGTCTGATAATAATTTTTCTTCTGGAGAAAGTCTTATTCGTTTTATTTTGGCTAGAATAAAAGTGGATTTAAATTTTTTAAACACCATTTTAAGTACAAAATTATTAGCCCCTTTAAGTTACATATTTTTTCGATAGTCTACAGAACAAACCATCATTATACAATAACTTGCCTAATTACCCTAACCTGTGTAGTTAACCAAATTATCCTAGTTAATCCTTTAAATGTCACTTTAGGCTGTATAGAAGTGTCTTGAAAATATCTAGTAAAATATTATGTACTGTCGTCATGGCAAAGATAAAATAAATCAGTTATTAGAACTAAATAATAACATTATAATAATAAATAGTTATTAAAACTATTATGTTTAAAAATGTGTTGAAAAAAATCCTCTCTCCATTAAACACAAATTGGGAAAAAAAAATAAACAGGGAGGCTAATAATTCAGTGGGCTAATAATTCTGACTTCAACTGTATGTGAAAAGAGTGTGGTGGTTTGACAAGCACACTTAAGGCCAGTTTATCCTGCACAGATGAACCACAATAAACATCAACAATCAAGTTGGCTGTTGGATTTAGAATGGTGTAAATAATTACATTCATGCTCATCCTGCCAACAAGTTCAACAATTGCCGCCGAATATTTCAATCAATCAATCAATCAATCAATCAATCAATCAATCAAGGCCAAAAAGACATTTTAAGTGAAGCCTATTTGGTCCTAGGTACGATTATATCAGTGTGTTGTCATTTGTTGGAAAATTATATCACACTGCTTAGATGTTTTACAATCCAACAAACACAGATTGTGATGTTCAGTCGGGTGAAAAGAAACTCTGACCAATGACACACTGATCCAACTGAAAAAAATTGACTTGCTTGGTGTTCATCTGTGGGATGTGAATTGTGCAATGTTTTCCCAGAAACATGGAGTGTTAATAGAAAAGTGTCTGGTGCATACGGAGAGTGTTTGTCAAATCCACTCACCTGTGTGGAGCACACTTACAGTTGCAGAATTCAATCAATCAGTCTGTCAGTCTGTCCGTGTGTTGTTATCTATCTATCTAGATAATCTATCTATCTATCTATCTATCTATCTATCTATCTATCTATCTATCTATCTATCTATCTATCTATCTATCTATCTATCTATCTATCTAGTAAATTGATCTATCATTCAATCTATCCATCAATCTATTCAACTGTCATTCAGTCCATTTTCGTTCGTCAGTCTATTTTTCATGCATTATCTATTCATCTATCATTCAGTCTCATTATATCCTTCTGTCCATTAATCTATTCATGCACCAGTCTTATTATCATTATCTCCATCTGTGTATATATTTATCTACCCATTCATCGGTCTGTCCATCCAACCATGCATCATTCAACAATCAACCATTTAATCCATTCATTTATCCATCTACCCATCCATCCACCCATCTAACGTCCATCTATCCATCGATCTATCTATTTTTCATCCATCCATCTATCCATCCATGCATCCAGCTCTCATTCAGTCTCATTATATGCTTCTGTCTATCTATCTTTCTGTCCATTCATCCATCAGTCTTTCTATCTCTTCATCTTTTTATGTATCTACTCATTCATTAGATGGTCCATCCAACCATGCATCATTCAATAATCAACCATTCAATCTATTTATCTATTTGTCCATCCATCCACCCATCTAACGTTTAGTCCAACATTCAATCACTCCATCCATCTTTCATTCAGTTCATCTGTCCATTCATTAAATTGATATATTTTTCATCCATCCATCGTTCACTCTCATTATATCCTTCTGTCCATCTATCCATTCATCGATCTATCTATTTTTCATCCATCCGTCCATCCATCTCTCATTCAGTCTCATTATATCCTTCTGTCCATATCTTTCCATCCATTCATCTAATCATCCACCAGTCTGTCTATCTATCCTTCTCTCCATCTATCTATTTATCTACCCGTTCATCAGTTTGTCCATCCAACCAGCATCATTCAATAATCCACCATTCAATCCATCCATCTAATGTTTAGTACTCTGATCTATCAATCTCTCTATCCATCTATTCAAATGTCATTCATCCATCCATCATTCAGTCTTGATATATCCTTCTGTCCATCTATCAATCCATTCATCTCCATAAGTCTGTCTTTCTATCCTTCTCGCCATTTATCTATTCATCTTCCCGTTCATCAGTCTGTCCATCCAACCATGCATCATTCATCAATCAACCATTGAATCCATTCATTTATCCATCCACCCATCTAACGTCCATCTATCCAGTCTCTCTTTCTATCTCTCCATCTTTTTATGTATCCACTCATTCATTTGATGGTCCATCCAACCATGCATCATTCAATAATCAACCATTCAATCTATTTATCTATTTGTCCATCCATCCACCCATCTAACGTTTAGTCCAACATTCAATCACTCCATCCATCTTTCATTCAGTTCATCTGTCCATTCATTAAATTAATATATCTTTTATCCATTCATCCATCCATCGTTCACTCTCATTATATCCTTCTGTCCATCTATCCATTCATCGATCTATCTATTTTTCATCCATCCGTCCATCCATCTCTCATTCAGTCTCATTATATCCTTCTGTCCATATCTTTCCATCCATTCATCTAATCATCCACCAGTCTGTCTATCTATTCTTCTCTCCACCTATCTACCCGTTCATCAGTTTGTCCATCCAACCAGCATCATTCAATAATCCACCATCCAATCCATCCATCTAATGTTTAGTACTCTGATCTATCAATCTCTCTATCCATCTATTCAAATGTCATTCATCCATCCATCATTCAGTCTTGATATATCCTTCTGTCCATCTATCAATCCATTCATCTCAATAAGTCTGTCTTTCTATCCTTCTCGCCATTTATCTATTCATCTTCCCGTTCATCAGTCTGTCCATCCAACCATGCATCATTCATCAATCAACCATTGAATCCATCCATCTATCCATCTATAAGCATCCGACTGTTCATACATTTATTTTTAAAAACATTATTCTCCTAAATATATTTTTAGACTCCAAAATTACTCTATGTGTGATTTTTTCCGGTTCACTTAATATGGTCAACAAAACATTATAGACTATTAGGAAATATTGCTCAGCTCCCATAAGAAGCATTGAGGAATCGCTCAGTTCAAACGGTCTCCAGATAATGACCCAGGTAAAACAGACCCTCCTTATAACTGCGCTATTTGAGCATATCCTGTCCGAACTACACAAAAACAATGATCCGTCAGAGTAATTCATCTAACGCAACAAATCACTCTACCCGCGGCCACGGGATTCACAAACAATTACGAGTAGTTTATATGAGCTGTTATATGAGCGAGACATTGATTTGTCTGGAAGCGGGGGATTGATCGTGGAGTTACGTCCAGACTGAGGTAATGGTTTGACTACTGGAGGAGAGGGAGAGAGGGGATAGAGGCCAACAAAAGATATAATGTACCTGCAGTCTGGCTACCCTGGAGTGCTGAATTTATTTGACACTGTGAGCTCCATTTAAAAACATCAAGCATGTTAACTTTCTTTATAGACACCTTAAAATACAACAGGTAGTCTATCTAACCAACTGGGCACTCACATGGTTTCAAGAAGGCTAAAACAAATATGAGGCCATATTGGGAGCATTGAAAATTCATTTGGAGAAGATACTTTTGAGGGGGGTATAAAATATAATGTAATAATAAAAGGATATTAACATTATAATTCAAAAGTTATATTAATTTTTTTAGAACAGTTTTTTTACAGTAAAACACATTTTGTGAAAAGTCTAGTACTACTGATACTAATCATAATCAGTATAAAAAATAAATTGTAGAAATAATAATACTGCCTAATAATCTGTGCATAGCCAGATTTATATATCAATTATTTAAATTAATGAATGAACATAAAAATAAATAAATAAATAAATAATATTAATAATAATTCTGGCTAAATCATATTTAAAATGATTCAACTGAATATTTAATTTGAATATAATAATAACAATTTATTATAATAATTCTGGCTAAATCACATTCAATAGACTTCAATAGAATACAACAACAACAATAATAATAATAATAATAATAATAATAATAATAATAATAATAATAATAATAATATTAATTCTGGCTAAAGCATATTCAAAATAAACCAATTGAATATTTACTTATAATAATAATAATAATAATAATAATAATAACAATAATAAAATTAATAACAATCATCATCATCATCATAATAATAATAATAATAATAATAATAATAGTAATAACAACAACAACAATAATGGTTAAATAATATTCAAAATAAATCAATTAAATATTAATTTAGAATATAATATTTGAAAAAAAACAATAATAACAACAACAATAATAAAATAATAATAATAATAAATCAATAAAATTATAATTTAATAAATAAAAATTAAACCAATCAAATATTTACTTAGAATATAATATTAAAAAATAAAAAAATAATAATAATAACAACAATAATAATTATGATTAAATAATTTTAAAAGCAAATAAATTAAACATTTACTTAGAATATAATATTTAAATAACAAACAACAACAACAACAATAATAATAATAATGGTTAAAATTTTCAAAATAAATCAATTAAATATTTACTTAGAATATAATATAAATAATAATAATATTAATTTTAATATTAATTAATTTAAATAACAACAATAATAATAATGGTTAAATAATAATCAAAATGAATCATTTAAACATTTACTTAGAATATAATATAAAAAATAATAATATTATCAATAATAATAATAATAATGATAATAATAATAATTCTGGCAAAATAATATTCAAAATAAATAATAAATAAGAATACATTATTAAATCAACTTATATTCAAAAATAAATCAATTTACCTTGAATTTAATACTATCAACAAAGACAATGATAGCGATCTTCATTGTCATTATCTTTAGCCAGAAAAATGATTTAGTTACATTCGATTCTGAATAAATAGGCTAAGTATTAAGAAGACATTTTATTTAATAATTTTATTTAACAATACATACAATTTTAATTTTATTTAGCTTAATTTATACAATCAAATTATATTCTGATAAATAAGTTTAACAGTCTATGTGAACAGTTTAAAATAAGTATTGGTTTATCTTCAGACACGCATGCCACCTCCTACATGAAAGCAACATTTTAATATGAACCTGAAAGTGAAAACCCACATGCCTTAAATAAGCGTCAGTGACTGATGCTCGGGCTGCGACGTGACAGGCGCGGCGTCGTGTTTGAAAGAGCTCACCGGGTAAAAGCGACAACCCAAACCTCAGCTAAAACTTGACGTGCGTGAAAAAAGCGAGTTATTTTCGGTCGTATTATCACTTGTCACAGTTCCAGTGCGCAGCTCTTCATAGCTAAATCGAAGGCACTGAGGTATGAATGAAAAAGCGCAGCGCTGCTTCATTAGCAATGCGCAAAGATAACGAGCGCCACGGCGGTGCTTGGCCACTGTAACGCTCCGGCAGAGGAGATACCCTAAGCCCCCAAACAAATAAAGCCTTAAATTCGACCTCCAATCTTTATTATGCTAATTTCTCTAATGCAGATTGGAACGTAATTGCTAACAATATGTACACAGCATAATCTTTCTCCTAGCCCAACAGTGACGAAATGGAGATAAGCGTACAAAGATGTCTGGTGAAAGAGGACATTTATAGGCTCCATTAGCATCTGCTTTTTGACAAAATGTTGCCATTTACAGCATCGTAACGAAATAGTTTTCCAAAATAAGACTTTTCTGTTGTCATTTACTCACCCATACTCACCAATATGTCGTTTGCAATTCCTGTGGAACACAAAAATACATTTAGCCTAGCTAGTCACGGGCAGTTTCATGAAATTATAATTAGCCTAATGGAGTCCGAGCACCATAAAATCACATAATAGTTTTCTCTGATAAGCAGACGTACATTTGAATAATTATTTTGTGTTTTAATACATTTCATTCATTATTGAATTGAGAACTAAATGTGTCTGCTTTGTAAACAAACCATTCAAGGGTGCGTTTCCCAAACAATGATGTATACTGGCGGTTGAACTATCATACTGTAGTACTATGCATCGTTTTGGAAAAGAACGATGTAGTGACGAGTGTTTCCCAAAACCCTAGTTTCTGTGTCGCAGATCCATCATTTGAAAACGCCCATACTGATGCTCTAAACGGGGTGGAGTAACAACTTACTTTAGAGAAAAACTTCATAATTTATTTGTGCAAATTATATTGTTTTACACGCACACACATTTAAACAAAAATCCAATATTAGTTTTGGTAAAAATATGCACTCGTTTTCCATATTAATAGAAATATACAGTTGAAGTCAGAATAATTAGCCCCCTTTAGATTTTTTTCTTTTTTAATTTTTTCCCAAATGATGTTTAACAGAGCAGGGAAATTTTCACAGTATGTCTGATAATGTTTTTTCTTCTTTTTTGTTTTATTTTGGCTAGAATAAAAACAGTTTTTATTTTTTTTAAAGCCATTTTAAGGTCAATATTATTAGCCCCTTTAAGCTTATTTTCTTTTCGATAGTCTACAGAACAAACCATCATTATACAATAAATTGCCTAATTACCCTAACCTGCCTAATTAACCTATAGTTAAGCCTTTAAATGTCACTTTAAGTTGTATAGAAGTGTCTTGAAAAATATTTAGTAAAATATTATTTACTGTCATCATGACAAAGATAAAAGAAATCGGTAATTAGAAATGAGTTATTAAAACTATTATGATTAGAAATGTGTTGAAAAAATTGGTCACACTTTATTTTGACGGTTCGTTTGTTGAATTTAAGTTACATTGCAACTAATTATCATTAGATTATAAGTAGACTGTTAGGTTGGGGTTGGGGTTAGTGTAAGTTGACATGTACTTGCAAAGTTTCTTATAGTCAGTTAAATGTCTGTTGAAGGACTGTTAAATCTCAGTGTCAACAGATATTAAGTAGACAGTCTAGTAATTCTCAAATGGACCATCAAAATAAAGTGTTACCAAAAAATTTTCTCTCCGTTAAACAGAAATTGGGGAAAAAAATAAACAGGAGGGCCAATAATTCAGGGGGGCTAATAATTCTGACTTCAACTCTATATCTATAGGGCCAACTAGAACAACTCATAAATCCATAGAAACTGACAACTGTCAAGTGGTCTTACAAGGATGGGTAATGAAACCTGACTAGACCCTTTCACCGTCTCTCTTATTCTCAAAGCCTTTCATGCATTTCCATAAAGCACTTTATATCAAGCTCCCAAGAGGCCCAGTCTCTCCTTGTTTGAGAAGATATTGTGAGGAACGGTTATGGAAATGGTGATGATGATGCATGACAATGGAGATAATGGATCTTTATGATAATACGACGGACCTGTGTCTGTGTTAAGTAACTTCCATTTTCTTGCTTTGTGGTGTTTTTAAGGTTTTTTTTGTTTGTTTCAGACCAACTGTCACTAATAAACCTCACTGTAAAAAATGTAGGGTTCCACACAATTCCTTCATGTTGTCCCAACACAAATCGATTAAGTTAACTTCATCGTTTTTACAAATTTAAGTAGATTGAACATAAAACAATTAAGTTGCCCCCCCCCCCCCCCCCCCCCCAAAAAAAAAAAAAAAAAAAAAAACTTGTGTTGGTTCATCCCATGTTAAATAAGGAGTTTGAACAAGCAGCGAAAGTCATTTTTGAGTGGTCCTGACAAAAATGTATCAAGGAATGCGGTGGCGGTGGTGTTTTTATTTTTTTGATGAAGGTTAAAGTGATGCCATCATTAATATCTGCATTGCTCTAATGAAAGTTTCATCAATACAAATTGCACATCTATACTGAAAAAAGTTGTCAAAAATAGTGTGTTCAGACTCTTGACATGAAAGAAAACAAGACTAAGAGAGACAGAAGTACAGCTTGTTCGGTGAGTTGTACTTCTGTTCACCTTGATGTCGATCATTCATCTGACGCAATGTTTAAAATGTATTTGTAAAGAATTTTCAGTGAACCAAAACTCAGGAAAGATGGGCTGTGAAAAATATGTGATGCCTGTTTTCATTCGGATCAACTTAAATGTGTTTATTAAGAAATACGATATATTTTGTTCTTTTGGCGGCTTCAGCTGTTTTATAAAGCCTACATCTTTAGTGTAAATGGTTGCTAAGTTACAATTTATGTGCGGAGATGCACTCAGAAATGACTTTTGCTGCTTGTTCAAACTACTTATTTATAATGAGTTGAAACAACACTATTCTTATGCTGTGTTCACACCAGACGCGGCACGCATGAATAAATTGCACTATTCGCATGTAAATAGACGCGTGAACTTTGAGCCTGTCAAATTCGCTTCACAATAGACGCTGATTCGCATCATGGGCAGGTCTTCTGTCTGCCCGGGGACTCTAGCTTCATTGCTAAATGGCTAACATGGATTTTATTGAGAGAATAGCTGTGTTTATGTGCTTTAGGAGGGCTGACAAACAGCGTATATTCGTTCGGCATTGTGCCCAGATCCTTTCAGAGGTGCACCCAGCTCTGTGAGTTCATCAACTCCTCCAGAAACTATACCTGGATGATAAAAGCTTTCAGTGGTGCTTCAGACTGAGCCTAGTTTGATAAACTGTTGTCAAAGGCAAGCTCCTGATTGGTTAACACGGCGCGAATGTTCGATGACGTTCAGATTTTCCAACTCGATACGGGCATTAAACCCATCAAATGTGCTTGACGCTTCATCCGCGTCTGGTGTGAATGCAGCATTGAGGATTTTTTTTTTTGGACAACTTAACTGTTTTATGTTAAATCCACTTAAATTTGTAAAAACTATTAGGTTAACTTATTCAATTTGTGTTGCGACAACATGTAGAAATTGTGTGGAATCCAGAATTTCTTATTGTGCACTCAAAAAAGCCTTTTGCTGCTTGTTCAAATCACTTATTAAATATGAGCTGAAACAACACGTTTTTTTCTTACGTTTTTTTTGGTACAACTTAATTGTTTTATGTTCAATCCACTTAAATTTGCAAAAATTCATAAATTAACTTAATCGATTTGAGTTGGGACAACATGAATTGTGTGGAACCCAGAATTTCTTACAGCATATTGAAGAGATGCACTATTAAACTTAGTCAAAACATAAACATTGGAATAAAATATCAGACTGATTAAATTACAATCGTTTTCCCTCAGTGACACATATATGAGGAAAAAGCCTGCTGTTTAAAGATGTTGTCGTAAGTGAATCTGTGATGACGTGATAATGGTCAATTTATCAATAGAAAGCGCAAATGATTTAGGTTAGACATTTGGTAAATGCACATTGGGTCACAATTTATGCACTATTAAATATCTGACTGCTGCACCAATAAAGCTGACAGCTGAAATATAGCACTAAGTATAAAAACAAATAGCAGACTATAAATATCAGGAATAAATAAAGTATCAGGCTGATTAAATGGCATGAATGTTTTACCTCACAAATACATAATGTTGACGTAAGGGTTTTAAGCATCAAAAGTGTAAAAGGCTTTACATTTAGTTTGTGTGTAAAATAGAATCTATCCAGTTTTGTTTTATTTCGCAGTAATACAAATGATGACTGCACTACATTTTTTTAAAGCATAGTTTATACCAATGTGTACAGAGTACACAATAAAATGTCATTCAGTCTAGCAATGGGTTATTTGTAAAAATCTTGTCTGGGATATTTGGATCAATTACTCAAAATGATATTAATAGTCGTTTTATTATAATAATTTTTTAAATAGCTAACCTTTATTATTCAGAGTTTTACACCTTTTTCACTATGAAGCTTTTAAATATTCAAAATACAATGCATTTGGTATAATCACCTATTCTATTAAACATTTACAGATCAGAATAGGGTTCATTTTTATATAAATGTAATTTACAGTGAATGATGATGCTTATTTAGACATGTTAAAATCACATTAAATTACATTGGATTAAATATTAATCTTTGACCCACGTAAACCACATTTTAAGAGAACAAAATAATACTGTTATGATTATTATTTACATACAGTCTTCCTCAGAAGTGTTATGTAGATTTGTTAATTGTTTAAACAAATGATCAGAAAGATAAACACTGTAGGTTTGCTTTAACAGACTTCTTTGTATATCTTTACAAAGTGTGCCAATAATTCTGTCCAGTACTGGATTAATTTATTCTAATTATTGCTTTTCATTATAATTTATGTAAGAATGTTTATGAATAATTATGATTGAGAGTTTTAAGAAGTCCGAAACGTCAATCATAAGATGAAATACTCACCTCTGCAACACATGTGAAGGCTGCTTATTGGATCTACAAAAATAAATGTCGTTATTCAACTGAATGTTATTTAAAGGTGAAATTATGTTACGTTACATTTAGAACAAATAGTTATAAGAGTTAGGCCCAAGTTCAATTCTATATTTTTTTATGCCTACCCCTTGAAACAGAGTGTGAAGGGGAAGGTCTGCAAATTTACCCCTAAGGACCGATTCACACAGAGCTTCAGTGTCATCGCTTGATGGAGAATGAAATAAGTCCGCAATCAGCTACTGTCTGAGCTGGGATATTTGCATAAAGCAATCTGATTGGCTGACGCTTCCGTTGGTGCTTTAAAAGTTGATAAATTCCCAACTTCTGCAGTGAGCATCACCGCTGAAGCAGCACCGATGGATCCACAATTCAGCTCGGCAACGCTTGACGTCACCCATTCAAAGTGAATGGGAAGCATTGACGCTGATGCCCCGTGTAAATTGGGCATTAAATGGGACACCACTATGTCGTCACGAGCTCTTGTATCATGCGATATCGACGATGGCGGCTGCTGTAGTTATTTAAGTTGCATGGCTTGGTTACTTTTTGGGATTTATCTTCAGGAAATCAAAGGCAATGATATCATGTTATCATAATAATACAATGTGGTAATAAGCACGAAACTGTATTGTGTATTTACACAGCAGCCATATTCATGTGTAAACACAAGAAACATTAACGTTACAACAGACACTGTGAAAAGCTAATTACCAGGCACTAGACTTTTCTGACAAGGTATTCGGGAGTCATCGAATGACAGATTTGAAAATATGTCACTACTATATGTGGGAGTATATACAGTTATTATTATGGATTATAATGAGCGAAATTTAGCAATTTTCTTTTATAGTTTTTTAAAACATGACTGCAAAACACAAACGTCATTATAAATGTATTAAAACATATACGTGTTTGTTGTAAAAATTCGTAATAATGCCAGCCATGTTGCTGTTGCAGCTGGTGTATTCTGGGCAACTTTCGTACCTTGAGAACTCTCAGTTGGGGAAGTGGTAAGGGGAAAGGCTAAGAGGTAGAATTGGGATTGGGCCTTAGTAACAAACTAAATTAACCACTATAACATACACAACTTGACAAGAATTGTCGTCGATCCCAGTTGTAAGAGCAACAAATTATAACTTGACTTCTAGTTGATCATTTGGAAAAGTGGCAGAAGGTAGATTTTTCAGATGAATTATCTGTTCCCAACTGCATCCCAATCATCACAACTACTGCAGAAGACCTACTGGAACCCGCATAGACCCAAGATTCTCACAGAAATCAGTCAAGTTCGGTGAAGGAGAAATCATGGTTTGGGGTTACATTCAGTATGGGGGCGTGCGAGAGAGTGGATGGCAACATCAATAGCCTGAGGTATCAAGACATTTGTGCTGCCCATTACATTACAAACCACAGGAGAAGGCAGATTCTTCAGCAGGATAGCGCACCTCATACTTCAGCCTCCACATCAAAGTTCCTGAAAGCAAAGAAGGTCAAAGTGCTCCATTGGCCAGCCCAGTCATCAGACATGAACATTATTGAGCATGTCTGATGTAAGATGAAGGAGGAGGCATCAAAGATGAATCCAAAGATTCTTGATGAACTCTGGGAGTCCTGCAATAATGCTTTCTTTTGCATTCCAGATGACTTCATTAATAAGTTATTTAAGTCATTGCAGAGATGTATGGATGCAGTCCTCCAAGCTCATGGGAGTCATACACAATATTAATTCTTTTTCCACTGCACCACGACTTTATATTCTATACTGTACATTATTTCTGTTAAGTGCCAAGACTTTTGTCTAAGCAAAGTCAGACCTTACTGTACTAATTAAATAATCAAAAATCAAGGCATGATCATATTTTATTGTCGTAAAATAGGCGTAATCTAGAGGCCTTTGCCTTTCATATATATAACTTTTGTCAGGTAGTGTAGTCTAAACTTTATCCTCCACTTTAAAAAAGCGCACACAAGCCCGACTACCCTGTTGAGCACTAATAAGCTCAAGTCTTATATCCAAGAATAAAAATTGGTAGGCATGCACTAATGTTGCGCCACCGTAGCTCCAGATATCACACAGTCAGCGTATCTGTGATCACTCCCTCAAAGTACGTGTCCCAATTTCTGTTTGCCACAAAGACGTGATGCGTGTCGGTTCAAGAGCTCATCTCTGTGTTTTCTCCCTCCTATTCTTCCCATCACAGATCAGCTGGAGGGCTGTAGCGATACAGTCGGTGCATGATACATTTGGTGACTTTCCACGCTGACCTCCTCCCACTCGTTCCAAACAAATTGGTGTTATTGAAATCGGAGCAAACTCGCACATTTTTTCCCGATACAGACAACCTGTGCGACCTCGCATAACCGAGGCTGATAAATATGTGATTGGGACTCCGAATATTCATCAACTCTGAGCACTTCTGAAATGCACCTGGCAAAAGAACAAATTTGCATTTCCATTCTTTATCGGGAGTAAAATGTGAATGCATGTCATTAAGCAGGAGAGATGCAATTACAGGGCGAAAGGAGAAAGTCCTCCCACACACATTTTACCTTCCAGTGAGGCATGTCAGAATTAATAAACCTGTGTCTGCGAATGGAAATCCTTGCTAAAAGCCTGGGACGGGTGACATGCAGTTTCGCTCTTTTTCAATGCAAACAAGATTTCAGGTATTTGGTCCATTTAGCTCTCCAAATTCGTCACGCCAAAGCTAAAGTTGTGGAACGAAAAAGACAAAATAATCCATCTCCCAAACTACAACCTACGACAACTGACAACTAACATTATGCATTTGGTGTGGCTTTCTAATCCTATCCTAATCATCTTTGCATCTATAATCCATCCCAAACTCTTTGTAAATACATGCCTTACCCTACATCTTCGAGAAGTGTAAAATACATTCACCAGGTACATTTTGTTACACGTTTCAGGTGACAAATCCACTAGAGGGCGCTGTTAACATTTTAGACTTTCTGAAGTTAATTAATTGAGGTACGTTTGGTTGTATGTTTCAGATGTGTACTGTAAAAAAATGCTAGTTTCCACACAAATCGATTAAGTTAACTTCATCATTATTACAAATTTAAGTGAATTGAACGTAAAACAATTAGTGTAAAATACGTTCGCCAGATACGTTTTGTTACACGTTTCAGGTGACAAATCCACTAGAGGACGCTGTCTACATTTTAGACTTTCTGAAATGCGTTAATTGAGGTACGTTTGGTTGTGTTTCAGATGTGTACTGTAAAAAAAATGCTAGTTTCCACACAAATTGATTAAGTTAACTCTATCGTTATTACAAATTTAAGTGAATTGAAAAAAACAATTAGTGTAAAATACGTTTGCCAGATACGTTTTGTTACACGTTTCAGGTGACAAATCCACTAGAGGGCGCTGTCTACATTTTAGACTTTCTGAAATGCGTTAATTGAGGTACGTTGGTTGTATGTTTCAGATGTGTACTGTAAAAAAAATGCTAGTTTCCACACAAATTGATTAAGTTAACTTCATCAGAATTACAAATTTAAGTGGATTGAAGATAAAACAATTAGTGAAAAACATGTTTGCCGGGTACGTTTTGTTACACGTTTGAGAAGACAAATCCACTAGAGGGCGCTGTTAACATTTTAGACTGAAATGCGTTAATTGAGATACGTTTGGTTGCATGTTTCAGACGGGTACTGTAAAAAATGCAAGGTTCCACACAAATCGATTAAGTTAACTGCATTGTTTTTACAAATTTAAGTGGATTGAACATAAAACAATTAGTGTAAAATACGTTCGCGAGGTACGTTTTGTGACACGTTTAAGGTGACAAATTTACCAGAGGGTGCTGTCTACATTTGAGGCTATCTGAAATGCGTAAATTGAGGTACATTTGGTTGTATGTTTCAGACGCGTACTGTAAAAAATGCTAGGTTCCACACAAATCGATTAAGTTAACTTCATCGTTTTAACAAATTTAAGTGGATTGAACAAACCAATTAGTGTAAAATACGTTCGACAGATACGTTTTGTTACACATTTCAGATGACAAATCCACTAGAGGGCGCTGGATTGAACATAAAACAATAAAGTTGTTTCCAAAAAATAAAACAAAAAAAAAACCTTAAGAATCGTGTTGTTTCAAGTAGTTTAAAACAACCCATTATTTGAGTACACATCATTCTTGTACACATCTACAAAATGTACAGCCCAACAACAAACCACTAACTTCAAATATTCAAATATGCAAATTAATCGTATGAGCAATACTGGCATATCACATAAAACATTGGCGAATAATGAAACTTCGATCAGATGAGTCAATAAGAACAAAACCGTGACTTCATGACACACTATTGCCAATTATCAAAAAGAAAAATGGAATTTGCTGTGGTAGAAGAAGCCACTGGAAGGCTTTCATAAAATAAACCACTTATAATTATGATGGAACGCAATAAATGCAGCCATCCCTGGCTTTTAGAGACTGCTCTTTGGGAACACATTCTCTAAAGGCAGTTCCTAAAGGTAATAATACCAAACCATTTTAAAGACAGACATTGGCTAAGGCATTTTTGAATGACCAAAACAACATTTCAGATGTTGTGCAATATGGTCGGTCTACTGTTTTGTCCATTAATGCCATCCCATTGCACACCATCTCCGACAAAAAAGTGGACTGTCATTGCACTGTGTAAATTGGCCCTTGTAAAAAAATTGTATATAATAATAATAATAATAATAATAAAATCACATGACTTTGATGTGCACGCTGGAATATATTTCTCTCCACACCACCACTAGTGAGCAGCATCCACATGGACGATGCAATGGCAGCCACAGGACAACGGCGCCAGTGCGCTCACCACACACCAGCTATCGGTGGAGTGGAGAGATGATGTTAGAGCCAATTCAGTGGATGGGGACAATTTGGAGGCCATGATGGGTAAGGGCCGATGGAGGGAATTTGGCTAGGACACCGAGGTTACACCTCTACTCTTACGAGAAGTGCCATGGGATATTTAATGACCACACAGAGTCAGGACCTCGGTTTAATGTCTCATTCAAAACATGCCGCTCACTGACAGTATAGTGTTCCCTTCAATATATCGGGGCATTAGGAGTTACAGTGATCACAGGTTGAGCACTCCCTGCTGGCCTCACTAACACCACTTCTAACAGCAACCTATTTTTTTCCATGTGGTCTCCCATCCAGATACTGACCATGCTCAGCCCTGCTTTAGTGAGTAACCGGTCTTGGGCTGCACGGTGAAATGGCTATGACAATAATATGTCCCTGTAAATATCATTAGTGGAAGTAGGAACAAAAGTTATCTGGTTATATTGCCCCATAGCATTCATATCACCTATAACCGGCAATCTAACGTACGTTTAAGTGCATTTTTACGATTTCCAATGAGCCTCTGTTGCTATAATCACGCCTGCAATGTGAAGTAGAATGCTGAAAAAAGGGGCAAGGGAAATGCCTTTGCTTTCAATGCCAAAAGGAAAATGACATTAATGCACTCAAAGACTCGGGGAGCCAGAAGGTCACGCTGAGCCTGCGTGAATTGCAAAAGGAAGAATGTCAAAGGCTTTCAATTGCAGAAGCGAGTAAGGGTAGAACGACATTGTGCCATACAGCGATTCCGTTCAAAAATCACAGATTACCACTCACCGAGGGGGTGATACATTCATCAGGAAGGTCAAAGGGATAACATGCATCTTTCAAGCTGTTGTCGGTAATGGAGCAACAGAGCAACGTTGCAGATGCGAAAAAAACAAATTAACGACTACAAGGTAGAGCAAGGTATATATATTTTCCGTTTCAGAAGGAGAGAAAACATTATGACATAAAGCAACACATGGCTGACATTGCTTCGAGTGTGGCTGGATTACAAGGTGAATTTGTTCCTGTGTTGTGTGCACTTCTAAGACGAAACCTGTGATAGACTTTGAAATGTTTTTTTTTATTTCCTCTGGTGCAAACACGGAACATATACTCAGAGAATGAGCTGAAAACACAAAATGTGCGCACTGTTGAGCCTGGAGGACGGTGGTGGGCTCCAGCAGGGATGAAGTCCTAAGGCAGGGAGGGCAGTCTGGTTCTTACACTCCCTCTAACGTGTTACAACATCTTCCTCTTCTCAAACTCCTACAGAAAACAGGGAAGAGAAACAGGGGTCAAACAAACATGATCTGTTGCAGCAGCAGTGTCAGGATCAAGTGTTTTGTGCAGTTGCAATGTACAGGTCCAAGTTTACTGTACTGTTGGTTACAGGAAATAATTACAGTCTATTAAAAAAGGACATAAACGAAAACAAGAAGAAAAATTCCAATTTGAGCAATGTGATATTCGTAAATATTACCTAAATACTTTATAAACTCAAAGATATGTCATAATTGGATGAAAATTGGGAATTGGGAGGGGGAAACAATCCAGAAAGTAAATTGGAATTCTGAGCTTATATCTGGCAATTCAGACTTTTTTGGAACTATGAGTTTATAGGCTTTCCTGCAATTCAAATTATTATTTTTTTTTCAAAATCAGAATTGAAATCTTGCAACTGTGACGACTCCTCAGAATTGTGTGACTTTATATTTTGGAATTGCACTTTATAATTTTCCCCAATTGTCAAAGTTTTGAAACCCTTGAGAATTATGATTTTATTGACTGCCACAATTCTCCATTTTCATCTTGCGATTCTGACTTTTTGCTCAGAACTACAAGACAAACTTGTATTTATTCTGAAAATTTGGAAACCAAACATGTTAGAAACAAAAAGAAAAGTGTAACTAATTTAAAAGGTAGTTCACCTTAAAAAAACAATAGAATGTAGTCAATTTCTTGCCTTTATGCTGGCTCAAACTTCTTTAATTGATTTGAACTGAAAACATTGAGTTTAAAATACCCATTTTGCAATTTTTCCCACAAAATAAGTGGACAGCCTGATCTCACAATTGAAATGTAACTATTGTAAGTTTTGTCAGTTTAGTAGCTCATTCGTATGAGTTAAGTCATACAAAAATCGTAAAACTAAAGAGGAGACGTGGCACCAAACCCCACCCCTAACCCAATCGTCATTGGGGGATGAGCAAATCGTACTAAATTGTACAAATGAGACCGAACGAATTCTTACGAATTAGCCACTAATTCAAAAATTAGGTAATGTCGAAGACCAAGGACATACAAGATCAAAAATACACTTTTAATATAAATGACAGTATTTTCAATGACCCTTCTAAACATATAATTTGATTGGTAAGTGTGACGTCACACGAATTGGCTTCCGGGTGCAAGCGATATATCAAACTGTATGGGAAGGCTCAACAGATAGTAATAATAAAGGTTTACAAATCGATGTAATACTTTCGAAAATCAGGATCGTAATATATATATCCATGCCTAATATCCAATGGCCAGAAACTGATTCATTTTTTTATAAATTGTTAAAATATTAGTGTCTGTGATGTGATTGGTGACTGTTGTGTACACAGTGATTTTATATAAAATTCACTTTAATGTGTGATATGACTAAAAAGTGGTCATAAATGAATGTTTTCTCAATTTAAATGGATGGCAGCTTGAACTGGGAAACAGTATTTCATACGTCATGACTAAACAAGCAGATAAAATAATCACTGTAAGTAAAACATGTTGTTTATGGATATGCTGTACATCCCAATGTCTCTTAGGCTGAAAGACAGTTGTTAAATCAAAGGTTTTTCCTTCCACACGAATCATTTTTATATTTGATCATGTATGAAAAAACATCACTCTGTTTTGACTGTTGCAAAAATAAAGCCCTTAAATCCATGAACCAGGGTTTCTGAAGTCAAATTTAAGACTTTTAAGACTCTTAAAATGAATAAGCCAATTTTAGACTTATACAGGGCTAAACACTAAGGATTTTTTTCTAATGGCCCAGTTAGGTCTGTAAATAGTTTTGTATTAATGGAAGATTATGTAAAGGAATGTGTTGGTTTAGTTTTCTTTCGCTGATTAGGGAATTTAATTTAGAAAAATTTCCTGCAAACATGTCTTAAAAGCTGTTTTGAATTGTATTTATTTGCAATAAAAAACTTAAGTATATTAAAAAAAATAGTTGTGTCGTGTGTCGGTCTTATAGGGTAGCTTTACCTGGACATAAAGTGAGTCCCAAATCACAAAGTTATGCACTATTCTACGCCATTTTGTAGTATAAATAGTGTAAGTAGTGCGTTCACACTGAAAACTCTTAAAAGAATAAGTGCACTTTAAATACCCGGATGACCTTTGTTACGACCCCCTCGTTAGAGTCGCAACATAAAAGAGCTCAAACAACAAAAGAGTATATATGCAACTTATTTATTAAACATAAAACTAATAGAACAACAAACCAAGGAACAAACAAATGTCTAGGGAATAATAAAGAAAATAACTAACTTTAACTACACATAAATAATGCCAAACAAAACCATAAGGCAGCAGAAATAGAGATGGTCTTGACACGAGGACGGCCAAACAGCCACACCGACCTCCAGAAGCTAGCACATCACTCGTATTTATATAATTTAAACCAATTGGTGAACAACAAGGCGCCCAATCAGGATCTGCCACATCCAAACTGGAATCCTGGGGTCATCACATCTTATTCAACCGTTAAACAAAAGTGTGGATTGTTGAACACTTCACGCACTCAACGGCCGCTGCTTTGCTCATTCAGTGGAAGGGGCGGAGCTTTCAGGCACTGATGTTGAATTACTTTATTTATTTTGGATTGTGAAAGTAAAATTCTCCTAAGAGAGTGATTATAGCATCTCCCGATGGTGAATGCGGTTATACTCATGGCAGGTATTATTGGTTTGGTCGTTTATTTAGCTAATTTGACAACCGTCAAACGTCATCTTGGAAACGGTTTAAATTTCCGTTTGATACAGAACGTTAGTGTTCCATTTGGGGCGACACTACATTCATATACTATGCTGTTGAGTGTGTAAGTACATAGTGCATAGTGTGCTATTTGGGACGCAGCTATATGTAACTTAAGACCTTTTTAAAATTATTTAAGATCTACAGCACAATATTTCAGTTTTTAAAGACTTTTTAAGGCCTAAAAGTTTGCTTTTGAAAGACTTTAAGACTCCGCAAACATCCTGATGAACATTTGGCGGTCGCTACACTGTAAAACCCAACAGTCAACTTTATCAAATGAAATGAGTGTAGTTGACTCAAAATTTACTGAAAGTTAATTCTACTCATTTGAAAAGAGTTTTGAACTCAGTGTTGAAGGTAATGAGTTGATTAAATACCTCATTACTTCAACTAAAATGGAGTAAGTTCACAGTACTCAAATAGATTATTTTAACTCAAAGGGTTTGTAGCAATCGGTTACTCAAACGGTTTGAGTTGCCTTAACGTTTTACAGTACTCAGTTGGTTTGAGTTCTCTTCATTTATTGGGTTTTACTGTGCTCAAATTGTTTCATTTACTCAAATAGATTAAGCTCACAGTACTCATTAGGATTACTTTTTGAACCTAAATGGTTTGTTGCAATGGGCTTCCTCAAATGGTTTGAGTTACATTAACTTTTTTACAGTGTATTTTTTCAGTGACTAGATTGTGTTGAATAAGCTTTGTATTTAGAGTTTGTTTAGCCTTGTATATAACTCTCTCTTCAAAAATCTATATACAGTACATTTACCATCAAAATACATGAATATTGAATTTTTCTAAATTCCAAAAAGCTCTATGCACTGAACAGGAGAAGACTGTGTGATTCTTTGGTTTCGAGTAGGCTATATAAGAGGTTAAAGACATTTACAGATGCCGAGGGTAAACACACTGTTGCTGTGCGAAAAGCATTGTACGATACAAAGACAAATGTAGATTGTTCCAGTCAGGAGCAGCTATTTACATAGTTAATTTACAAAGGCTTACAGCTGCAGGGTGATGCATTGTGCTTTTGAAAACGCATTTTCCTCAGCTAAGGGTGACGGAATGGTGCATTTCGGAGAGAATTCCCTTATGCAAATGGCATGTTTCAGAAATGAAGATGCTCAAGTTCTTCTGTAAAAATCCTTGAATCTCTACTGCCATCTAGTGTTCAAGTAACACCCTGTCTGGCACACACTATACACGGCAGGAAATGGCCTTGAGCAGCAGAAGACGATATTACATATTTGCTGTGATTACATCATTACTACATCATTATTGTAGGAAACAAATAATAAATTGTGAATTAATTGAGTTTAAAACTGAAATGTTAAGACACATATCTAGCACATACTAAACTGTCTGTTTAAAGGAAGGTTTAAGTTTAAGAAGATCAAAAAGTTTGTTTGTATCTCTAAAGAAGGGCCCCAGTCTGGAATTTTACATTGTTTTCAATTGTAAATATGATTGTAAATTACAGTTTTAAATACATTACAGTTCAAAAGTTGAAAAGATCTATACGCTATTTATGAAAAACTCTCTACCTAATCAAGATTATTTCTGATCATTAAAAATGAAGTACAAGCAGTGTAATCATTGTAATCTGTGTAAATCATTTAAATATATTTTGACATAATCATGTAATTTCTTCATTCTAATTTGATGATCTGAAACATGTCTGAATTCTGTTTCAAGGTTTACCATGGTTTGGACAAAAAATTATCTGCTATACCGTTCCAAGAGTTTTTTAATGTGATTTTTTTTTATGTGTTGTAAAGAAATCTGTGGTTTTGAAACTAATGAAGACAAGAAGTCAATGATTTATTTGAATTAATTAGCCTGACATGTTTACGGCTCCAAAATATTTGAACTCTTTCCTAAAATAAAATATATTGTGTTCAAGTTGTTGTTGTGTGACATTTAGAAACAACCAGTTTTAGAGCAGTAATCACAGTACCATAATACCATGATAACTTTATCCAAGGTTATCATACTGCCAGAAACTTATACCGGCCCATGCCTAGTCTGAATATCAATTTAAAAAAATTGGAAGCCATTATAATTAAAGAATATATTTTAATAAAAAGAAAGTGCATTCATTTTAAACTGTCTTTTGTAAGACTAAAAACATTTCTAGTGCCAGCTTAATGGATACTTGCTACTTAAATATTCATAAATCCTATTAATAATTACAACATTTCCAACTATTGCAACATTGTACAGATCCCAAATACAACAGTAGCGCATATAGATGTTATTTGTTTACTTCAAATGTGGAGTAAAAACAGTTTGAATTAAATTATCATCATTTTATATTGACAAATATTTTGTCAACATCATCTAAGCACAATGAACAACAGAAAAAACTGGGAAATAAAGGGTTAAAAAAAAAAAAAAAAAGATTGTTCATTTAAAAAAAAATTAACATTCTGTCATCATTTACTCCCCTTTTAAGTATTTTTTGTTTTGTTTGTTCTGTTGAACACAAAAGAAGATTGCTATAAAAGTTGCTATAAAATTTGTTTTAGGGTGCTTTCACACTTGCACTTTTGGTCCGCACTCAGGTTCGTTTGACGTCAGAGTACGGTACGTTTAGCTAGTGTGAACGTTGTCTTCTGAACTCAGGTGAAAAGAAAGAGGTGAAAGAGGTGGTCTGGGGTACGGTTCGTGCGAACTCTGGTACGGTTCACTTCTGATATGAATGCAATCATACCAAATAATGGAAGTGAACTTTACTTTTTATAACGTTCATTTGTTGTGCATGTCTGTGTATCACCTACCTTGGCGACAAGCAGGACTGAGTGGGACTGTGCAAACAGTGATAATGTCTGCTTGTCTCCACCAAAAACGACTTCTGCAGACATCGCGTGATGTTCTGAACATTTTTAATCTTTTTTTTGCGGCAGATAGATGCAAGAGGATGTCTGTATTTTGGTTTTGATAACAAAACCAAAATATTCAGTAAAAGCAGAACAACCGTGATATGCGCACGTCTCCATTTTAGCGCTTTGCTTTCATGGCCGTCACTTAGCAACAGCTGTACACAAAACAGCAGCTTGATGTCGCAAGTGTACTGGGGTTCAGGAGGACAATGCCGAGGGGGGACTATCGAACTTGGGTTCGGACCAGGCATTCGAACCAAGTGTGAAAGAATGCTTAACTACTATGTAAGTCAATAGTTACAGGTTTTCAACATTCTTCAAAATATCTTCTTTTGTGTTCAAAAAAAGAAAAAAAAAAAGAAAAAGCTGGCTTGGAATGACAAAATGTTCATTTTTGGATGAACTATCCCTTTAATATTCAGGTTGAGAACAGGGCAGGGTACCGTGAGTGAGTTGCAAGCGTGTGTGTGTGTGTGTGTGTGTGTGTGTGTTAAGATGAAGCAAAAGCGAGGAAACACACAATCAACTTGGAGGCATGGCATCATTATTAAATCGGCCAATGAGATAAACACAGATGTATGAACACAATGGGCTGCAAAATTAACAACCAGCCAGAGTGTTTTTCATCATTACTTCCAATGATTACAAATTAGAAATCAGGGGGTGTGGTGGGAAGAGGAAAAGAAAAACGGTATTGATGCAGAGGAAAGAGCGTTTGCTAGCGCTGATAATGAAAGGCTAAAATGATGAATGAGTGTAATACGCGCTTTCACTTTTTATACATCTTGTTAAAAGTGCTGGCTGTGATAAATTGAGATAAAGAGGCAGAGCTGCTAACTCTCACCAATACAAATGGAGCTTTGTTCATTTCTCCTTATGTGGTAGAGCTTTCTATTGAATATCTTACGGTAAAAAAAAAAAGTGATTGTCTAAGGGGGCCCTTTATAATAGTCACCGCTTTGGCCCAGAGAATGGCGAATTTCCAGTTTGGCTAGAGCCACACAAACCGATAAATCTACTTTAAAAAGCGCTCTCGGCAAGCTGACATGACTGTGAGACTTCAAGCATCAGTTAAAAATAATCATAATAATAAAAATCGCTGTTTTACTAAAAAGAAAGCCTTTAATGGCTGGCTCTCTGTGTGTTTGAGTTTGCTGAAGTTGAAAACAGCATTGAGCATTTAGACAGTGAGATAAAACCTGGTGTAGGCTGGCTCTTTGGTGACTCTGACTGCTCAAACTGAGAGAAAATGGCCTCACCTTGAATATGGTGCTGCCCAGCTGTGCCGGAGACATGCTGACGACAACGCCAGCTGACTGCAGAGCGGCAATCTTCTCTTTGGCTCCCCCTTTCCCTCCGGCAATGATGGCTCCTGCGTGGCCCATTCTCCTTCCAGGAGGAGCCGTCAAGCCAGCAATGAACGACACCACTGGCTTAGCATTGGCACCCTAAAGAGTCCAAATAAAATGGCATGCGTTGATGGATTGCACAATACCTAAACACACAAGTTTTTCAAAGAAACTGATACCTGCGTTCAGCTAGAATTTAAATGACAGTAATAGTAAAAGCCTTTAAATGTGTAGTATGTCAGTTTGACACCCAGTGGTTGAACTAGGTATTGCACCCTTGGTTCAAAACACACGCAAGCACAGGTTGCCAGATTGACAACAACAAAAGGCTGAATAATGTTATTATAAATATAAGTTGTTATAAATAAAAGCAAGGCACGCGTAGAAGGAATATTCACCATATTAAAAAGAGTTTTTGTCCTAACCAACATCTGAAATGTACATTTTGTCTTGTTAGTTTGAATGCCATTTTACATGACATTTATTGCCATACTACTGAAAGCAGCACCACATGGTTTACCTCAGATCTTGAAAATAAAATTAATTTAGAACCTTGAACTTCAGAACTGTGACTCAGTGCAAGCCAACACATACAGTTGAAACCAGAAGTTTACATACACTGTATAAAAAGGCACATAACCAAAGTTTTTCTCTTTTAGGTAAGTCAGGATTATCAAATTTGTTTCTGTTATGCCTAATAGCAGAATAATGAGATATATTTTTTAAGAAATTGTTATAACTTTTCTTGAAAGTCAAGTTTACATAAAATAAGATTATTATGCCTCTGAAAAAGCTCAGATGATGGTGTTAAGGTTTTGGAAGTTTCTGATTGGCTAATTGACAACATTTGAGTTAATTGGAGGCACAACTGTAGAATAGTATTTAAGGAAAACCTCAAACACACTGCTTCCTTGTTTGACAACATGGAAAAATCAACAAGCCAGACACAACAAAAAGCCAGATTAAAATTAGCAAAATTACACTGGGAAAAATAATAATTTTTGGAGACTTGTACTGTGCTCTGATGGAACTTAGATTGAACTGTTTGGCCATAATGACCAGTGTTACATTTGGAGGACAAAGGGGAAAGCTTTAGATGGCATCATGAAGAAAGAACATTATGTAGAAATACTGAGAAAACACCTCAAGACATCAGACAGGAAATTAAAACTTGGCCAAAAATGGGTCTTCCAAACAGACCATGACCTTAAGCATACTGCCAAATTAGTTAAAAGGTGCTTTAAGGACAACAGAGTGAATGTTTTGGAGTGGCCATCACAAAGCCCTGACTCAATCCTATAGAAAATTTGTGGCCAGAGTTGAAAAAGTTTGTGCGAGCAAGACAGCCAAAAAATCTGACTCAGTTACATCAATTCTGTAAGGAGGAATGGGCCAAAATTCCTGCAAACTATTGTGAGAAGCTTGTGGAAGGATACCCAAAACATTTGACCAAAGTTATACAGTTTAAAAGCAAAGCTAAAAAAATACCAAGGAAATATATGTAAACTTTTGACTGTCCAGAAATTAATTAAAAAAAAAATCTAAAAAAAAAAAAAAATTATCTCATTATTCTGGCATTTAGCAAATGTTAATCATTTAGGTAATCCTAACAGACCTAAAATAGTAAACGTTTAGTATGATTTACCATCAGACATTTTTTTAAAATGGTTATGTTCCTTTTTTAGAGTGTATGTAAACTTCTGGTTCCAACTGTATCAGTGATTCAGCATGTACACTTGTTAAACATAATGTTAAAAAGGTTTAATATGTATTTATTAGATTATAAACCTTGTCAATTTGTTGGAGTGCAGTGAGTGCACTGTTCTGGGCATCTGAATAGCTGTATTTAAATTTATGTCATGTTTCGTCTTGTGCAAACAGCCAAATTGCTTATCACTGCAAATCTCATCATGTAGCGTGTTGTTAGGACACTCATGTATGCAACCTGCCCATCTAATGTTTATGTTCATAATATTTATATTATTTTCTAATTAATAACTACCTGAACTCTGAATCTGCGTCTCAGTTCGGAGTCTGGTACTGCCCACCAGAGGTCACATTTTTGTTGCAGACTCATACTTTGAGAGTCTTCCTGACTGAATAAATAAATGAAATACGCTGTTTTCCACCAAGGCAACCCGGGGTGCTGAAATATAATTGGCTAAACTGCCACTGGGCAAGTTAAAGGGACCAAAACAAAGACAGACGTTCTGGCACGTAACGCACATTTTCAAAGCAGAATAACAGACTTCAGCAATGTTTTTCATATAAACAAGAATGTTCACTTGGCATGTTTCAAATATCTGCAAACATATTATGGTATTTTTGCTTATATATATATATATATATATATATATATATTAAAAGGAATAGTTCACTCAAATTCATTTTGATTATTTACTCACCCTTTACTTGTCTCAGGGTGCTTTCACACCTGTGAATCGATTCAGTTGTTCCGAAACAGGGATTAAAATTGTTACATTGTTGCTCTTTGTTGTTGGCGCGGTTCGCTTTCACACGGCAAAGTTTCTAAACGGACCAAAAGAGCTAAAACAAGTCACGTGTGAGTAAACTCTCCTCACATTGGTCAGAGTTTCACGGTTTATTTTGCAGAGTCCTGCTCAGCTGTCATGGGTGGTTTGGTGGTGTTTGACAGCGTGCGCGCGACATGTCTGAAGAGCGAGGAGGGATGCGGTGGGGAGGGGTGATGAGAAGGGTGCGCGACGTATTTTGAGGACCGGGAGGATGACGCGTGATTTCCGGGAGATTATCACTCGTTTGCGGGCATCCGGGAGTCTCTGTGCATTTGCGGGAGACTCCCGGAACTTCCGGGAGACTTGGGATGTCTGGAATGACTCGTAATCTACTCATAATTCTCTCTTCATATAGCCGTATGCCTATTACATATCCATAAAACACTGTGATATAGGCGGGCTCGGATCGTATCGCTTTCTCACTACAATCGATCCGCTCCAGGGTTCGCTTCAATCGAGCCGAGACCACCTCATTCAGGCGGTCTCGGAGCTATTGCTTTGGCGCGATTCCGAGCGCGATTGCCCTGTTCACATATGCCAAACGAACCGCGCTAACTGGGCAAACGCGCCAGGTTCCGGAACAAAAGTCTAGGTGTGAAAGCACCCTCAAACCTTTAAGAGTTTCTTTCTTCTGTTAAACAAAAAACAAAAAGAAGGCTGGAAACCATAGTAACCATAGTATCCTCCATAGTATCTGTTTCGCTACTGTGGAAGTCAATGGTTACAAGTTTTCAGCTTTCCTCAATGTATCTTCTATTGTGTTCAACAGAAGAACAAAGCTCAAACAGGTTTGGAACCACTATAGGCAGAGTAAATAGTAAATGCATTTTTATTTTAGAGTGAACTATGCATTGGATAACTTTATATACAAATATTACTATATATACAAAGCATTAAGCAGATTTTGATAACTTTGCATTCACTTTAAAAAGTTTTGCGACACTTTGCATGAGGCAACACGATGGCTAAATGGTTAACATGGTTTCTTGGCTGGGCCACAAGGCATTTCTTAACGGGTGTCTATGTGGGTTTCCTCCTGGTTCTCTGGTTTTCCCCAAAGTCCAAAAGACATGTGGTATTAATGAATTGAATAAAACCAAATAGGCCGTAGTGTGTGAATGTGAGAATGCATGGGGGTTTCCCAGTTCTAAGGACTGTACTTTCAGTGCTGAATTGTGGCTACAAGGGCATCCACTATGTACTGTAAAACAATTGGCGGAGAAAAAGTAATTTGGCTACTCATTTCGCTGTGGTGACCCCTGATAAAGCAGCAAATAAGATTTAAGTCCAGAAAAATAATGTATTCCCGCAACAGAATGAACATTTTGCTTGTAAAAACTTCGGCTTTCCCAGAGAAACTTTGAGTTCTGTTGCTAAACTTGTGTCCCCTCTATGAACTTCATGATGACTAGCAACACTTGTGTTTTGAAACTCTCACTCATAAAACTCTGTGTGCCCTTGCAAAACTTTTCTGAAGGAAACAGTACGAGATGGATGAAGAGAAATATTTCAGTGCTTACACAAATTAATTCCAAGTTTCGCATGTATACAGTTGAAGTCAGAATTATTTTTCAAGATACTAGTATTCAGCTTAAAGTGCAATTTAAAGGCTTTATTAGGCAAGTTAGGGTAATTGGGCAAGTCATTGTACACTGTAACAGAGGTTTGTTCTGTAGACAATCAAAAAATGTATTGCTTAAGAGGGCTAAAAATATTGACCTTAAAATTGTTTTAAAAAAAATTAAAACTGCTTTTATTCTAGCCGAAATAAAACAAATAAGACTTTCTCCAGAAGGAAAAATATTATCAGAATTACTGTGAAAAATTCCTTGTTTTGTTATACATCATTTATTAAATTTGAAAAAGAAAATACACAGGAGGCCTAATAATTTCGACATTAACTGCAAATATAATACTGCAAAAGTTTTATATGTCTGAATTGAAATAATTCACTTGATTGTTGATAGAATACCTGGTTTATTTTTTGGAGCAATTGAATATAAAGCAAACAATTCAATTTGTATTTTTTGAGTGCTGTATCGTGGGTGTCCATAAAAACATCTATGGTCATAGCTGCGTAAAGAAAAGCCTACAAGAATAATGTTTTGAGACAATTACGGGAGGCGAGTCTCTATTTTTATTTCTTCAAACTGCAGTTCACAGACTTGTAAATAAGAGGTAAAGATAAGTGCAGAGGCTTTTAGACGGCGCACACTGTGCTGAAAAATTGGCATTAAAAGGGAGGAGGATAAAGGCATGTAATAGCTTGTGTGGGAGTAAGCAGATGGGCAGACAGTGGCAGAGTCTGTCATTTTGTACAATCTCACTTTCATAGAAGGTAATTTGTCATGTCCACGCCAATTAACTGCCATTGCTGATGGACCATCATGCTCAGGTCTGTTTTTTTCATCGTTCCCACCATATTGTGCCCTCATGAATGACATTCTAATTCCAGAGAGGGATATGGGATGTCGTAATCACAAATGCAACAGGCAAAAGATGGGTGAGAATATATAGGATAAAATTGTAGACTCATAATTTAGGTGGGCTTTTCCATAGCTCAAAAATAAATAAATAAATAAATAAAACAATTCAAAATAACATTAAATAAATAAAACATTAATTGATTTTTAAGGTTTACAGTGGTTTGGAAAAGTCATGCTTTTAAAACTGCTAATATTTTCTGTTATACCATTCCTGCGATATATACAGTTAGGTCCATAAATATTAGGACATCTACACAATTCTAACATTTTTGGCTCTATACCGCAACACAATGGATTTGAAATGAAATGAACAAGAAACTGAAGACAGTTGCAGTAGAGGCCTGGCAGAGCATCACCAGGCCTAAACCCAGCATCTGGTGATGTCTATGCATTCCAGACTTTAGGCTGTAATTGATGGCAAAGGATTTGCAACTAATATTAAAAAGTGAAAGTTTGATTTATGATTATTATTCTGTCTTTTGGTCCCTTAACAAGTGGGAGGCACATATGCAAACTGTTGTAATTCCTACATCGTTCATCTGATTTGGATGTAAATGCCCTCAAATTAAAGCTGACAGTCTGCAGTTAAAGCACATCTCATTCATTTAATTTAAAATCCATTGTGTTGGTGTAAAGAGCCAAAACTGTTAGAATTGTGTTGATGTCCAAATATTTATGAAAACCGTATCTCCAGCAGCAAAAACTACTGGTTATCCAATGATTCAGCAAACATTTAAAAAAAAAAAATAGCTTATGCACCAATGTTCAAGCATGTCAAAAACCCAAATAATGCAGTGGCTTATTAGTATCTTATTTCTATAAAGAAAAGAAAGTCGCCCAAATAAGTCTTTTCAAGTTGTTAAGAAAGAAATCTGCGTTTATAAAACTATAGCAGAGGTCAATTATTTATCTGAGTTATTAAGCCTGACATGTTTACGGTTTCAAATTATTTGAAATGTTTCTTAAGATAAAACATATAGGCCCAGTTTCACAAACAGGGTTTCGCTTAAGCCAGGACTAGACCTTAGTTAAATTAGGCTATTTAAGCCACATTTATAAAAACAGCCTTAGAAAAATACATTACTGGTGTGCACCTGTAGACAAAAAATGACACTGACATATTTAAAGACATCTCACTGCAAGTTATTTTCAGTTGAGACAGCTCAAACATGCAATTTAATCCATGACTAGCCTTAATCCTTGTTTGTGAAACCGGGGGATAGTGTTAAATGGGGAAAAAAGTTGTTTTTTCACCCAGACATTTAAAAAGAACAAATTTTAGAGCAGAAATCACAATACCATGATACTGTGAAACCATAATAATTTTATCCAACATCATTATAATGTCCAAATCTTATACTGGCCCATGCCTATAGTGCAGACCTTATCATTCTGAGGGTAAAATGCATATTTGTTTTTCTAGTGACAGACACTTTGTATTCTGGTAAAATTATCTTTTAAATATCCTATTATAAAATATATTTTTCAGTTGTACACTTCTGGGGTTTCAGCTCTGGTAGACCCACTGCCATTGAGATCAATAGGAATGCTAATGGATAGATTTCTCTGGTATTATAGACCTCCTCTGGCTCTGGCACTTATTTCGAAAAGTTCATTAGCATCTCATAGGAAAAAAGGTTTCTAAACTTTCCTGACAGTTTTTGATTTCCCTTTAAAGTTTTCCCATTTAGTGAATGCAGACTTCAGGTACAGGAGAGAAAATGAATGTGACCGTCAGTCAAAGACCGTCTAACTTAATACTTGATAATCTTCAACTACCGGCTAACATTATAACGCTCCACAGGAGCCGTCTTCGGTTCAAAGCTCAAGCTCTGCTCAAGCTGTTCATGCTCGCGCAGCCGACCGCAGACTAAAGCCTAATCTGGGAAGATTACAATAATGAACGGAGGTAATTATATTTTGCTCATGCCTAAAACCTTGAGAGAATGCAAGAGTGAAATGCCACCATTTCAGTCTGTGCTCCTTTTATGTTAAATGATGACTTCTTCAGACACTCTTCAGTCGACCTCAATCTGAGGTTGTTTAGTAATTACATGACTCACATGAATGTTAAATGTGCAGTCCACCCTATAAAAATGCAAATGCAATCATTATTTACTCAATTTGTGGGAAAATTATCCACAGAAACAAATAACAGCCTAGAACCACTTTAGGTTGAGTAAATATTGACTTATTTTGTAAGCTATTTAGTAAAAATGAATGAATTAAATAAATTGAGAAAGTAAAAAACAGGTATGTGAGGAACGTCTGCAAAAAAACACAATTTGCCAGCTTCCATGCTAACACTCGCAAAGCCTGCTCTCAATCATTCAGCAGCTCCCAATAGTGTTGCGGCGAATGTGGACTGTGAGTGGATCTTAACAGGCAATGTTCCCTAGGTGATAAATGTTAGCAATAAGCAAAAACAAGAGTGTAGCTGACAAGCACTTGAGCGGAATATTAATATCAATATGCTAATTTGGTTGAAAAGCAAATTTGCCGTTTGCCTTGGCAATTCTGACACGAGGTCTGGTGTACGCTTGTTGGGAGTTGATAAATTAAAAGAAAAGGGGGGGAAAAACAAGGTGCTCATGCCATTATTTGCACAGTGCCACCGAAGCTAATGAAAAGCAAGTATCAGATATAAGCGTGGGGGCTCTTAAATGTGCTGTGAAGTTATGGGATTAAACCATGAGACCTTCGTCACGACTATTATTCCAAAAGAAAAACAGAGGCATTTCCTAGACCGGCCTAAAATGGTTCATACAGCAGCATAAATCTGACATGACTTTTTCTCAAGCTAATAGTTTACAAGCTCTCCGTATGGATCGCTGCTTCTATTACCGCCTAGAACCTGATGTATCATCCCTGTCCGCACTTTTTAATGAGAGCGGCATGCGTTTAACAGTCTGATCAATTCAGGTCTTGTTAACAGCCGCACAGACGAAAAATTTCATAACTGCCAAATACTTCTCCCAAGGCTAAATCCACCACATGAAATGTAGCATGACCACATATTGATCTCCATTATTCATGGTCAAGGCCATCTTTGGAGCTTTTGCTTAAAAAAAACTACCTTGCTGAGGTAATGAGAAAAGTTTACCCAGAAAGGAGCAATTTCATACAATTTGCAACTAGACGGCAAGGAATAATTTCCGCTGAATCAATTCTGCCTGTAATTTAATTGACAGGCAAGAAGAATGTTTCACAGTGCTAATGTGTACTCAAAGAGCTACATGCTTGCTTTTCTCTAAGTATACAAAAATGCTTAATGGTTTCCACAACTGTGAAACTTCTCAACAATGCTGAAAATTGCAGGTTCGTCGTTTCTGTTCAATTCATATGTGTCCATAATAAAAACAATGAAGAATGAAAGAGTTTCTTTGAGCATCACCCCAAAATGAGGCACTTGTCCATGCAGTGAACATATTCAGAGAGATTTTCTTGATTTCCTGGGGTTATCATGCTTCTCCGCTGTTACACTCTTAGACTTGAGTAATATGTGATTGGTGTCGTCGCCTGGGTTTCTTTTGAAAAAATGGACTTTGGTGCGTCAGTACACAATTTGTCACAATCAGCACAGTTGAAACTATTCTAGGAGCATTTCTTTGTGCCCAAGCCTCTTTTTTTATCACAAACTTCAAAATTCTCCCAATACAAGAAACTTGTTAACACATCAGCTCTCTCCAGGACTCTGAGAGACTGGTAGAATAAATATGACATGGTTAATTATGACGCGAAACAAGAGTTGTTTGGGAGCGAAATCCTGCCTGGCTGGTCCAAAGATCACCACGAAAACCCTGTAGAGTTTCCTTCACAGCCAAAACAGATCAAAGAGCTGCTGGAGGCTGTTTTCTTATTCACAGAAACAATGTGTGCTCGGGGAGGTGCGAGCAGCTTCTGCCAGCAGGGAAAGAGGAGCTCTCGGTGCGGTGAGGGTTTCTGTTTGTTGGAGAAAGCCGCCGATATCCAAAAGATGAAAAATATTGTGTACTTCCCAAGGGCTACGAAACAAAACAACTAAGAATTGAGTCATCATGTGCCTAAAAGCGATTCATAAATGAATAAAAGTGATCCTCTGAGTGGGGTCGTGTGTACAAGATCTTAAAGGCACCATTCCCCAAAAATAACATTTCAAAACCAGCATAAAATTCACCATTTTAAACTATAAAACGTATATAAAATATATCAGCTGTTATATGTTCCAGAACACTTTATATCATAGATCACAAACTCGATTCCTGGAGGACAGCATCTCTGCATATTTTTGCTCCAAACTTAATCAAACACAGCTGATCCAACTAATCAAGGTGTTCAAGACTACTAGAGACTATTAAGCAGGTGTGAGTTGCAGGTGGTTAAAGCGAAATTGTGCAGAGCTGTGGCCCTTCAGGAATTAAGTTTGAGGCCATTGCTTTAAAAGATCATCACAAACTTAACTTAAATAGGCTCATTTGAATGGCCCTACCTTTGGAAATGTTTTTTTTTTTTACTGTATATCGTCTCAAATCTTGCTGCATTTCTCAAACTAAATTGCTGTAAGACTTTAAAAGACAGAATAATTCCTGTAACCAAATGTATTAGTTCCATTAGGGCTGCACGATATAGCGATATTTTGATTTTCTGTGATTAATATTGCAATATTTCAAAAGATAACTTATTATATATTTTTATAATTTTAGATTGAGAAATGATTTTGTAGGGGAGTGCATCTGCATAAAATATAATAAATTACAAGCGTAGATAAATACAGTAGAGCAAATATACAAATGCAGTATTCAGTAACAGAAATAAAATAATCAAATGTGTAATAAAGATGTATAGTCTTCATTGGATAAATAACTAAATACAATTAATCTTTGTCTACAAACGCAAAGCCCAAATGCTTTAAACTCGCTTAAAATGTTTATAAATGTCTTAAAAACACATGCAATTGATTAACTTTACTAGGGTTAAACTGAAACAACTCCAAAATTCTCCAAAGTTCTGTTCTGAACTGTTGTACCTGGCCAACTAGAATCCTGACTCCACACTGCATGTCCAGCTATGAGACAATTGCTTATTCACACTTTACGATATCGATGTTTAAACGATATATCGTGCAGCCCTAACTTCCATGATACTTTCACAGAATATTATTTTTGGCAATTATAAATTATTCAATTTTCAGTGTTTAAGAAAAATACATGATATGGCATAAAAAAAAAAACATTTAAAACATCTTGCCAAACATCTTTTGAATAAATAAAAATTATAGGTTTGGATTAAACAGTTGAGTTCTGAGTGAACTATCAGTTTAAAATTGCATACATACACAAAGTATGTATGCTTAGTGAATATATAGGCTCACATTTTATAATTTTATGAAAAAATACGACCTGATAACGCGTGAGTGAACTGGTTTTGGTGGTTTATGAGGATTTTGTATAATTACACTGGTATGACATAGGGATTACGATGATGAGCAGTTTTATAAGGACGTGCCGTGGTATTCTCATAATTCAAAATAGTTAAAAATCGTATTTACTGTTTTTTTTACATTAAAAATTTACCACGGGTTTCCTTTAAAAGTTGGGTTTAGGGGTAGGGGAGGCTATATAATAAACAATTTTAGGGTATAAAATACATTACACCAATGTAGAATCCTCATAAACCACTAAAACAAGTGTGTTTGCATTTACAGTGTTGGGTAAGTTACTTTAAAAAAGTAATTAATTACTAATTACTAATTACTTAACTAATGTTGTATTTAAAATACTTATCTAATTACAGTGTCTGAAAAGTAACTTAATTACTCAATAAGTAATTTAACTAAATACTTCTTAAAATTCTTATAAACCTTGAGTGGACAAACAATAGATATTAAATTCTGTAAATAATAAATAATTAAATAAAACATACGAGTCAAACATTAAATGGTTTAGCCTTTTAGCTTTCTGAATCATCTTTATTACATTTTATTTTAAAAAATTCTATGATAATTACATGCATAATATTTTTTAGTAAGAAATGTAACCTTCTTTAGGAACACAATTCCTGAATAACAAAAAAAAAATATTATTCTGCATATCTGAATAACAAAAAAGCTTAACTTACAAAAGTTAAATAAAGTTAAACTGTATACAACCTTTTTGTACTGCTTAGCTGCCTTGTTTTTAAAAAAGTGGTTGTATCTCATTAACGCAAGTCTCTCAAAACATAACTATGGAAGGTAAATCGATGAGGCAGTGCTGCTTTTTGCCAGACACAGGTATTGTGTTCAATATGCACCTAAAAGACGGAGATTATACAGTACGCCAGCAGTAGCATCTCTTCCACAACGTAGCCTGCAATAATTTTTTAAGCTTACCTTCAGACACTTTCTGCGCTGGCGAAGTAAAATAAAGTTTTGCCTGCTTAGCAGGAGTTGCCGCGTTGTTCCCCGTAGATGATGAACAAGGATCACTCAGAAGTGTTCTTCTACGCTGCCGTGTCAGGTGCTTTAGATAACTCGTGCTGTTGACAGCGGCCGATAGTTTTTTTTTTTCTCCCCAGAACCCAGGACATAGCATATTACTGTAATGTTCTTGTCTGCTTGTTTCAGAAAAGTGAAGTAATAGGAATATTTCCATTTCGTACAACAGCCACTCGCTTCAGCCGAGTCCGACATCTTCTGCTTTAGAATATGACTATGCCGCAAACTGGCGCGCGCGAAATCACGTGCACCTGCACTTTGATGATTTTAAAGCGGCAGAGTTTACTTTTACCTTTAGAACATAAATTAATACAATTATATAATGATATTCAGCGAGTTTAATTATTTTACAATGTAACGCAAGTACATTATAAGTAACTGTAATTAAAATACCTAAAAATGAACAGTAATCAGTTACTCTACTTTTTCAGTGGAAAAGTAATTTAATTACAGTAACGCGTTACTTAGTAACGCGTTACACCCAACACTGTGCATTTATTTATCTGAATTCCTTTTAATTAAAAAAAATACATTATAAACGTTCTGTAAGTTATCCAACTTTAGAAAGTCACTGATGCTGAACTGAAACAAAGTAACAGTTGGGCTTGAGTCATGATGGTGAAACAGCCAGTGTTGACAGATTGGGTGGTTTTGAATTTGATTGTGTGGGTAAAAAATGGCACAGGCGGGTTGACAAAGTTTGGGCGGTTTTGGAACCTAAATTTTACAGTTGAAGTCAGAATTATTAAATCCCCTGAATTATTAGCCCGCCTGTTTGTTTTTTTCCCCCAATGTCTGTTTAACGGAGACAAGATTTTTTCAACATATTTCTAATCATAATAGTTTTAATAACTCATTTCTAATAACTGATTTATTTTATCTTTGCCATGATGACAGTAAATAATATTTGACTAGATATTTTTCAAGACAGTTCTATACAGCTTAAAGTGACATTTAAAGGCTTAACTAGGTTAATTAGGTTAATTAGGCAGGTTAGGGTAATTAGGCAAGTTATTGTATAATGATGGTTTGTTCTGTAGACTATCGAAAAAAAATGTAGCTTAAAGGGGCTAATAATTTTGTCCCTAAAATTTTTTTTTTTATTATTAAAACTGCTTTTAATCTAGCCGAATTAAAACTAATAAGACTTTCTCGATTTATCATGACACTTTTATCTATAATTTTTAATAATAAAAGTTGACAGCAAGAACAAACATAAAAGCGTTGTCTGATTGACAAGCAATGCTTAGTTATGTTCAAAAGAATTTAAAACCCCAAATGGGACGAATTTATACCCCATTTTGAAAGGAAAAACTTCTCTAGTAGATAGTGTAATCTACACAACAATAAGTGCAGTGTGTGCATGAGAGGGAGGCAGTGTTTCGATGTGATCCAGTTATGTTGTGGTTCTGTGACTGCTGGTGTTGGTTGCTGTATGGTTAAAAAATTGATGGTTAAAGTAACTAGGTTAATTTCGATTTAAGTAAATTCATTCATTCATTCATTTTCTTTTCGGCTTAGTCCCTTTATTAATCTGGGGTCGCCACAGCGGAATGAACCGCCAACTTATCTAGCATATGTTTTACACAGCGGATGCCCTTCCAGCTGCAACACTTCTCTGGGAAAGACTTAAGTAAATTAAATAAAATATTAATCCAATATTTTGGGTGTTTTTTTGTGTGTTTGGATGGGTTTTGAAGAGCTTTTGGGCCGGTAAAAAGTCAGCTATATCTGGCAACACTGAAAACAGACTTTAATGAACATAATTTTTTACATTTATAAGTCACATGAGAAGATGAGAAACTGCTTACGGAGTTATGCTGTTTCAGGTACTCTGCCGCATTCTCTTCAGCATCTCCTCCGATCTCTCCAATCAGAATGATGCCCTCTGTTTTTGGGTCTTGCAGGAACACCTCCAGGCAGTCAATGAAGTTTGTGCCATTAAAAGGATCGCCACCGATTCCTGCAAAAATAGTCACAGTTCAAAGCCCTCTCTGAACAAAACACTTTCTGTAGAGTAAGCAGATTTATAGCAATGTATATCTGATGGTTAGCTTGCCATACCAATGCACAGTGACTGGCCCAGACCCACTTGTGTCGTCTGATGTACGGCTTCATACGTAAGGGTGCCTGATCTAGACACAATGCCTGAGTACAGGGAAAAAATAAAGCAAGATAAATTACAATATTAGAACTTAATTTAGTTGCTAATGAAACATATTAATTTAGGGCAATTATGTACAGTATTACACTAAAAAAGATAAGTAATAAATTACATTTTACACACAAGAGTACATAATTGGCGAATGTTCAGTTTTAATTATTGAATAGGTAGGCAATATAATTAAAACCGAATCTGTTGGTATTCCTAAGCAGAATATAATTACGGCGCTCTACTTTTCTTCCATTGACTGTTCATCATATCAATTTCTTAAATTCCTAGTAGTCAACATACAGTTGAAGCCAGAATTATTGGCCCTCCTGTGATTTTTCCTTTTCAAATATTTCCCAAATCATGTTTAATAGAGCAAGGAATTATTCACAGTATTTCCTATATTTTTTCTTCTGGAGAAAGTCTTGTTTGTTTTATTTCAGCTAGAATAATAGAAGTTTTTAATTATTAAAATACATTTAAGGTCAATATATATATATATATATATATATATATATATATATATATATATATATATATATATATATATATATATATATATATATATATATATATTGCCGATTGTATACAGAACAAACATTATTATACAATGATTTGCCTAATTACCCTAACTTGCCTAATTAACCTAGTTTAGCCTTTAAATGTCACTTTAAGCTGAATACTAGTACCTTGAAAAATATCTAGTAAAATATTATGAATTGTCATCATGGCAAAGATTAAAAGTTATTAGTTATTAGAACTTTCTCCAGAAGAAAAAATATTATCAGACTTCAACTGTATGCGGTGATCGTCGCCCTTCCTATGCAACCACAGAATCAGTCCATTCAGGAAACAGTGCTGACTGACGGGTAATAATAAAAACACTGTTCCCAGATCAGCTTCTGTACACATGATTTAAAAAGGAATGAAAGTGGACACTTTGGGATTTGGGTGTGTTTTTAAACAGACAAATACAATTAATAATATGTAACCATGTCCTGGCGTGTTTTATTATAAACAGTTATGAAAGTAACCGAATGTTTTCATTATAGATCTGTGCATTCTTAAAGTGACACCTCTGTTATCAAACAAAATAGTGGATCAAAAAAAAGATTTGCTGTTCTGCACTAAATAACTATAGTAACTTTAATCTGCATTTAAAACAGTGAATAAAAAGTGAACAAGATTTTATAACTTAAAGGGCACCAATTTTACCCCTTTTTTAAGATGTAATATTAATATTATGGTTCTTCTGAGTGTGCTAGTTTAGGTTCAGTTCAAAACACAATTCAGATTTTTTTATTATGATGTGTTAAAAAGTGTCGTTTTAGGGGCATGTTGCTTCACATGAAAATTAGTTTCGACTTCCCGCCCATCTTAACAAGGGGGCGGAGCCAAGAGCTCCCCCGCTTTGTGTATGGCTTCAGACAGGCAGACAGAGAGAAGCAACATGCGCTAGGGGACCAGCATTCAGCTGTACATGTACGACTCGGATACAGACCCAGCAGAGACTACAAAATCATTTGTGTCTTTGTATAGTTTTACAGCCAACTGTGTGCTAGTTTAAAGCTCCGAGCTTGTAGCCTACACCGAGACTAATAACCAAGCACACTGAATTAACTTTGACTGAAGGGCGTCACACACCGGATGCACCGCGACGCGGCGCTCACATGACAGTTGGAAGTATCGCACACTTGCGGCGCCGGTGTGTGTCCCCTGATAGAAACTTATGTTTAGATTTCAGAAATGCATGCCGCTGCGTGTTGCCGAGCGGCGCTTCTGGTGTACGACCTGCTTGAGGCTATAACTAAAGGGCGTCATACACCGGATGCGCCGCTCAGAGCCACGACACGGCATACCAGATGCGCACATTCGCATGTTATTTAAAATGAAACTATTCAGATAACGCTCTGTGGCACGGCAGAAATAAGAACAGTGTCCTGAGCAGGGCCAGCGCGTCCATAGAGGCGACCTAGGCGGCAGAATAGTGAGCGAACCCCCCGGTCCTCACTTTCATCCACGACACCCTCCCGGTCATCACTTTAATCCGCTACACCGCGAAATGCATGGCGCTGCGCGTCGTTAGTTCGTTATTTCCAATGGAGGAACACGCACGTGAGGCAACGCGCTCGCACTTTCCAGCTGCACCTAGTTAAGATGACAGGGAGCTTCTGTGACCGCGGGAAATGCAAACCGCTGAAATTTAAGGAAGACGCAATGAAAAGTACACATGTATGCAAACCCACCAAAACTCACAAACACTGGCGGCGAGGAGAGCGATAACTTGGTGAATGTTGAGCCCAATGAGCCTTACATATTCTAAAAATAGAGCAAAGGTGTTTCTTTGGTGACGTCGCTTTGACTACCCTGCTGAAAATGGCGGACGTGAAACAATATACTGAGGAAATGGTAATGCGCACCTGTCAATCAATATTGGTGGGTGGGGGGAACACACTCCTACGTCAAGTTGCGGTCGATCTCAAAACCGCTCCAATTGGTCCACCGTTTTTATGTTGTTAATTTGAAAAATAAGGATTGAGTGTGTTTATATCACCCCAATATGACGGTCTATACACTATACCTACACATATGTCTGTCCAAACAGCTTGAAAAGTAGATTTTTTACCATAGGTGCCCTTTAACTTAATTTCTGTATAGGGCATTGATTTTAATAGGCTAAACTTTTTAATCTATTTTCAGTATTATCTAATGTTTGCTATGTATTCTTTCATTTGAAGCACATTTTCAACTAATTTTAAGTTTCAACTAGGCCTATACAATTAAACTGCTCTGAATTAACAGATTAAGGAGTTTAAGGTCATTTTGGCAGTTGTTGTGGGTAGGTTTGAGTTTTTAGGGGTTTTTTTGTTGGGGGAGAGGAGGGGTGGATTGCTGCATTTTTACATCCCAATGTTGACAGGTATGTGTACATATGCACTTTCCCTGCTCTAATCTGTTTCACTTTCCCAATGCAACCATGAGCGAGTCTTTTTTTCTTCGATTTGCAAATGTCAATAGAAATGGAGAAAATGGCCACTTTCACCTGAACCACCATTCCAGATATTTTACAGGGTCGTAAGTTTTATTACAGGAATAAGCAGCAAGCTCAACCGAGAGTTACATTCTTCAGAGTGGTTCAAAAACCTGTATCATCCTTCAAGTGATGTGACCTGAGACAGCCAAAGCCCTGCAGCTTAAATCTCCCTGACAGAGCACTGATGAGAAGTTATCTGCTTCACTCTCTCTTTTTTAGCAGTCTGATCTCTGCGTTACAGTCTTCATCTGAGTTCATGTTCAAACAGAGACATCTTATCATTCCCTGAGATGGTGAGAAACTCTTACAAATTCGACACATTAAAAAGGGTCTGTCTGAAATGTAGACCCTCTGGCTCTGTCTGTTTGAAGCTTCATTTATGAAGGTGAAGACAGGGGGAAGTTAGGCTTTTTAAGGATCTCTTAAGGGTTTTATTCGCTCAGAATGTGATGCTCTGAGCTGCTCCGCTGTCAAACTCTTCTGGCACGAAGACTGGCTTTTACCGAGATATGGAATAACAGGTGCCATCCAGTGGAGTGCTTACCAATTCGTCCTTTCTTGTGGATGTGTCCAGGCATGATCCCGATTTTGCACTCGCCAGGCTACACAGTGAGAAATAAACACCATTACACTTCAGCTTACAGATTTGACTACATGCTATTTGAAGTTACACATCAACATGAAATCCTTCCCAGTTTATTTCACATGTTTTAATGATTTCTAAGCGCACATTAATCTTTAAACTAAACAGAACATCATTTGATGCCATTTTCCATACACTACTGTTTAAAAGTTGTTAGGAGTCTCTTATGCTCCTTTCAAGGCTGTGTTAATTTGATCAAAAAACAGTAAAAAACACTCTAATGTTACAATATAAAGTGCTAGTTCACCCAAAAATTGTGTTATTAATTACTCTCCTTCATGTCGTCCCAAACCCATGAGACCTTCATTTATCCTCTGAACTTAATTTAAGATATTTTAGATTAAATCAAAGATCTCTCATCCTCCATATGCAGCAACGGCCCCAAGACCTTGAAAATATAAAAAAAAATAAAGCCACTAATGGTGCATTCACACCAGATGTGAATGAAGCATAAAGCACTAGTGATTTACATGTTAAGTTTATGCAAAGACATGATAGACATCCTGCAGCACAGTTTGGATGAAACTAGAGAAATTTTGCTTCTGTTGTGAAGTGAATATTATATGCAAATGAAGTAAAGTCAAAGTGAGTAAACTCAATGGGCTCTATTTTAACGATCTAGGCACAAAGTCTAAAGCGCATGGCACAAAAGCATTAAGGGCTTGTCCGAATCCACTTTTGCTATTTTAAGGACAGACAAATACGCTTTGTGCCCTGGCGCATGGTCTAACAAGGTTTTGTTTATTCTCTTAATGAGTTATGGGTGTGTTTTGAGCATAACGTGCACTAAACCAATCAGAGTCTCATCTCCCATTACCTTTAAGAGTCAGCTGCCATGACGCAATTGCTATTTACATGGCGGACTTTTGAGTTGAAAAACTGAACTCTTCACTAGTGAGAAAACAGTTAAACAGACCATCTGCACCGCGAGGATAAAGAATGAGCCTCGTCTATTCAGCCACTTCCTCTTTATTTTACTCTTTACTTTACTCCTTTGCTTTCATGAAGTAAGGAAAAATTGTGTCAAAATTAATCGTTTCTTCGGTGTACAATTTTTTTCTTGTGTTGTAAAGAAAAAAATCTAATCATGTATGGAAAGCATCGTCAATGCACCGTGATGCACCGCGATATCGAATTGAACCGAATCGATGGCATAATAATCGTAACCGAACAGTGAGACCAGTGTAGGTTCACACCCCTAATATTTAATTTAGTTTGTTAATTACAAAGATTTGTTTCAAAACTATTTCTACATTCAGTTCTAATATCCAGCAAACGAATAAATGAACGAATAATAACGAAGTGTGGTCAAAAAACCAAACACGTGTCCAAACACGTGTCCTTTTCTTATGCCCCATATGGTGATGCAGACGTCTCCAAAACCTGATAGGTGGACAAATCTAAACTAGTTTTTAATAAAACAAATATAAAACTGCATATAATAAATAATACTGCTAATAATAATAACATTATACTAATGCAAATTGTCATGAATAAACTGAAATAAGCCCCCCGACATGAAGGCAGTGGTTTTTATATTTATTTAGAAAATAATATTTTTTGTAAAATTTTAATGCTTTAATTTTTTTTCACATGTAAATTTTTTTTGTGTATCGCGGTACATCCTGTGTGTATTAAGCAATGTGTAAGTGTTGGACCAGCTTGTAGTTGTTTAATGGCTGTGACCTATGTCAGTTCATCAAAATAGCAAGATGCCAACAATGCACCTTAACACACCTTCTTTTTAGACCGGAACACCCATAAAGCGAAGCCCAAAAAAGTGGCGCAAATGGATTTGCTATTTAAACAACGTGGTGCAAAACGTGAATATTAGGGTTGCTTTGGTCTGAAAACAGCAACAAATCGCACCACACGTCTTGCGCCTTATTGCGCCGGGTGTATGACAGAACCCAATATGTTCAAGCATCTAATTATGTGCAAATAGCACAATTTACTCACAAGGCACATCTGGTGTGAATGCCATATAACATTGCCAAAACATTCCATGTGACTGTAAAGAGTGTAATCATATGAAGCTCCAGGAACGCTTTTGTGCACCCAAAAAAATCTTTTTTTTGCTTATGTCTTCAGTGTCAGATCAGTGTGTGCATTTACTAAGGGCAATATGGCATTTACGCGTTGCGCTGCTGACTCTAGTGGCAATAAGCACAGTAATAAATGCAAGTAAATGGGCACCCTGATGACATGGCGAAGAGAAGATACAGACAAATGAAATCATATTAACAGTTTTTTGACACACAAAGTGTTCATGGAGATTTGTATGATTATAGTTGAACCACTGAAGTCACATGGAATGTTTTGACAAAATGATTGGCCCCTTTTCTGGACTTTGAAGGTCTTGGGACCATTGATGTATATATAAGATGAAAGAGCTCTTGGATTTCTTCCAAAATATCTTAATTTGTGTTCAGAAGATGAATGAAAGTCTCAGGGGTTTGGAACAACATGAGGGTGAGTATTTAATAAGAAAATTAATATTCAATTTTTACATTTTTAAAAATGTACTTTCTCTATGTAATATCCATTACAGTGTTTAGTGTAACAAAATCCTTTAGATATCAAATGCTGACCTGGTGTTCAAAACAGTTCTGTGCAATATTAATGCATTTTTGGGATTCAGGGTCTGTTTTGTATATATATGAAGAACCGCATTTATTTGAAAATACCTTTTTAATTGATCAACATTAGTGTAAAACTGGACTAATTTTCCTCTATTTGTTAAAATTACATTCACAATTTTTCCCACTTTCAATCATACATCACCTCCTCAAAGCTCCTATTTTGGTTGAGTTGAGTTATAAAAACAAAACAGTGTGGGCACAAATAGCACAGAATTGCAGCTCTTACATTGATGACACCGGGACAGTTGGGGCCGACGAGGCGGGTTTTGTTCTGGCGGAGCAGCCTGTGTTTGACTCGCACCATGTCCTGCTGAGGGATTCCTTCTGTGATGCAGACAGCCAGTGGCATCTCCGCGTCAATCGCTTCTATGATGGCAGCTGCTGCGAAAGGAGGTGGCACGTAGATCACGGTGGCTTCAGCGCCTGTGCCATCTTTCGCCTAAAACACAATCCAACATTATCATCATGTATTTTTATTTCATGCCATGTCAGCAACAAAGGCTATTTTCATAGCAAAAACATGTCACTAATACATATACAGCTAAAAAACAACTAACAAATGAATACATAAAGTAGATAAGATTTTTTTAAGTTAATACATGATAAAAATTCTAACATTTTTGACACTTTGCTGAATATCTCAAGTGAGTTTATTTCATAAAAAGCAGGACAGTCCAGTAGAATGTGTTTTACAGTAAGAGGAATTGTGCAGAATAAACTCTGAATGTGGTCTTCACCTTCAAGCAAAAAAACTTAAACTAAACTTAACTAAAAGAATTAATCTTGTATGTCCAATACTACATCTACTAAAAATCCCTTGATCAAATCTGGTCTTAAAAAGTATTTAAAACATTCACAGAAATAAAAAAGCTTATTTATAAAAAAAAATTATTTATGGCATTTCTGTTTCTGTTGGGCTTTACAGTATGTGAAAGTGTTAAAGATTATACAACCGGCCTCTGGCCTTTAACACTTCTACTACTGCTGTTAATCACCCAACCTAAATAAGACCTCTTCAAAAAAACCCTAGTGCCCTCAGAGAATCAGAGCAGCTGTCCAAAAAGTAACTGTGGCTGTCAGCAGTCACACAGGCCATTACCTCCTTCACAGAGTTGAAGACTGGCAGACCCAGGTGTGTTTTGCCCCCCTTGCCTGGAGACACTCCTCCTACTAACTGAGAGCCATAGTCCAGAGACTGCTGACTGTGAAACGTGCCCTATAAGGACAATGAGAAACAATAAGACAAATCTTTCAGCAAAAGGACAGAAACAAATTTGTTACATTACATATTAAATGTGTCACATTACTTAAATCTAACTACCAATTTTATTAAAATGCCATGATGTAATGTGCAAACAGTTATATGTGTGTATATTTGTTGAATCTATTCTACAACCTACTTGTTCTAAACACACATACGGCATCAACAAACACTAGAAGAACTGAAGACAGATAAAGTGTGTGAAAGTTCACTACACCTTGAGCCATTTTGGTCATGTGAGACATGTTGTTTGTTTTGCAAATCTTGGCATTAGGAGCAGCGGCTGAAGTACTTTTTGAAAGGTCTCAGATCATTTTATTAACTTTAACCTTGCAGCATAGCTTTTTTATATAATTTATTTTATTATTTTATTATAATATTATTTATTAATATTCTTTTGTCATTTTTCACAATTCTTAAAATTCCTAAAAGCAGCAACAACGAAAAAGACAGTGAGTGAAATACGGCTTACAGAAAATAAAACTATGACAAAAGAGTATAAAATATAACAATCTAAATACAATAAAAGGCAATATTACAATAAAAACATTTAAACATAAATAATCTGAAATAAAACGTACACTACCTGACAAAAGTCTTGTCACCTACCCATGTTTTCGTTCTTTATTATTGAAATAATTTGAATGAATGAATGAATGAAAAATTACATTTGCTGTTTGCTTAAACTACTTAATTTCATTCATTCATTTTCTTTTCAGCTTAGTCGCTTTATTAATCTGGGGTCACCACAGCAGAATGAACCGCCAACTTATCCAGCATATGTTCTACACAGCGGATGCCCTTCCAGCTGTAAACCCAGTACTGGGAAACATCATACACTACGGACAATTTAGCTTACCCAATTCATCTATACCACATATCTTTGGACTGTGGGGGAAACCCACGCCTGGAGGAAACCCACGCGAACACGGAAAGAACATTCTTGCTGTGAGGCGATCGTGCTACCCACTGCGCCCCCATGACACCACGACTACTTAATTTATATGAGCTAAAACAACACAATTCATGAGTTTTTTTGGGATAACAAAATAGTTTTAAGTTTAATCCACTTAAATTTGTAAAAACTAATACGTTAACTTTATTCCTTTATGTTGTTCCAACACAAATTATGTGGAACCATAATTTTTACAGTGATGATGAATAAAATACAGTTTATGAAAACACAATGAAAGAAGACTTTAGGTATGTCCCAAATTGCATACTTATGCACTATTCTACACCATTTTGTAGTATAAATAGTGTAAGTAGTGCGTTCACACTGAAATTCTAATAAGAATAAGTGCACTTTAAATACCCAGATGACGCACTTATTCAACCATTAAAATTAAGTGTGGAATGTCAGACACTTCACGCACTCAATGGTCGCAGCTTTGCTCGTGTAGCAGAAGAGGCAGAGCCTTTGGGCACTGATGTTGGATTACTTTATTTATTTTGGATTGTGAAAGCAAACACTCCTACAAGAGTGATTATAGCGCCTCCCGATGGTGAATGCGGTGATATTCATGGCAGGTATTATTTAGTAGTTTGGTCATTTATTTCACTAATTTGGCAACCGTTAAACGTCATCTGGTAAATAGTTTGAATATCCGCTTAGTAAACAAAACATCAGTGTTCCATTTGGGATGACACAACATTCATATACTATGCTGTTGAGTGTGTACGTAGATAAGTACATACTGTAGTGTGCCATTTGGGACGCAGCTTGTGTCTCTTTGAGAGTAGGTTTAGATAAGCTTTGCGTCTATAATCATCTAAATTACATCTGTATAACTGACATTTGACACACTGTCTGGATCACAAACTAATCATGTCCCTATCATAGTTCTCAACAACACGATGAAAATCTTGAAATGAACGCAGGGCACTTTGAAACAATTGCGGGACCTGTTTTAAATCGCCAAAGACGTTCAGCACGTAGATAAATCAGTTCACATTTAGCTGGGTTATTAAATTAAGTGTAAAGAGACTAATGTGGAACATGACACAGTATATTACTCCCATGAATGTAACAGACTTAAAAATGTTCTTTCATTGAGTGAAGCACATTAAAATCAATAAATGCCATAAAAACGAATGTTATCCTCAAAAAAAAAAAACAGTTTCCCTATGAACAGGGATTTGAACAGCTTGTGGAAATGAAGCGTTGCGAACTTTAACCCGCGCTACATCCATGTTAATTATTACAAATTATTTTGAAACATCACAGATAAGTCCAAAGGCAAGGGTCGCCGGTACCAAGTCAATATCTTCCACTGTAATGTTGGGACTATAATTGCAAAGAATGAGAAAATTTGGCACATTTCCCTCCCGGCAGCCCCTTGCCAACTTTTTTCTGCCATCATTTGTTCTCGTGCCTTCATTAAGGCTGAAGTGCTGTGCTAACTTTGCCGTTTTTCCTGCACGCTGCCCCTGTTAACAGTGTAGCGATTAATTTGAGGTATGGTTTGCTTATGTAGCCGCACAGCAAAGTTAATATGGCGTGATGACACTCTAGTCATTTCTCATCCGCCTTCTAATTATAATGAGTGTTCATTAAAACTTCATCTAATAACCCTTTATTATGGTAAAGAGTCGTTTGAAAGAGGGTGAAGGAGAGCGAGGGAAATACAAAGAGAGATTGGACATAAATCACAGAGGTGAGGAAAAGCAAGGTTACTAGATACTGTAGCCAGCAGTTTTAGTGGAAAGGGCCTACGGGTAGATGTCAAGAGAAGTTGTGCCTGTCTCTTCTAATAACAATATATACTGTATTTATTAATATGTAGTAAAATATCTAAAGCAAGGGTGTCCAAATTCGGTCCTGGAGGGCCGGTGTCCTGCAGAGTTTAGCTCCAACTTGCTTCAACACACCAGCCGGGAAGTTTCTAGTATATCTAGTAAGACCTTAATTAGCTGGTTCAGGTGTGTTTAATTAGGGTTGGAGCTAAACTCTCCAGGACACCGGCCCTCCAGGATCAAGTTTGGACATCCCTGATCTAAAGTATCTACTAAAGTAATATACTGAAGTATCTAGTAAAATAAAGAAAAAATACATATCTAATAAAATTAATATTAAAAAATGTCACATTTAAACCTAACCTAACATATAGCGTAACATTATACTTTGAGGCAGTTACATCATTCGGTAAAAAATTTGTATGATTGATGCAAGCTTAACAATAACTGATAACATTGCGATTGATGTTTTGTCAATGTAAGCTGTCATTACAGAGTATGTGACTTGCTTTGCAGAAAAACTAACAAAAAAACATCTTGAGAGTTTAACAGTTGGAAAATAGGCCATCAATTTTGTTAAAATGCCACATAATTGTGTTTTTTTTTTCTCAATCTAGAGTAAATAAATAAAAAAATAAACAATTATAAAAGAATACTTGCTTAATTTTGAAGCAATCTGCTGCTGTTAATGAATCATTTGAATGGAATATTTAGTGAATCACTCATTGAGAACTTGTTGCCACCTACTGTCAATTATTGTGTCCATATTATTTCAGAAAAATATTGTTCAACATTCTGCACACCCACAGTATATTTATTTAGAATAATTGACTCTTTTAGACTTATCAAATATTTTATTTGTTATTTATTTAATTGCATTTCTTTATTTTATTACTATATATAATTATTAAAATTATTTCAGTCTACATTTTGGCATTAAAACTACTCATAAATCACCCATGTTTTGAGGCTCACCGTTTGCAAAACTAAATTATTCCAATTTTAAATATTTGGGGTTAAATATAACTTTATTGACTGTATCCGTGACATTATGTACATTGCCACCAAAAAAATTATTCGAGTCATTTAGATGGCAAATGAATGATAAAATGTTCACAAATTTTGTTGTTGTTGTTGCCAAATTGATAAAAATATATATTTGCCAAAATACCAATGTTTTCTATACGTTTTATATAAAAAAAAACAACAAACAATATTACCAACAAACAATATATATTAAAACAATATTGCCTACAATAATTTTCCACCAACAGTCAAACTATGTGTACACCTTTTTGACTGTGTACTTGTCTATCTGTGCCTACATGTGTATAGTGTGTTTTTCTTAACACATTTATTGTCTTTCACGTATTTATTGTCTTTTACGCATTACTGTCAACATTGCTAATTGTATATTGTTTTGTTCTGTATTGTTTTGCACTGTTGTTGTATTTTGCACTGTCTGGAGCCAGTACCTAAGCTTTTCACTCATCATAGTACACATGCTGCTGATGATATAAATATATATATAAATATTTTTTTTTTTTTGAAAAAAGTACATATTTTGATTCTATAAACAAAGAGACATAATTTCATTAGCTGAAATTTTGGTGTTTTAGATGTAGTAGAGTAGATGATCAAGTTTAGATTTAAAGCAAGATTTAACCTATCAGTCAGTTTCCTGTAACCTGGGTAGGCCTCAACCATTAAGATTGCATAACAATTTAGCAACTTTAAAAATAACTGAAATAAATAAAATAAAATAAAGAGGTTTTAGGTTTGGGCTAAATGGAGGGAGAGGATCTATAGAACACACTGTATGTGGCTACACACCTGTTTTCCGGTGAACCCTTGACAGATGACCTTAGTGTTCTTGTTAATGTAAAGGTTGTTCCTGGATCCAGAATAACAGTGTCTCACTCCTGCTTGCTGCACTGCAAATACAAAGACAACAGCAGTGGAATAAGAACCAAGGACGAATACATACACACATTTCTTGTGACTTTTTTTTATTCTTATGTCCTAGTAAAGTCTGCATGATGAAAGTCCAAAATGATGAATATACAGCCTGTATTATTTCTATATTAATAAAATTCCAGACTCCAACAGGCTAAATCCAAGTAGCAGATTAGTTATTAATCCGTTATGTTAAATGCAAAGTTGTGAAATGAACCATTACAGCACAATGACCGGTGTCGGCTTGAGTAGTAATTGTTCGGGGTCTTTTACAGTTCAGATGAAAAAGCCTCTGAATGCCTATGCCTTTTCTTCTAGAATGATAATTTTTCTCAGACTTTTCTGTGTAGATTCAGTAATTAAATTTTTTTTGACAATGAATAGGTTATTTTCATTGCCCTTTAAACTTAAAAAAAAAAAAAAAAACTCAAAAGCATAGGAGTGTGAGAAAAATGCTCATTTCAGAAGAAAAATTGCAGACAGCATTTAGAGGCTTTTGGATTAGAACTAACTTCATACGTTCACTACAGGGTCTGAAGTGCAAAGGTCACACTGCTTTGACCTCAAATATTTTGGAAAAAAAATCAGACAAGCACCAAACTGAACCGTTTCTAAATGATCAACAAACAGTTTTGATTCCAGAATGATGTAACAGAAAAGAATGAATTTAAGAAATTCCCTATTAATCACAAATGACAGGATTAGAGGGTCCACTCACATTTCTCTCTAGGTTAAAGTTCACTTACATACAATCAGTTGCTTGTCTATATCTGATTTCACTCTGCAAAGCTTTTATACTGTATGCACATTCTTACTGTTATAAAACAAGTCAATACTCGATGAAATTTAATTAAGAAAATAATTCATGTTTTTGACGCAAAGAGAGAAGTCTGTTAAGTCTCGAGTGAAAATATTCCATTATTGACAGATCCATGGATTGCACAAGACTGGAGGAGTTAAAAGAGAACCAAAACTTTCATAAGTGGAAATAGCTTCACACAGTTAGAGTAAAAAATTCTAATTTAGGTTTTATATATTAGTTTTCCCCATATCAGTTTTTTTTAAAGAAAGGTATAAAAACAACAAGAATTTAAGAATGCTGCTTACAGTAAACACAAAAGACTAAACACACCAACATGTCACACTTAGCCCTGTCAACATGCATTCAGAAGAATAAAAATATGCATATACATTCATAGTAGTAGAAAAAATAAGCAAAATATTGATCATAAGCATATTAATAAACACAAACTATTCCTCATAAACAAAAATAAAAGAGGTAAAGTTGGGTTTTTTAATTTGCACATTCAGTCTATCTCATTAATAATATACTCTCAAAAAGTATTAATTGCAAATTCTAAATAGTGAAATCATATTAGCAGCCAGAAACCATCAAAGTACAACAGTTTTCATAGTCCATTAAACAGTGCTAATGTTGTTTTTGAAGTACATGTGATTTCAGTCCAAATATTCAAAGCACCATGGTAAACCCTGTATGGAGCTGTCACTGAACGAATGTGCGAATATAAAACCAACTTTACCTCAATACAAAAATAAGCACTAAATTATGTCAAATTATGCTGCTGTCAGTCTACTGCATTCCAAGACACTATCACGATTTACTCAAACAGATGTTATCAATTAACTTAACTTCTTTGATGATGTTTAAATGATGCACATTTACATTTAAAGCTCTTAACTTTAAACAATGTTACACATTTATCTGCTTAAAATCCCAGCACAGCAGCGTTAGCATTAGCCTGCTGTGTGTGTTTAAGCAGAATGTTAATATATAAATGGCTCCTACGTTAACTGTAGGTGCTGGAGCTATGTGAGGAATTAAACGACAAGGCGTTTCAATTATATTAACACTTCTGTCAGTTTTACTTACAGAGCAAGCGGGCAAACAACCTGCTGTGAGACATCTTCGGTCATTCACCAATGACACCGGACAGACATGGACCTAGACGTCAGCGCACTTAGTAGTCCAGCTAGACGCCTGAAGGAAATAGAATCGCCCACTTACTAACTAAATAACTTGTAAAACAAACTGTCGTATTTACGTGTGGCTTTAGAAATCAACTCGGTTGAAAATAAATGTATAATGTAATGTTGAAAATAAACATATTTGCTATAAAACGCAAGGAATGCCGGATAATGTAGTTTTTTCATGAATGTCTGTTTTACGCAGCGGATGCCCTGATACCCCTCACTGGGAAATACCCATACACTCTTATTCATACACTCATTCATACACTATACGGACAATTTAGCTAACCCAGTTCCCCTACAGCGCATGTAATTTGGTCTTGAGAGGGAAACCGGAGCACCCGGAGGAACGGGGAGAACATGTAAACACCACACAGATGCCAACTGACCCAGCCGAGGTTCGAACCAGTGACCTTCTTACCACTGTGCCACCGCGCTGCCCATACATAATAATATAATATAATATAATATAATATAATATAATATAATATAATATAATATAATATAATATAATATAATATAATATAATATATAGAATTCAAGAAAATTACGCATCTATGTGCACATCTATATTTTGATTTCATAATTTTTTTGTCCTTGATTTGAAGAGAGATAAAAAAAAAAAAAGCTGAAGAATGAAAATTAAAGGGAATAAAATTTAATTAAATTCTGTGAAAACAGTCTGGAAAAATCTAGACTTTATGACTGATAAATCAGATATAATATGACATAAATTTAAACCCATTACATACATGATGGATGGATAGATTATTTATTAAAATAATATTTTAGTCACCAAACATATTTAGAAATGGAAGGATAATACAATTAAATTCAAACAAAATCTTGCAAAAAAACAACCTACAAAATTTAAACTAAACTTTTTTTTAAAAATTGCTTCTCTTGACTTTTTCCTCTTTTTTAAATTTGTATTTAATATTTTTCTATTATTCATAAATTTGGGTGTACTAGTTTTTGGACCGTTCTCGTAAGATATTTTGTTAGATGAGAGCCAGATTTGGCTTCAGTACTGACTAATCTAATGTATATGCACAAATATAATATTGTATAGCTTCCTATTAAAAATATGAATTTAAAAGACAGATTTGTGAGGGGTGTACTTAAATATGCTGAGCACTGTATATAGAAATTTGAGTTAACATAACTCTAACATAACATGTCAATTTAATCCATTACACAGACAGACAGACAGACAGACAGACAGACAGACAGATAGATAGATAGATAGATAGATAGATAGATAGATAGATAGATAGATAGATAGATAGATAGATAGATAGATAGATAGATAGATAGATAGATAGATAGATAGATAGATAGATAGATAGATAGATAGGTAATTTACACTAAAATAATACACACAAAACCATATCTGTTTGATACTGCCCAAACACTTTGAACAACAGAACATAAAGAGCCATTAAAATTGTAAAAATTACAAAATCAAGTGGCGCGACGAGAGGAGCCAATCAGGCTCGACCAACTTTGCAGAAGCTGATTGGTTAAGGCTTTTACGTGTCCCGCAATTCACGAACAAAACGCGTATCCTCTCTTCACCAGCGAAGGCAGACAACAACGCAAGAGCACTAGCGTGATAACGTAGAATGTCCCAGGAAATATCCTGCTGTCTCAATTAGAAGCGCACAAAGTCATTCAACATGGTTTTGGAAAGTATCTCCAGGATCATCAAAATACAGCTACCAGCCTACCTCAAGAAGCTGCCCCTTCCGGAAACAATCGGCGGCTTCGCGCGACTGACAGGTTTGTGTTTTATCATTCAAAAGCGTTGCGTTAGATGGGAAAGTTCACGTAAGTAAAGCGCGCATATATCTGCATGGATATAGTGCTGTAAGAGTCTTTCTTTTCCATTCGCTACACTCTCAAAAAACTCATAACTAATAATAATAACGCGCTTGCATGTGTTTATGGCTGAGATAATGTCCAACTCTCTGACATTAGTACATGAATTCATACTTTTCCATCATATACTCAACAAATGCTCGTGAATTGCACGTTAATAATGATTCGATTTTCATACACGTCAGCTGAAGGTCTATATTTGAATGTTAATATCAAACACTGCAGAGCATCTCATAGCATGTTTGTTGCATTACAACTGATACATCCACGTCTATTTGCATACACCATAATTAGGGTTCAGCAACTGCCATTATGTATTGGAACAATGCACATGTGTGCAAAGATTATGGTGAGGTAAAGTTGGTTTATATTCATACATTCATTCATATTTTAACAGAGACAACTTGTGACACGGTCCCTATATATTTTACCATGCTACTTTGAATATTCAGTCTGAAATCGCATGTAAGTATGACTTCAAAACAACATTAGCACCAGTGGCTGAAAAATCATACTCAAGTAAAAGTACCATTACTTGACTAAAAATTAGTGCAAGTAGAGTAAAAGTATTTGTTGTACATATTACTCAAAGTATGAGTAAAAAGTAGACATTTCAAAAGTAATCAAGAGTAGTGAGTATTATGCTGTAAAAAGCTGATGAATTTACATGTAATTTGTGGATGTGTGCATTTAGTCATTACCCAGCAGGCACACAATGTCATAAGACGTTAATATTAGGTTAGATTTAGGTTGTGATGTCAGGTGACCAAAATTCAACATCTAGCCAGCATCTAATGATGTTATTTTGATGTCCAATAACGACGTCAAATGATGTCAATATTAAAATATTATATTGATGTCAAATACTGACATTTATTCGTCAGGTATGGCAACTTAAATCCAACATCTGATAGACGTCATAGTGGTAACGTCCACACAACGTCAAGCTGTAACATCATTAGATATTGATATTTGGTTGGTTTTAGGTTGAACGTTGGACATTGATGTTGGCCTGACGTTCAGTACTGACGTCAAACCGAATTTCTTTTCCAAACAAAATGCAACGTCCCTATTACGTTAGGGTACAACGTCAATTTAACGTCATGTTGACGTCTTGTGCCTGTTGGGTGTTTAAGGCCATTTCGGTCATCATACAGTAAACATCTGTCATCTTCTCATCAGTGACATGCATCTAAACAGTCTCTGGGCCAATGCGTGTAAAGATTTTGGACATCTTCTTGGACACTTTTAATGCTTTCAAACAGTTTGCTGCAATTATAAATCGGCCATGTCTTGAGGTAGTTCATTATGATGGGATTTACCTTCTATGTGTGATTTGATTAGACAGGAATCACAGAACTGATTTTTCCAATCCCCATAGACAAGAAAAAATAGTGACTGCAGGTTGAAGGAAAGTAGTGGAGTAAAAGTACCGATACTGCAGTAAAATGTACGCAAGGGAAAATAAAAGTACACATTTTTAAAACTACTTAACATTACAATTCCTGAGAAAACTACTTAATTACAGTAATTTGAGTATTTGTAATTAGTTACTTTACACCACTGATTAGCACTATTTAATTGACCGTTAACAATGCTGTTCTTTAATGGTAATTGGCTCCTAATATGATTTCTCTATTTAGAATTTGCAAACAATACTTTCCTGAAATGATATTATTAAGGAGAAAGTCTGAATGTGCGAATATAAAACCAACTGTACCTCAATAAATTATATAGATGTTAATCAATGAACAATATTAAGCAAAACTTGACTACGAAAGCAACTTGTAAATCATTATTAGTTTCAGATGATGTCAATTTCTTGGTTATTAAAAACAAAAGGCCTGTTTTATTGAATGGAGATAATATTAGCAAGTTTTAGTGTTATATTAACATGAATATTTCTTGTGTAATAAAAGTAGCTAATTCTTACTGTTGATGTTAATTTTTTAAAGGGGTTGTTCCCCCAAAATGAAAATTTCCTTACACTGAAGTGTTTCATAAACATTTATAAATGTCTTTCCTCTGTTGATCACAAAACTAGATATTGTGAAGAATGTTGAGGGGAAAACAGCCACTGACACCCAGAGTATGTACTATGTAAGTCAATGGCAACATTCTTCTGTATATTTACCTTTGTGTTCAACAGAAGAAACTCAAAATGGTTTGGAACACATTTTTAGGTGAACTATCCCTTTAACTAATGTTTACTGAGACCGTATTGTAAAGTGTTCCCTATTATACTCTACATTCCTCTTGCAATTTGATTTCTTTGAAACATCTGTTTTCTCTGAACATTTACTGTACCTACGACAAATCAATACACAAAAATGTAGCATTCTTCTTGTTATTACACCTGTAAATGTAACCCTTTTTATGCAGCATAAGTTAATATCTTATACGTCACACAGCAACATTGAAAGCAGCATGTGATCTTGACACTAAATCACTCTTGTTTTAACACTTTTACCAGAAACTAAGCAGAGAATGTGCTATTAGGTGCAGAACTTAAATTCTAACACTTGATCATGTCTCAGTTTCAGAGTGGTTGCGGCTCCTGCCATTATTGGGGATTTTGGCTCTGTTGGGTTATCTGACCATCAGGCCCTTCCTGCCCAGGAAGAAAAAGCAAAGAGACAGTCTAATAAATCTGAAGATCCAAAAAGAAAACCCTAAAGTGGTGAATGAGATCGACATAGAAGACCTGAGGACTCCAAATGTTTGTTACTGCCGCTGCTGGCGATCTAAAACGGTAGGAAGAAAGAAAAAACAACACTTTATACAAATAAAGCACCTGATTTAAATGAATAATATCATCAGAACATGTGCTTTTTAACTTCGTATTAACTTTGTAGTAAAGTATTTCAATATAGAGTACAAAACAAACCTCTGGTACTTATGGAGAAAATAAAAAAGCATGATATTCCCCATGTAATGGTGCCTACCATATAATATTGCTTTCTTACCACAAACCAATCGCTCCAGGGTTTGGGTTGGGTTGTTTGGTCCGCTTTTGGTGCACACCTTCCCAAATAAAGTGCACAAAAAGGCAATTAAACTATGGTTTGTTTTAAACAAATTAATGAGGAAGTTGTGAATGCACCCTAATAAAAATCTGGATATTCCTAGACATAGCTGAATAATAAAAGATCAGTACATGCAAGTGGCTATACCGTGATCCTCAAACACCACTGTTTTCTCATTCTCTTGTAAATCCTGTCAAATCCTAGTGAAAAACAGGCCAATTGGAACAAAACACAGACTGTTACATCACATACAGGATCGTTAATATGCATGCCCAAGGCTGCGTTTGATTGGCCACGACGTTTCACAGTGAGATTACAACAATAGCTATGTTTTGCGTATAAAGCAACGTTTCCATCCAATGAGTCAAAGAGAACAAAATCGTAAAACAAATGCGTAAAACACATGCAGGATAAGTTGGCAGTTCATTCCACTGTGGCGACCCCTGATGAATAAGGGGACTAAGCCAAAAAGAAAATGAATGAATGAAAGTTTATTCTACTCGGTTATGCTATTACATTTTTTTTAATGAGCATTTTCAAAATGTTTGCACATCTTGGCGTTTTTATCAACCGCTTTTATGCGCATATCCAAAATGGCATAAAAATAGGTGGATGGAAACATAGCTACTGATATTTTTGTCCTTTATTTTGAAGTTTATCTAAGCCAGGGGTACTCAACCCTGCTCCTGGAGATTGACCTTCCTGCTGAGTTCAGCTCCTACCCTGATCAAACACACCTAAACCAATTAATTAGGACCTGAACAGCACTAGATAATTACAGGCAGGTGTGTTTGATATGGGTTGCAACTGAAATCTGCAGGACAGTAGATCTCCAGGAGCAGGGTTGGTCACCCCTGATCTATGCTATCTAATATATATATATATTAAATTTATAGTGCATGTGGGACTCTTATTTAAAAAATGGGAGAGGCAGGAAGACTATTAAAAAAAGTGACTTTGCTAAAGCCCATCGCGTTGTACCACATTTTTTTTATGCATTGCTAAGTGATGCAGAAGAATACTAAATTGCGGTACCGGTGTGCGTATAGTACACTCATAGACAATGCTTTTCTAATAATTAAATGGGCTTTAATAATATGCAGTTCTTTTCAAACAGCCATCTCTTCATAGCCATCAAAATGCAGGATATACAGATTAAAAGATATATATGTATATATATATATATATATATATATATATATATAATATATATATATATATATATATATATATATATAAAATCTGCATATCCAGCATTTTACATTCTTTCTATCTATCTATCTATCTATCTATCTATCTATCTATCTATCTATCTATCTATCTATCTATCTATCTATCTATCTATCTATCTATCTATCTATCCTATCTATCTATCTATCTATCTAGAATAGTTCTTTATGAATGTGTGCTGTATGTGACAATTTTAAAACCATGTGTGATGTTCTGTTTCCTCTTTGAACAGTATATGTCAGTTTTCTTGAGTGCCTGAGAAACACTTCTCATTATCAGCATTTAAGTTGTTGTTTCTCTTTTTGCAGTTTCCTGTCTGCGATAAATCGCACATAAAGCATAATGAGATGACAGGAGACAACGTTGGTCCACTTATTCTTAAGAAGAAAACTCTGTAGGCCACCTTTTTTGGCTCGGAAAGGGACATACTTTTTTTTTTTAGTTTTTTTTTTAAGAAATATATTTTTTCTCCACTAAAAAAAACCTACTGTAATTTTGATTGTTTGTTGTACTTACACAAAATTATTTCCAGCATGCAGTAGAGCTGTACATTCTGACTTTAATGATATTGTGGTTGATATGAAAGATTATATTGAGTACTTTGTTCTTTTTGGATGTTGTTGTTGGTTCGTTTTGGGCAAATGTATTTTCACTTCTGTGTGCAATAGAACTTGACCATAAGGCGAAATTGAGCTTCTTGTCGCCCATTAGTCTTTTTGGCCATGAAAGTGTCTTTTCTATTCTTGATCTCGGATCAGTTTTAACTAAGTTGCCTTGTACTGTTATCATTGTGATAATCAAAAACTTGCATTTGACATTTTTATACATAAAAAAAAAAAAACATCACATCAGTCTAAAGTACATTATTAGGAGTTCTTCTAAAATGTTTGCTAAATTATTGATAGAATTTAGAAATAATTCACAGCATTAGATTGTAATGGTCAAGCTATTGTTTCACATTATTCATATATTAAAGCATTTATCATAAAGCAACAGAATGTATCCATTTGCCGCAATATTTAATAATTCTTTGCATTTGTTTGTATTTGAATGTTATAAATAGTTTGACAATCCTTTGGCTCTCACAAATAGTTTTTTTTTTTTTTTTTTACTTGTGGAACTTTGCTGATAGATGTTTTTACATTTATATGGTAACTGGAATGTGCCTAATAACTTTTTTGTAAAATAAAAGGTAACCAAACATGCAGCTTTATGTGCCTGAATTTTTTTGGGTGTCACTTATTTGCATCTGCTTTGCCTTTAGATGATAAAACAAGATACGTTTCCAAATGCGAATGGGGGGTTTTTGCCTGTCAACTACTAGCACAGGAAAGGCAATTTATTTTCGGCAGCAATGCATTTATAAATGAAAATAACTACACATACACTGTACAAATAATTAAACGAGGCAAAATTAAAATGTATTAATAGGTTTAACAGTAGTCATTTAATTTCTTCAAATAACCGCATGTAACCACAATACAAAATCTTGTCAAATTCAAGCAGTAAACTTAATCCGCTAATTGTACTCACAGACAAAAAAAAAAAACGTACATAAACAATAATGACCTAAATAACATTCAAATACGCAGTTTATGAAAACAGTCGTATGAAAACATAAATATGGCTCAAGTAGCATTAACTGTGCAATGGGGGAAATACAATTTGTTTTTCTATTACTAATAAAGTAAAAACTCTCTCTGTATCTTTGTCTTAAAATACTTCCACTATAAACAAAATGTAATTGGACTTCAAACTGTACAGATACTGTATGTGTAATTGGGGCTGAAAATGTATACGTTCAGAACAGCATACTAGCATAATGATCTTAATAGTGCTGCGGAATACATGTATGATTGCTGACTAAAATATGCAGATGAACTACTATATTTGCCAAAATGTGGCTTTTCCGTGGAATAATATCCTGCAGAATAGTCAACTTGAACGTTCATTTCCACGTTAATGTGAAAATGTTCTTTTTCTTTGGAATTGTTCTTCTGGTGTGCCAGACAATATATATTTATTATATAAAATGTATTATACATTTTAAGATTTTGGTGATCTGTTTTTAGTTCAGTAACCTCATAAAGATCAAAAAGATAAAAAAAAAAAAACAGAAAAAAAAAAATAATTACTCTTTGTAAACATGCTTTTTAGGCCCAAATGTCTACTGTTAAATCAGTTCTATAAAATAGTTCTAACAATTGTTCAAAATTGAAAATAACAGCCAATCAGAATCCATCCTTCTAAAAAAAGTGCAAGAATTCAAGCGACAGACAAAAAAAAAAAAACTGCAACATGCTAATGATATACACTACCTGACAAAAGTCTTGTCACCCATCCAAGTTTTAGGAACAACAAATAATAACTTGACTTCTAGTTGATCATTTGGTATCAGAAATGGCTTATATGAAAGACAAAGGCCTCTAGATTACGCTTATTTTACCAAAATAAATTATGATCATGCCTTGATTTTTGATTATTTAATTAGGACAGTAAGATCTGACTTTACTTAGACAAAAGTCTAGTCACTTAACAGAAATAATGTACAGTATAGAATATAAAATCATGGTGCAGTGGAAAAATAATTAATATTGTGTATGACTCCCATGAGCTTGGAGGACTGCATCCATACATCTCTGCAATGACTCAAATAACTTATTAATAAAGTTGTCTGGAATGACAGAGAAAGCTTTCTTGCAGGACTCCCAGAGTTCATCAAGATTCTTTGTATTCATCTTCAATGCCTCCTCCATCTTACCCCAGACATGCTCAATAATGTTCATATCTGGTCACTGGGCTGGCCAATCCTGGAGCACCTTGATCATCTTTGCTTTCAGAAACTTTGATGTGGAGGCTGAAGTATGATGAGCGCTATCCTGCTGAGGAATTTGCCCTCTCCTGTGGATTGTAATGTAATGGGCAGAACAAATGTTATGATACCTCAGGCTGTTGATGCCATCCACTCTGCAGATTTCTCGCACGCCCCCATACTGAATGCAACCCCCAAACAATGATTTTTCCTTCACTGATTTCTGTGAGAATCTTGGGTCCATTTTGCGGTATTTGTGATGATTGGGATGCAGCCACGTTATGATCAACTAGAAGTCAAGTTATTATATGTTGCTCTTACAACTGGGATCGATGACAAGACTTTTGTCAAGTAGTGTACAGTGTTACTGTGCATTGAAAACTAATACAATTCACATTATAGTTACTGTTCTTGGTGTGAACTGGCCTAATACACATATTCAAACAGTATACTTGGAATCATATAAAAAAGATGCATATGTTTCTCTATAGCACAGGTGTCTAACTCCGTTCCAGGAGGGCCACAGCTCTGCACAGTTTAGTTCCAACCCTAATTAAACACAACTGATCAAACTAATTGAGTCCTTCAGGCTTGTTTGAAACCTACAGGTAAGTGTGTTGAAGCAGGGTTGGAACTAAACTGTGCAGAGCTGCCCTCCGGGAACTGGCTTTGGCGCCTGTGCTCTATAGGCTTTGAATATTTAGATATTATAGTGTTATTTAAATATTAAAACCCATTTAGATCTGGTTTGGTCTGCTTTTACATAACATAAATAAACAAAAATAAAATATAGCAGCCTGTGTGAGATTTGATTTATATAAATATATGAAAGTGTGCATGAAATCAAATTTTGCAATGTTTATTTTGTTATAGCACACTCTTAATCTTACTATAAACAATTAATCTGCGCTAGTTAATCCACTGAAAAAATAAAAACAGTTCATTTTGGTAATCTTTAATCAAAATCGAATCATTTGCTTCTATTGAAAATGGACGTTCTTCTAAGATGATGTCAGTTTAACTTAAGTATGCTTAGCCACGCCCCTCCACCCGTTTGTTTGCTGAAAGTGAAAGATGAGAGGAGGAGCTCAAAAATAAAACCCCGCCTCCTACTCAATATTCCATTTTCGATTTCGAAATACATCATCATGACACTGATATATAAAAGTCTGAAAAAGCTTCTGGCTGACATGGACTTTGAAGGCTGCATACATCATGTATAGCGCAGTAAAAGAAGTAAGCTAGTATTTATTCTGAACATGGTCTGACCACTACATGACCTTTTTGCAATACTGATATGCAGTCACTTCAGACTGATTTCTATCATAAATAACATAATAAATACTATTAACACAAACTTAAAAAAACACACATAAAAAACAGCTTTTGTACTTGATGATAGTGCTAAAAATGATCCCTGTAGTGTTCGATTCTTTAAAATAATAACTTGTCTCCAATAAAAGCAATACTGATTTGAGTGTTTTTATCCTTCACTGGTAAACAGCAGGAGTTTCTTCACCTGTAATGCTCGTCTTGTCATGATTAGCAGTCTGACTTCAGAAGATCGCAGTAATTCTGAGGTTAACAATCCTCTCTGAAGACAAATAAAGGATGATCAGCAGTCTTGGATGTTTGGATTTCTTTTGCGGAATATCAGAGGGCGCTTTCATACGTCACCGGTGTCCCTGAGGCAGATAACGCACCTTGACTGACAGCTACAATTCAGAAAAAAGCACAATTAAAACAATGTATGCATTAATTGAACACAAACAAAAATGTTAGTACTTATTCCAGTTATAAAGGCTTGGGCATTTTTATTTTTACTTATGATACAGGTGGGTGCTGCACACTAATGTTGGTGAGGAGTGATGCCCGCATATGGTTGTAAATGTAAAGCACTATATAAATGCATTCATTCAAACAAACAATAAAAGCAAACAGTAAGTAAAACAGGACAAAGGCTGACCATCCAGCATGCAAATTCTCTGAGCTGTGGTAGAGGTAATACATTTCCATGTGCATATTGGGTTTCAAAAAAAGAATCAGTTGATATGTTTTATTGTGGAGAACTACAGAAAGCTGCTTTATTAATGCTTGCAGAGCAAGGCAGTTCAGTTCTGACCAAAACCAAACTGTCTACCAAGGCAGCAACGTAATCATTAACTGATGTTGAAACATTCGTTATGGTTTTCAGTCTCACACGCCACAAAAATAGTACTTCTCTTGTGAAAAATGAAAAGTTTACTGTTGGTTCTAACAGTCGGTTGGTGGCATTTTCTGTCTAAAGAAAACAAATAAGTTATTCATATTCCAGTTTTGAATAAATCAATATAATTATGGTGTCAAATTTCTGGAACAGACATCATGTCCAAATCTTGCCTATTATTCCTAATAACAAATGCCTAAGTAGGCAGTTCACGGAGTTCAATAGCACTTTACTTAACGAATATATTGCAAATGTGTGTTGTTGTTTTTTTTAATCATCCAAGCAAAATTTTGGTACAAATTGTCTGGAATGTGATATTTATCAAAAAAGGTAGCCTAGGTGACCAGTTTATCAATGTAATATACTGTGTGCATATATAGTATATGGACTATATATATATATATATATATATATATATAGTTGAAGTCAGAATTATTAGCCCCCCCTGAATTATTAGCCCCCCCCTGTTTATTTTTTTCCCAATTTCTGTTTAACGGAGAGAAGATTTTTTCAACACATTTCTAAACATAATAGTTTTATTAACTCATTTCTAATAACTGATTTATTTTATCTTTGTCATGATGACAGTAAATAATATTTGACTAGATATTTTTCAAAACACTTTTATACAGCTTAAAGGGCAATTTAAAGGCCTAACTAGGTTAATTAGGTTAACTAGGCAAGTTAGGATATTTAGGCAAGTTATTGTATAACAATGGTTTGTTCTGTAGACTATCAAAAAAATATAGCTTAAAGGTGCTAATAATTTTTACCTTAAAATGGTTTTCATTCTAGCTGAAATAAAACAAATAAGACTTTCTCCAGAAGAAAAAATATTATTAGACATACTGTGGAAATTTCCTTGCTCTATTAAACATCATTTGGGAAATAATTAAAAAAAGAAAAAGAAAAACAAAGGGGGGCTAATAATTCTGATTTCAACTGTATATATATATATATATATATATATATATATATATATATATATATATATATATATATATATATATATATATATATATATAAAGTGATTTTTATTTCAGGTAAGTTAAAACTGATCTCTGTACTTTATTAATAAACTATTCTTTTATACTTAAAAAAATCTATTGCCTGTCGAAAAACAAACAAACAGTAAAAAAATAAATTGTGGTGGACAGCAAGCATTTAAAGTGGTTCAACCAACAGAAATAACACCTTATTTATCGGCTTAAAGATATCGCCCTAATTTTGCTATCGGACCAATAACATTAACATAAAAAAACAGCATTTATTGGCCAATATCGATATAGACACCAATATATTGTTGTGCATTTCGTATATACAGTGGTGTGAAAAAGTGTTTATCCCCTTAAGAATGATTTATACTTCTGCGTCAAGCGCATGCGTATGCTCCGGTGCAGCCTACGCATGGAGGCATAGCCCTCGCCGTGACGGTCGGCGACTCTGATGTGCACCTCAGTTCATACTCGAAAACCCTCCAAAATGGCTGAATTACAACAATTCTGCAAAGATGAGTGGGCCAAAATTCCTCCATATTGCTGTAACAGACTCATGCAAGTTATTGTAAATGCTTGATTGCAGTTGTTTCTGATAAGGGTGACCCAACCAGTTATTAGGGGGCACTTTTTCACACAGGGCTATGTAGTTTTGTATTTTGTTTTCAAATAATTATAGAATCTTTCATTTTAAAACTGCATGATGTGTTAACTTGCGTTATCTTTGAGTAATATTTTAGTTAGTTTAATGATCTGAAATATTAAAGTGTGACAAACATGCAAAAATAAAAAAACACTTTTTGACCTCAATGTATATATGGGTGTGTGTGAAATCTGTCTTACCCCATTCAGGGTTCTTTGGTTTCTGCAGTAGTCGAGGGCCGAGCAGGCTGATGAGCAGAGCTCCAATAGGAGCAGTGATGATGATTGACAGCACAGCCACAGTTAGGACGTCCATGCCATACTTCTGCAGCTCAAGGTCCTGCTTGGAACGGGCCATGTCTAAAGCTGTAGAGCCTATAGCTGCCTGAAACCAGTCACAAGTCATTCTCGGGGATCTCATAGAAGTGTTTCATTACATTTTATTGGTCTCACAACTTCACAAAGGATAAAGGCATGGTAAAACAGCAGGTCTGTTTGACACACTTGGCAAGTTTACCTGTACTGTGGCTTTAGGCATCCAGGCGAGAGCGACAAAGACTTTCTCTTTCAGGTTAAATCCGGCTCGCAGGACCACAATGAAAGTGACAAGCAGGCGTACAGTGAGGCCGATGAACAAAGCTGCTATACCCAGAACTGAGGACACATTATATTACAGCTCATTAATAAAAAAATTACACATTGGCACACTGCTGACATTCTGCTTTAGTATTTTCTCATCAGCTCTGTTACTGGAACTATAGAAACGACAGCACAGAAGATGTAAAAAATCTAGTTTATACTGTAGTTTGACACTCACACACAGTCGTGAGCTCCAAAGAACTAATAACAATCTCAGCACCGATGAGTCCAAAGAGAAGAGGCTGAAACACAAGCCAAAACCTCTCCACTACTGCTTCCACTGAAGCCTGAAACAGATACAGAGAAATTGTACATGTTACCTTGGAAAATGGGAAGGAAGGTACTGTACACTGAATCAGAATCAGTTTTATTGCCAAGTGTGCTTCACACACACAAGGAATTTGTTTTGGCTACAGAAGCTTCCAGTGTACATAAAGTGACAAGTGACAACACAAAATTAAATATGAGAAAAAAGGCGATAGACATTAAACATTAAACAGAGATGCAGTAAGTCAAAAAAGATCTGGATGTTGAATTGTATGTACAGATATGTTGTAAATATACAGGTTATAAGGTGCTGTGTACCAATGCGAATGGAGAAAGTATTGCATTGTATATTGTTAAAAAGGTGCTGTGTACAAGTGCGTATGAGAAAGTATTGCACGTTTATTGCCCAGTAGGGGAATATTTAACTGTTCATGAGGTAGATGGCCTGAGGAAAGAAACTTTTCCTGTGTCTGGCTGTTTTTGTGCTTGGTGCTCTGTAGCGCCGACCAGACGGTAACAGTTCGAACAGGTAATGTGCTGGGTGCGAGGCATCCAGAGTGATTTTGCGAGCCCTTTTACTCACTCTGGAAGAGTACACTGTTACAAATAAACACACTTATTACTTGACATTATTGCCAAAACATGTGTGAATAGAAGCAAAAGTAAAAGGCAGCTAGACAGAACCCTGCTGTCTTTCTAATTTTTATTTCCCTTCTTTATTTTTGATATCTCGGTGAAAAGTGCGGACATGAAATTGACATGTGCAGCTAGTTGTACTTTATTAAGATGGTTTATGAGAATATGCTTTGTGTCCTTGTAATTCATAATGCCCAAAAATCATAACATTCTTTTGACAATTTTGTCACATGTTTCTTGTGAGGGTTGGGTTTAGGACTGGGGTTAGACCAAATAATCAGAGGTTTTACTATATAATATGCATTACACCATGGGTGACCAACCCTGTTCCTGGCGATCGACCTTCCTGCAGATTTCAGCTCCAACCCTGATCAAACGCACCTGAACCAATTACTTAGAACCTGAGGAGCACTTGATAATTACAGGCAGGTGTGTTTGATAGGGGCTGCAACTGACAACTGCAGGAAGGTTGATCTCCAGGAATAGGGTTGAGCACCCCTGCATTACACCCATGGAGCGTCCTAATAAACCATATATACAAGTAGTATGTGTATGTGCATTATTGCCACAGGTGTCTTGTGAGGGTTGGGTTTATGAGTGGGGTTAGACCATATAATCAGAGGTTTTATTATATAATATGCATTACACCTACGGAGCGTCCTCATAAACCATATATACAAGTAGTATGTGTATGTGCACAATATTACATTGCCAAAAATGAAGTAAAATAGAAAAAGTAGGCAAAACTGAGACAAAACACATATACTTTTGTTTTCAAACATTTTTTGGCTTTTACTACCTGCAGTCTGCAAAACTCAATTGTTTTGTTCAGTTATTAATTTTTTTTTTATTTCAGTGAAAATTGTGTGTTTGTGTTTGGAAAATCCTTGTAGTCTTGAACATGATGTTGTTGAGAAACAATACGTGAAAACAAAAAAGTATTCTGTGTTGACCTTATTCTTCATTGCGGAAGTGTGCTCGTTTTTGTGATTGTTTCAGAACTTCCGATTCAGCTCCCTATAGGAGAAATGACTAGGAATAATAAACCTAGGCCGGAGAAAACGGTCAAAAAACTTGCTCTACAAACAAGTGTTTGCATTATTATACAAACAAAGCAGAATCATATAAAAAGAAAATATCAGTTAGCAACATCAAGCAGCAATAACAAGCTGTTTTTAACGTCTAAAAATGAATAGAAGTGAACGAGACCAGAAGTCTCGAGCCAAAAAGATTCGAATGACTGCGCCCGCTCGAACGCCAAGAATAAGGAGAATAAAAAGTATAAAATATTTTCTGTCTTTTTCATTATTTATTATGTTTTTTATTATTATTTTATTCAAAATTTGCATTATTCATTTTTGTGGGTTGTGTTTAGTGTAGGATTAGGTGTAAATAGTGTACCATAAATAAATAAATAAATAAATAATCTGTTATATATATATATATATATATATATATATATATATATATATATATATATATATATATATATATATATATATATATATATATATATATATATATATATATATATATATATATATATATATATATAGCCCCTCTTTGAATTTTTTTTTCTTTTTTAAATATTCCACAAATGATGTTTAACAGAGCAAGGACATTTTCACATTATGTCTGATAATATTTGATAATATCGAGGAAGTCTTATTTGTTTTATTTCAGCTAGAATAAAAGCAGTTTTTAATTTTTTAAAAACCATTTTAAGGTAAATAATATTAGCCCCTATAATTAGCTATAACGTAATTGTTACATAGTCTACAGAACAAACATTGTTATACAATAACTTGCCTAATTACCTCAACTTGCCTAGTTAACCTAATTAACCTAGTTAAGCCTTTAAATGCCACTTTAAACTGTATTAAAGTGTTATTAAAACTATTGTTTATAAATGTGTTAAAAAAAATCTTCTTTCCGTTAAACAGAAATTGGGGGGAAAAATAAACAGAGAATTTATTATTTTTTAATTATTATAATTTTTTTTATCATATTTGTCATGAATACATAAAACAGAAAAAAGTACACCATGATGGCAAACTGTTAAATTAACTGCTTCATTTGATATTTCACTGTGTTTAGTGTGTGTTTATAACTGTGTGTGAGTGTGTGTGAGATTCAGACCTTAGCTCTTCCCCAGCCTATTCCAGCTACAAACGCCAGTACCAGTGTACAGAGACCCCCTGCACCAGGAATCCCAGCCACATTACTGCCAAACAGAGCAAACACCGACAACCCCAACACCAGGAAGGAGCGTTTCAACACAAGGTTTCTCTGCACGCAAACACACAAATCAACAACAAAAACAATGAAAGTGGTTACGTTGATAGCAATTCTGAAAACAACATATATTGTAGTTCTCAATCCTGTAGTTGTTGCTCGTGTACCTGGTCTCTGCTAGGGAAGTAACGTAGGAAGTACCCTAAAGCCACACCAGCGACTGCACCACCCAACACCTCCAGTGGACCCCGCAGCACATTTAACCACACGGAGCCTGCAGAGGGCGACACAGAGGATAATAATATAACAGCACAACTAACAAGTCAATGAATCCTGAAGAAATTACATAGTCAAAAGTCTCTTTAATACACACTTTCTAAACTTGGAAAAAAAAACATTCTTATACATAATCATACACTATGAAAAGTTTGAGGTGAGTTTAAATAATGAATTACTTCAATTTAGAGAGGATGCACTGAAAATGATTAAAAAAAGAGACATTTATAATGTGACATAGGTTTTCTATGTCAACAAAATATCTCAAAGTAATGAGTTATGTCAAAATAAAGAGATAAGTTTTCTCTTTTTTTCCCCCAAAGACCAAGCTTTATTTTTGATTTTCACCATGCGGTTTAGGGATTTCTATAGTACAGAGCTTATAAAATCCTGAGTAAAATTGCATCATGCTTCCACAAAAATAATTCAATACGTTATTTTTACTTTAAAAATAATTGTATAAAGTTTTGCAATTATTACACACAATTAATATACAATTAATTAATATATTAATATATAAAATTAATATATAATTAATATGACTGAATTAATACACAAAATATACTTATAAAATGAGGTGAGTTTAAATAGATGGTTAAATTGAAAGCAATTGAAAGCAACACATTGATAATATTATCAAGTATTAAAATTTCAACAAAGGCTGTTTTTTAACTAATTTTTAACTGAAATGTATCATATTTCCACAAAAAATAAAAACAAATCAATTTCAAATATAGATTAACTAACTAAATAACTAACTAAATAAATAAATACATATATACAGAAACTAAATATATACATAACTAAATAAAAAAAATAAAAAAAAAATTTTTGTTTTAATGTTTTATGGTTTTCACAAAAATAATAAATTAACAAGACTCTTCATTGTTGACAATAACGATAAATAAAATTTCATCAAATCAGCATATTAAAATGACATCTGAAGGATCATGTGATAGTTATAAATGTGTAGTAGATCCTGAAAATTCAGTTTTTTTTCACATTACTTTAATATAGTTTAATTATTTCTGTGGACATCTATTTTAATATTTAAAACTATATATGTTTGCGTTTACTGTATTTTTTTTGCCTTTTTGTTCAAATAAATCGGCATAACACATAAAAGTCCTGAAAAACATTTTTAAAAAACATCTTACCGACAGCAAATTTCAAACAGCAGAGTAAATACAAAATCTATATTTAAAATTATAACAATGTAATGTCTAAAAGTGATTTTTTTTTTCCTGTTAGACCATGTATATCTGTATATCACGGTCAAATGATAAATGAGTGTAAAGTCTAGTATCAGTAAAAAATTCTCTCTCCTTCCTGTATAGACCATTTCAATGTGGTCATGTCATTGGCCCATGAACATTTCCTGCTTGTTATTAAACTATTTCATAACTGTAACAAGAGGTAATTCAATCATAACTTATTGTTAAAACAGCAATCATAACAGTATTTATCAATATGTAAATCTTTTTGGATTCTCTGAAGCTATAGAAATTAAAAATGTAAAACAGGAAATACGTTGGGAACATTGTTTTTTAAAATCCATCAAAATGGTCTATAGGGGCTATTGTCTTTTGGCAAACCTGTGGCGAAAGCAATCCCCACGCAGGTGGTGAAGCAGGTAATGGCAATGATGTCATCAATGCTGCACGCTGCCATGAGAAGCGTAGGTATGCCCTGCTCTAAACCGTATCCTTGCCTATGCAGAAGCAGCATGGATGGGACCACAACCGCTGGAGTAACAGCCCCAAGAACAAACCTACCGAGCAGAAAAGTACAATTTGAGACATGCCTATGCAGACATTTAAGAGTTTCTTGTCTCATCATAAACCATGGTTTACCCTAAAATAAAGCCCCAGATCCATGGAAGACCCAGTATTAAATAGGAGACCACTGCCATAGTGGCTGCCTCAAAAATGAGAGGGAACATGGACAAACGCAAACACACAGCTTTCAGCTTCTTCAGAGCCTGAAACACACATATAGGATAATTAGATAGGGCTAAAACAGTTTCACAACTCATGTATAACAATATCTAAAAACAATCATTATAACAACAATAATAATAATATGGAATATTCATATTGCAGTGATGTGCAATAGTGATGTGCAATAAATTAAGTTGATTGGTCGTTTATTCACATTTGACCTTGCTACCCTCTTTCCTATATATAGGTGCTGGTATGCTATTGGCCAGCTAGACCAACCCAAAGATAAACCTAGTGCCTCAGAACAGAGCTGAAAATAAACAATAATGGCAGCACAACAAAACTGGACAACAGAGAATAAAAAATGAGAATATCCAGCCTCATGTCACAAGGAAACGTAACTATTTTACGTTTTGTCAGTTTAGTGGCTAATTCGTACATATTCATACGAGTTCAGTTGTACGAAAATGTCTGATTTTAAATGGAGGCATGGCACCAAACCCCGCCCCAAAACCCAACCGTTATTGGGGGATGAACAAATCGTACTAAATTGTACAAATGAGATTGTACGAATTCCTACGAATTAGCCACTAAATCAAAAAGTTACGAAGTGCTGTGAGATCGTGTTTGGAATATTTGTTGATGTTTTTAGTCATTGGAAGTGTTTTAAGTCAATATATACTTTTTTTGCCTCAATTAGATTTATTTACATCAGAAAAATAACAATTACCTGTTCATTTTAGTATGGTCATTAAATATAAACATTTTGTTTTTTATTTTAAAGGCTAATAATAATAGTAGCATTCATCTAGGAAAATATTTTAGCGCAAGAAACATTGTTACTGCACGGTTCATCAACATTATTACATATTTGCTCAGTATTGTGCAGCTCTACTTTAGTTTATCATTTTAATACACACACCGGCCACTTTATTAGGTACACCTTACTAGTACCGGGTTGGACACGATGCTCAGTTGGTACTTATGGGCCCAAAGTGTGCCAAGAAAATATCCCCCACACCATTACACCACCACCACCACCACCAGCCTGAACCATTGATACAAGGCAGGATGGATCCATGCTTTCATGTTGTTGACACCAAATTCTGACCCTACCCTCCAAATGTCACAGCAGAAATTGAGACTCATCAGACGCAACGTTTTTCCAATCTTCTTCTGTCCAATTTTGGTGAGTCTGTGCGAACTGTAGCCTCAGTTTTCTGTTTCAACGTTGGACATGTTGTGCGATCAGAGATGCTATTCTGCATACCTTGGTTGTAATGAATAGTTATTTGAGTTACTGTTGCCTTTCTATCAGCTGGAATCAGTTTGGCAATTCTCCTCTGACATCAACAACTTTGCGTTAACAAGCAGTTGGACAGGTGTACCTAATAAAGTGGCCGGTGAGTGTATATAATAATGAAAACGATTTATGGAAAAAAAGTGGACATAAAGTAGATCCCTATGATTTTTGCGATGCAGAAAATTAGTGAGTGTCATGGAATTTGGCAAATTTTCCAATAATAATAAATATAAAATTGTGTTGTACACCTAATTAAATAGTGATATGGACTATTCCCTGTGCATAAACCCCCAGAGACTATTGAAATATTAAATCTACATGTTCTGCATATTTCAGTAAATACAGTTTGGTTTAATACACACATACTTACATATTACTTTTGGAACACATAAACACACAAACTTTATTCACAAAACTGATGAAAAAAAAGTTACTTCTCTGGCAAAGCTATCATCAAATCCTGTAAACACTGAAGTTCATAGCATCTTAAAATCAACAACAAAAAAATATGGTTTTTATTTTATATTTAATAATTTAGACCATTTTATAGGGTTTTTAAAACAAAAATTTAGTTACATTCTTCATAAAGTTTTGTTAAATTAAATAAGAACATGATCTTTGATTAATAACGCGTGTTTTACAGTAGCTATTAAAATGTAGTCCAGAAAACAAAAATGTAAATACCGAATTCAGGAAGAAATGAAATGGACCTTGAGAAACAATAAAACGTTATTTTTTATAGTGCCCCAAGTATATTGTAAAGGCACTTTGTCTTTGTCAGCATCAACAGTAATGTTTTTGGTGTTACTCGACAGGAGTTGATTGGGTTTCATACCTTGCTGTCTAATTCCAAGCCAGCCTTTACTAGAATGACACCCAGAGCGATGTTCCTCAGAGAAGAGGACCATCTAACATCAATGTACACCGCATCTGTAACCACAGGGATGTTTCTGAGGATAAAGCCTGCCAGCAGCATACCTGCAAACACACACAGAGAAAACAGCAGAACTCAAGAACACAAACAGAAATCCAAGAGTTTCCCATTACAGTTCTCACACTGGCGAATGACTACAAAATAAATAGCTCAATGAAGAAATATCACAGGTAACTTATCTTTAAGCTGCAGGGAAAATGTACTTTAGATTGGATTTATAATACAACATGATGTTTTTGAAAGAAGTCATTTAAGGCTACATTTATTTGATCAATGAATACAGTTATATTGTACAATATTACTATGATTTTTAATATTTTAAAAATATTTTAGTAAACATTGAAATGTAATTTATTCCAGGGATATAAAAACTGAAATGTTAGCATTATTAATCTAGTCTTAAATGTCACATGATCTTTCAGAAGTTATAATATGACAACGTCCACACACATATTGGTATTTTCAAAACCACTTTTTTTTCTACGTGATTTGACCTTTTGTCCGAACAAAAATGATGCAGTATCATGTCTGAAATCTCTGGCCAAGGTGATAATTTCCAAAAACTCTGTTAACAGTGTGGTTTTTGTCTCATGATTTCAGTGTGTGGGCTGTTTTCTCCTTCCTGATTGGCCAACAAGGCTTTTATTCTACGGCTTTTATTGCTGCCTATTGATTTGACATGCTCTTGAAAGTGCATCACAGTGTGGTTTGCTTAAATGTAACTTCTTAGCATTTCTTTACACATTATTCAAGTTACTGACAACATTGTTGACACCAAAATAGTATTTTTTGCACTCAAAATGCAATGCTTATTTAACATAATATGTTCAGAATTGTCATACCGAGCAGAGGAGGTACAGGTGGAAGTCTTGGTAAACGTATGCGTCCAAACAGCTTTCCACCAGCCACTGAACAAATAAACAAGGTCACAATTCCGAAAAGGTTCCCGCCTGGAAGACATTCCTTCTCTGTGATGGACCAGACCACTCCAAAGAGCACTGCGGCCATGGTCACTGCGAAGGGGACAAGAGTAAACAGATACAGTGTGTTTAATCAACCAGCAGATCACACTGCGATTTTTTAAAATTATGTTATTAATTTCGTGATTACGTTCATTTTAAGGTTTTATTTGTTACAGTTTCAGTTCTGAGTAAGATTAATTCCCTAGATATACTTATACTTACTAGATATACAGAGTCCTCACTGGATATACTTAAACTATATGGTTAGGTCTACTGTTAGTTGCATGTAATTATGCACACTTTATTACTATAGTAATTAAGTAGAACGTGTAAAAATGACTAAGTGTTAACTGATATCCTTTTCAAGCATTTTTATAAATCCACAGACAACTATATATACAATTGTAATGTGACTAAATGTGCAATTTGTAATTATGAAAATTTATTAATTTGATTGTATTAATTAATTGACTTATTACTGTTATTTTTAAAAGTGAATTTCTAATTTAGATTTTGTTTGCATTTTGGCTGTATATGTTAGTTTAGGAAAAGCACATTATAAGTAGAATTATTACTGTTAGGGTCCCGTGAAATTAAAATAAAGATTTTTAGAGCATATCTATAATCTAGTCTGCTCCAAAACTGTGAAAAAATTCACATTTTTAAATTATAAAACAGATATAAACATCCAATACATGCAGTGTTTCACTTCCGCCTAAATGGAGCAACGATTTTTTTTTTATACATGATTTTCTCATCAAATCTTGACCAATCAATTGCTCTCTAGTATCTGACATGCCCCGCCCCCTTCAAAACGCTTCTCGTTTGCTTTTCATTTGATGTGTTTGAGCTCAACCACTCTCACTGACAGAGCTGTGTTAAAAACAAAATGCTACTGGCTGTTTTTTTAAGGGGAGGAGCTACGCTATGTCTCACCCCTTCTTTATTTTTCTGTTGAAATAAGAAATAATAAAAATAGTCGAATAAAAAGAATGCACATTTCAAAGCACTTCACAGGACCTTTAATAGTATTATTATTATATAAAAAATCTGTTTCAAATAAATATTTTCTATTCAGAAAAATAAATGTTTATATTCCTGGAAAAGAAATGTACGATTCCCAGAAAAAAACACAAGCAGCAAAATTGTTTTCAATAGGATATTAATTACACATATTTACTGAACAGCAAATCAGCATATTAGTTTGATTTCGAAAGGCTCATAAGACACCAAAGATGATGTTGAAAATTCAGCTTTGATATCAAAAGGAAAAAAAGAAACATTTTAATATATTATTATAGAAAACAGCATTTTTACTGTATTAATACTTAAAAAAACCACAATACAATACTATATTACTACATACAAAAATAACTGGTGAGAATATTTAATCAATTATTTATTAATTCATTTTATTAAATTATTATATTATATATTTCAAAACAAAAAATAATAATAACACAACCAAACAGATTTTTTTATGGTAAACTTAAGGTTTTGAAGACTATTGACTGACCTTTGGTGATAATGGCAGCCAGCATGCCTCGGGGTGGACACGGGCATAGTCTGCGCAGCCATGGGCAGCATTCATACGGAGGGTCTGTGTTGGTGCAAGCATCAACCGCAGACACCGGTCGAGGTACATAGATGGTCTCTTCTGTCATACTGGGATTGGGACTCTCTGGACGCTTGGGGACCACCAGGACTGTCTGACTGACAGTGAGGTGGTGCTGTCAGAGAAAACCAAGAGTGAGGTGAGACGCTTTGATCTTAGTGGCAAAATATAAAATTTGCAGATGCTTTATCAAGTGCAGCATCTAAATAACAGTAGATTAGGGTATGTTTTCAAGTATCTGAGATCACACTTATTGCTTTAAAAAATAAAACCTGAATATATACAAAATATTTTCAGAAAATATATACATTATGTAAATGATAAATGATGTGTTTTCAGGTATTCCTTTAGTTCTGTTATTAATACTGATTTTTTTGTCATCTTATAAGGACTTTTAAGCCATTTTGAGGAAAAGTTCACAGTAATTTTTTTGTTTTCTTTTGTTTTCTTTTGTTAAAATGTGTCTTGCTTTCTGTGAGGGCTGTGATTAGGAGTAAAACTGAAATATAAAAATGTACAAAATAAAATACAATAAATATTTTAAAGTATTTTCCCAACTTTTTACATTACAGAGTTTTGTTGACAAATATGTATAGTATATTTTGTGCAATAAACATGCAAAATAAAAGTCATGTTGTCACTGTCTATCGCAGATATCTCATTATATTCTCTTACTCATATTCATAAATGTACATAAACAACTAAGCTATGAGACAAAGAAGACAAACTTTACAATAAGGTATCATTTGTGAACAGTGTACATGACATGACCTAAAAATGAACAACACTTCAGAATGTTCATGTTAATAACTACCTTTAGTCATATTTAAGAGAGAAATCTGCATTTGGTGACATCTGTTAATGCACTATGAAGTGATAAAAATTTTATTCACACCCCTTATGAAAACCATCCACCTTTTTTACAGTAAATGTGTAGTAACCATGTTATTGCTAGACTGATTACCAAGTGATTACTAAATCACAGTTTTATTACAATCTCAATGGATAACATGGCAAAATCATGGTTAATTTATGATTACCATAAATTAACTGCAACAACCATGTTTTTTGCTTAGTTTTGTTTGCTGTAATTTCGTTAATTTTCATAAGGGAAACACTAACAAAGTCTAATAGAAACTGTAACTATATTTTAAGGTGTCCTTGTTGTAATGTAAATATTCAGCTACTGAGTAATATTAAGTAATTACATATATTATTTTCAGATGTCTGAGATCATACGTATTGCTTTAAGAATTAACACCTGAATATAAACAAAATATTTTTAGAAAATATATACATTTTGTAAATTATAAATGATGTGTTTTCAGGTATTCCTTTAGTTCTGTTATTAATACTGATTTTTTGTCATCTTATAAGGACTTTTAAGTCATTTTGAGGAAAAGTTAACAGTATTTTTTTTTTTGTTTTGTTTTGATTGTAAACATGTGTCTTGCTTTCTGTGAGGGCTGTGATTAGGAGTAAAACTGAAAGATAAAAATGTACAAAATAAAACACAATAAATATTTTTAAGTATTTTCCCAACTTTTCACATTACAGAGTTTTGTTGGAAAAAATAGGTAAAGCACATTTTGTGCATTAAATATGCAAAATAAAAGTCATGTTGTCACTGTCTATCGCAGATATCTAATTATATTCTCTTATTCATATTCATAAATGTACATAAACAACTAAGCTAAGAGACAAAGAAGACAAACTTTACAATAAGGTATCATTTGTGAACAGTGTACATGACATGACATGACTTAAGAATGAACAAGACTTTAGAGTCTTAATGTTAATCACAACCTAATCACCTAGTCATATTTAACAGAAAAATCTGTTTTGGTGACATCTGTTAATGCACTATAAAGTAATATACAATTTTATTCACACTCCTTATAAAAAATGATCTACATTTTTATTACAGTAAATGTGTAGTAACCATGTTATAAGTGGGCTGATAACCAAATCTCAGTTTTACTACATTTCAAAGGGCTTGATTACTTCACAATTACCATGAATTAACTACAAAAATCATGTTTTTTGCTTTTTGTTTTATCTGTTGTCATTTGATTAACTGCCGTAAGGGAAACACTAACAAAGACTTATAAAATATATGGTCACACTTTATTTTAAGGTGTCCTTGTTATAATGTAAATGTACAGCAATTATACATACTAACTATTAAAATTAGAGTTATAACATGAGTTTAGGATAATCTGTATGTAATTATACCTAATACTTGTAATTACTATAGTACGTATGCACAGTAGTAACGACACCTAAAACAAAGTGTTACCAAATATATGGCTGTAAGATTGTGTTAGTTAACAAATGAGACTATACTGTACAGCCTAACAAAATGTTAAGCATATCAAGTATGTTTCTAAAGTGGCATACCTTTCATATTGTCCATTAAATAGATTATTCATCCAAAACTGACAAATCTGTCATCATTTACTCGTCCTAGAAACCTGTTTGAGTTTCTATTTTCTGTTGAACAAAAAAGTAGCTATTTTGAAAAATGTTGGAAACCTGTAACCATTGACTTCTATACAATTTGTTTTCCCTACCATGGAAAACAATGGTAACACGTTTCTACCATTTTTCAAAATATCTTCTTTTGTGTTCAACAGAAAAGATACTCATAAAGGTTTGTAACCGCTTGAGAGAGAGTAAATGGTGAGTATATTTTTATTTTAAGGTGAACTATACTTTAAGGCTTGAGTTAGAAGAACACATACTGTACTCGGTACTGTACATATCATTACTAAAAAACAATCATAGGCTACTTCCAAACAAATTTCTGACAAAAAGAAGAAGAAAGAAAGCATCAAGTCTGGAAGTCCAATATAAACCTACTTCAGCATGATTCCCCAACGCTGAGGTGGCATCCTCAGTCCTCTGCGAGTAAATGGAGTGGGCTGAATGGGGTCTGGACTGGACATCCTCCATGGCACTGCACTTCTGCTCCATCCTCACCCGAGTCCTCTAGCCATAGCACGAGCTCGTGCCCATGACCTGTGTTCATATATTGGGATAAAGTTGGTAATATTCGCACATTCTGACTTACTCGTTTATAGTGCAATTGCAAAGAAGTATCCTCTATTGAATATTGAAATCATATTAGCTAGCAACTACTCACTATCAGAGCACAGCATTGTTCACAGTCCATTAAATAGTGCTATGTAGTTTTGAAGTCATACTTACATGCGATTTCAGACCGAATATTCAAAGTGGCGTGTGGTAAACAATATAGGGAACGAGTTATCACTGAACAAATGTGCGAATATAAAACACACTTTACCTCAGTTGTCTAGTTAAATAACGGTCACTATGTCTGTCTACAGATAAAGCCTGTCAATGGAGTTCAAAAGGGAAATAACTCGAGTACTAGGACAGAAAAGCGACTGGTTTATTCAACAGGTTAATCGGATTGTGACAGGACTAAACGCGACGCCTGGGCCATATGGTGCTTTATCAGACTGAAGAGCGCGTGGCATATGGTCTCTGTTTATGGTACTGTAGTAAACCACGAACTGACTGGACATCTCATTAACTGTTCCTAAACATCAGATTCATATTTATCTCCATATAATCAGGTATATTTATGTCCTCTTGTTTCTTATTCATCACGAATACAGTGTTCTGTGTGACCTAAAACATTAATTTCTCTCTATTCTTTGTGTGATAACAAATCAAATGTCTGACATTTAATAATAAACAATCATGACTTTAAACATCCATGCCATCAAATCAAACCTCAAACACAAAGCATCAGCAATCTTGACTATTTCTCGAGTGATTGACTGGCATGTGCCGAGCTTTGTGCATATAAAAGCAAAAAAACACTGAAAATACACGCGCCTCATCCAGAAATGCGAGTACAGTATATTTAAAAGGTTAATCTTTTACCCGGTCCAGACATCCGGAAGCATGAATGGCAGAGGGGGTGTTGTTTGACCATACGTCCAATCATATTCAAGCTTTCAACCTCTTTTCCGACCAGTCTCGCCCCCTTTGTTGCGTGAGTGGCTAGACGTAAAAGCTACGGACCAATCACAGGTCTTCAACAGGAGACTCATGTTTAATATTATCTTCTAACCATATATAGTCTGTTTTACTGTGGTTTTATGTGGTTTAATGTGTAATGTCACATATAATCAAGATAAAGTCAGAGTTCTGAATTGTTTTTATTCTGGATTTCAGTCAAAACAGTTTATTGATTTTATTAATTCATGATTTATGTGTTTATCATGATCTTCTAATCATAATATACACTAAATTTGTATACTATATTTAGGCTTTATGTGGTTATTTTGCCAATAATGTCATATAAAATCAAGCTAACGCCTGAGGATTAATAAAATAAACACTAAAAGTTCAAGATTATTTTAGTTCTAGTGTTTTAATTATCATTCAAAACATGGTTTATTGATCTTATTGATATTAAGGAATTAAAATAGCAACATTCCAAATCCTTTTCATTACAATTGGCTTGTTTATTATTATTTTTTAAACTACTTTAAAGGACCAGATAACACATTCTGCAATTACAATTTCATACAATTAGAAATATGAAATACAGGAGTGGAAAAAAATTACATTACTGGCCAAGAATGATTTGATACATATTAAACACAATCAAGACAAAGATTTTCACAAAATGCAGTTCTATTTTTTTTTTTTTTTGTTTGGCTAGTAATAAAGGCAATAAATGACTACAGTTTGCTGTCTGCGAGTTGAATTGCCTGCATGCTAAGATTACTGTACGCAACACATGATCCTCATAGTCTCCATCCTCCATCAATGATGACTTCTGTTCCTGTTACAAAGGTAGACTGTAGGAATAAAAATGTGGGGAAAGTATTTATAAAAATGTAATAGCATCACTAATTTGTGTAGAAAGATTAAAATAAATTCCAAGTAAACAATGCAACACTTCTTTTAGTGCCATATGATGTATCTTAGAGAGATGTTTTACCCAAAAATGAGCATTTATAGTTCATTTACTCACCCTCAGACCATTGAAGATTTAATTTAATGATTCTGATTTAAGATTTTGATATATTTCCAGTAGAATTCGCTTCAATATCAATTCAGCTTTATTTCTATAGCACTTTTTACCATGTAGATTGTGTCAAAGCAGCTTAGCATAGATGAAGAAAAACACCATAGCGTCCCTGGTGATTCATATAATGCAAGTCAATGGTCAACCATTTTCAAGATTAAAAATAAACACATACAAACAAGCTCAAATCAATGCCCGTGGCTCCTGAAGGTACACTGAGGTCTTATGAAGCAACTGAAAATTATTTACATTGTTATTAGCTTTAATCCACAGCCTGGGCAAACAATTCTGGATTTGCAGAATTGTATAGTGAGCGCAAGCTTTCATAAAAAAAAATTAAAATAAGGATATTAAAATCACCAAAGGTCACAGATTAATTGAAAATCGTCTTTAATGTTCTACTAAAGAAAAACAATATTCTGAGGGTGAGTTTTCATTTTAGGCTTGAACTATTCCTTTAAATGCTATCAGAAAAGAAGTTGAATCCTCACCTCGTCTGAAGCCAAGTACACACACAGATGCGCCACTTCCTCTGCAGTGCACAATCGACCAGTCTTCTGTCGGGCCATAAAGTCTTTAAAAGCCTGAGAGGTGATAAATAGAAACTCTATGACAAAGGTTGACAGACTGAATTGTGTGCTTATATGATTAGTAACTATTAATATAGTTAGTTTAGTATAATATGGTATAATAAAGTATAGTATAGTAAAGTATAGTTAGATCAGTAATTTAACTATTGAAATAGAATAAATGATTGAAGTGTTGCTGATCATATAAAAATATTTTTTTTATCTTCACATTGATTAATTACCCAGGAGTCCATTATGGAACCTTTGATTAAATACAGATTTTCAAAGTTGTGCTATTTTTTTTTTTATCACCCTGTTTTTTTTTCAATCAGTCTCAGCACATGATGTAACCACAGAAGAGTCAAGCTTAAAATCGAAAAATTATCAAAGAATCTTTGGTAATTTTTGAGCGAGATGCTAATGGTCTAATCCAATTCTATGATCTATGCTAAGCTATGCTAAAAGAGCTCTGGAGATCGAACAGATATAAACATGGTAAACCTCAACTGTTTAACTGTAGGGGAGCTGTAAAATGAGCCTTAATGAGATTTGAAATGAGATTTTAAAAAAAGCTTAAGCTTACATTTAATAAGCAAAAGACACATTTAGCATTTGTAATTTGATTCTTTTTACTGTACATTAATATTTTAAGTATACAATAATGTTGTGTAAAAAATAAGATCCAAGCCTCTTAACTTTCAATCAGTGATGCCAAAGCATGTCTCTATAAATGCCCAAGTGAATCATCTTCAAAAGTAAGTTGAAAACAAGTAACTGCTATGTTTCTCTGGCTGTGCATCAGATGGCTTTCAGCTATCTTCCCCGAGAGCTCTCGCAAAAACAAAGAAATAAACAGAAGAGAGCATTTGGAAAAAAGACATCAGAAGATCACACAAACAGCTTCAGAATACTAATGTGTGAAAGGAAAGCAGTACCTTCTCTGGATCAGGCCTGGCCTGAATCCTCTCCCGCAATGATGGCGTATCCACAGTTCCTGCACGGGTCAAGAGAAGCAAAATGACTCCTATAATCTCATCTCAGGTCCACAGAGGAAACCAATCGATAAATGAATTAGCATACCTGGGCAGATGCAATTACAGCGGATGCCTTGTTCCAGGAAATCAGCTGCCACAGATTTGGTTAGTCCAATGACGGCGGCTTTGGATGTGCTGTAGACACATCTGTTCACCACTCCTGGACATGCAATTAAGAACGAGCAATTAGGAGAAGAGGAAACTTCACCTGACCTGACATTTATCCAATTCAAGTATCACCTGAACTGGAGATAATGGGGCAAAGATAATATGCCAAAAGCGCCACGCAACAACGCCAATCATCACATGTAATTAGGGACCAGATCTCAATATACAACAGGGTGTATTACAGATTACGCATTTAAAACTCAATGTCAAAATGCAAACAGAATGTAGCATGTACCTTTGATACTAGATGCCACAGATGCCATATTGATGATATTCCCAGATTTACGAGCCAGCATCTACAGTATATGGAGATGGATAAGGCAGCATTAGTTTCAATTGGCATGCAGGTTTAGGTGACCTTTTATCAAACAAGACAACAGGATTACTTATAATCCAACATGTAGTGGTACAAAAGAATTATGTCTGTATCAAGTTTCACACAAAAATGTGAAGTGGTTTTTAAAATTGACTAATCACGTACAAAATAAAAGTTTGTATTTATATACACGCACCAGCCACTTTATTAGGTACACCTGTCCAACTGCTCGTTAATGCAAATTTCTAATCAGCCAATCACATGGCAGCAACCCAATGCTTTTAGGCATGTAGACATGGTCAAAACGTTCTGCTGCAGATCAACTGAGCATCAGAAGGGGGAAGAAAGGTGATTTAAGTGACTTTAAAGGTGGCATGGTTGTTGGTGCCAGACGGGCTGGTCTGAGTATTTCAGAAACTGCTTATCTGCTGAGATTTTCACGCACAACCATCATTGGGGTTTACAGAGAATGGTCTGAAAAAAGAAAATATCCAGTAAGCGGCAGTTCTGTGGGCACAAATGCCTTGTTGATGCCAGAGGTCAGAGGAGAATGGCCAGACTGGTTTGAGTTTATAGAAAGGCAACAGTAACTCAAATAACCACTCATTACAACCGAGATAAGCAGAAGAGAATCTCTGAATGCACAACATGTCGAACCTTGAGGCGGATGGGCTACAGCAGCAGAATACCTCACCGAGTGCCACTCCTGTCAGCTAAGAACAGGAAACTAAGGCTACAATTCACACAGGCTCATCAAAATTGGACAATAGAAAATTGGAAAAATGTTGCCTAGTCTTGATTTCTGCTGCGACATTTGGATGGTGAGGTCAGAGTTTGGCATCAACAACATGAAAGCATGGATCCATACTGCCTTACTGATGTCATGGTGTGGGGGATATTTTTTGGCACACTTTAGGCCCATTAGTACCAATTGAGCATTGTGCCAACGCCACAGGCTACAGAGTATTGTTGCTCCCTTTATGACCTTATGAGACTCCTTCCAGCAGGGTAACACGCCATGTCATAAAGTGCGAATGATCTCAGTCTGGTTTCTTAAACATGACAATGAGTTCACTGTACTCAAATGGCCTCCACAGTCACCAGATCTCAATCCAATGGAGCACTTTTGGGATGTGGTGGAACAGGAGATTCGTATCATGGATGTGCAACCAACAAATCTGCAGCAGCTGTGTGATGCTATCCTGCCAATATGGACCATATTGAAATATTTCCAGTACCTTGTTGAATCTATGCCATGAAGGATTTAGGCTGTTCTGAAGGCAAAAGGGGGTCCAACCCGGTACTAGTAAGGTGTACCTAATAAAGTGGCCGGTGAGTGCACATGTGCGTGTACTGTGAATATTTATTATAAAAATACACACAAATATGCGGGCAGTATATACTGTACGTAGAAATATTGACATATATTAATATTTACATATAAGTTTACTTTATATATACATTTTTACATTTAAATATTATCTATACATCTAAATACATGTATACAAGAATGTGTGTATTTACATATACATAATAAATATACACAGTACACACTTAATTATTGTAAAAAATAAAAAATAATGCAATTAGTCCCTAATAATTGTTCAAAAGCACTAGCTGTTTTTTATCTTTGCATTGATCCCAAACATAAATGAAACTATATGAGTTAGCTTGAACAAACTGGCAAACATTCATGTAGCTTATATAACAAGTAATAGTAAACTATAATTTATGCACTTGTGAAGCAGGTTTACAGATCCGATTTGTAATCTTAAACTAAAGAATAAAATAATAAAATAAAATAAAATAAAATGGAAAAGAAATCTCTAAACACAAGGAAGCTAGCATGTGTTCTGGACTAATCCTAGCAAGAAGAAGGGCAAGATGACCTTAGGCAGGAAGGCCCTGATCATCAGATACATGCTGCGGACATTCACATTCATGGTGAAGTCCCAATCTGATTCCTCACAGTCCAGTATTGAACCGTGATGGACAAACCTGTGTCAAAGAAAGAAGAATGAGTGACACATAAAATGAAGTCTTTTGCATAATTTATGTAATGCAATTTCATCAATAATTTGGGTTTCTATACATTTAAAAAAACAAATCTGATATACGTATGGCAATATATGCAAATCGCATACAGTTTAAATTAAAATCATTAGTACATTTGATTGTCGACAGAACAAACGACTTGCCTAGTTACCAATTATGTAGTGTCATCATGGCAAAGACAAAAGTAATTAGTTATTAGAAATGAGTTATTAAAACTGTAACATTCTTTTATCCTTTAAGTGACACTTGGAAAATATTTTTAAAAGAATTCAAATTTCACAGAAGGGCTAAAAATGTAGACTTTAGCTGTATACGACAAACAGGCTCATGCTTGGATTTCACATACAGTATATAAAAACAAGACATATTTATATATATATATATATATATATATATATATATATATATATATATATATATATATATATATATATATATATATATATATATATATATATATATATATGCAACATATTTTAAAAAATATATATAAAAAAGCAGTTTACATATATTTTATTCAATCTTTAGAATTACAGATATAGTTGTTCAGATGTATTAAATAGTATTAAATATACATGTCCGTATATGGCCATATATCAGATTTCTGTATGGTACGTTATACATTTACGGCTTTAAAGAGAAATATCAACCCAGCAATATTGAAGAGCACATCCACATGGTCAAAGTCCTTGGCAAGGGCCTCGACTTGGTCTTTTTTGGTAACATCAACAACTTTGGTTTTGATTCCTGGAAAACAAGGCCAAAAAAAGCACAGTCTAAGAATCAGAAGAGCATACACAAAAGCCTAAGAGGAGAAGCACTCTTGAAGTAAAGCAATTTGTTTCGAACATAATGGGATTACGTGGCAAAGCAGAGCTGTATGAAAAGGGGGGCCAAAAAAAAAAACCCCACTAGCCTTTGAAATCTCTTTGTAGGGGGAAAGGTCTGATATAGACATGCTCATAGATCAAAGCTTGAGCAAATTCAAAAGCAAACGCATATGACTGGTTGTCCATCACTGAAGTTTGGGTTGAATAATATTGTAGACAGTCTACGTAATAACAAGTAAAATATTTAAAAATCATTATAAATTATTGTGTATCTCAACAGTGAGTGTTAACACTGTCATAATGTTATGAAAGATTTAGATTTCAAATACATTTTCTTTCGAACATTCTGTTGACTAAAAAATGTATTATGTGATTCACAAAACTATTTAAAACATTTACAAAAAATTAATAGCTAAAAATATGACGTTCAGTGAGCCCCAAGTCTAATTTAGACTAATTTAAGACTTGAAGATTTTAGACTTAATTTATTAAAGATCATGTGACACTGTCTTTGATGAAAAGTCAGCTTTTTTATAGAAACAATACATTACATTTTACTTATAAATTACAATTATTTTACTTTGCAACAATATTTTAAAATATTGCAGTTTGATTGTATTTTTTTATTAAATAAATCCACCCTTGTAGAGATAAAGAGACAAAAAAAAACAGTAAAAATAAAAACAAAACAATAGTAAAAAATAATTGTGAAAAAAAAAGATTTAAACCACAAAATTTTAAACATTGGTGTACGAGTTAGCTTTTGCATGATGCTGTATAAAATTTATTGAAAATAGTCTTACTGGAACTGGAGAAGAATTGGACTACTCATTTATTACATTTTACCTTGGGAAAATACCTGAAATATTCCAACTATTTACAATTACTTAATTCAAATCCTTTTGATAAGTAGCAGAAAAGCTCGAAAATGGTTTCAGTCTGATCCTCCAACAAGGGCTCAATGGATAGGAATTGTGAAAGAAATACACTGTATGGAGAGACTGACTTTAACCTAAGATTTGATTCAAAAAAGTGTAACAAGTACTGGCAAAAATGGTCTGAATATGCCATTGTAAACAATTTGTGATAATGCATGTCAAATGTATTATGACTTGATTTTGTAACCCTTATGACAGCCGCTGTGTTCTTTGTTTTTTTATTTCTTTTTCCCCCTCCTGTTTTTTTTTTTTTTTTCAATTTTCCCTAAATAAAAAAAAAAGAAAAGTAAAAAAAAAAAAGAAAACAGTCTTACCGGTAACACTTTAAAATAATAGTCCATTACTTAATGTGTTTACTAGCATGAACAAACAATTAGTAATACATTTATAATTGTATTTATTCATCTTTGTTACTTTGTCATCTTTTAAGGTAAATAACATTAGGTCATGTTAGTTCAAGTTAACTCACAGTGCATTAATTGATGTTAACAAGCACCGGATATTAATAAAAAAAATTTTAATGTTGAACAATGATTATTAAATGCTTTAAAAGATTATTCATACTTAGTTAATGTTAGTAAATACACTACTGGTCAAATGTTTGGGGTCAGTTTTTTTTATTATTATTAAATAACATTATTCTTTTCATCAAGGCGCAATTTATTTTTACAATTTGTACTGTATTTTTGATTAAATAAATGCAGCTTTGGTGAGCAGGAGAAGCTTATTTAAAAACATTTAAAAATCCTACTGACCCCAAACTTTTGACCGGTAGTGTACATTAACTGATGGACCATTATTCTAAAGTGTTACCATCTTGCCTTCCCTTCATTAAGACATTACAGTTCACATTAGTTGTTTTAATCATCGTCAAAATTGCCTTCTTATAAACAAAATGAGTCCAAATAAATACATAAAAAAATCAGTCAACAGACAAAAAAAAACAAGTTTGAGTTGAAATCTTAATCAGGTCCATAGCCAGGTGGGGGTTTGAGTGGTTCAAAAGACCCACCACTTACCTTGTCAAAAGATCCAGAATTTGTCCCATACATGAGCTTATTTATCCTATTTTGTCTGCTATGCCATCATAAAATTGGGAAAAAAACGCACCTAAAAAGGCTTTTAAGACAAAGTGACGCATCTTTCGCTACTGTTTTGTTTTCAATTAGAGAAAACTTTTTCTCTAAATCTTGGATTTAAAACAAAAACTGATCAATAAAAGTTGTCAAGCACCAAAAGCGGCCCACATTACAATTAAACTGAATACTAATTTGGCTATTGTTGTTATCTATGATTTTTCAAATGAACTTTATTTACAAGAAAAATCATGAAGCTCTACATAAATATTATTATTATTATGCTTTAATTATTTTTTTTATTCAAATTGCCAAAATTTTGACTGAGGACAGTTGGATGTGCTGGCCAGTTTATTTAGTAAATGACAATAAGCTACAGTTTTTAATAAAAATAAAAAAACTTAACAGATTCCTATTTTTTTCTAATGATATATGACGTAAAAAAATTGTATTTTAAAAAAAAGTATTTATTCATATTTCTTTATTCTGAATCTTTAGGAAATATTTTGGCACATCAAAAAGTGGTTATGATGACCATCCAACAAGCTAATTCAACTAAAAATGGTGCTTTAAATGCAGTATTTAAACCTCATAGTTAAATAGAAAAAAAACTACAAAAAGGTCCACATATTGAGAAAAAAAGACCCCCCCCTCTCTCTCTCTCTTCAGCAGGCTGCCTACAGGCCTGTTAATTAAGAAATTGAATAAAAAGAGATATAGATCTTGTTATGTTTTTGCAACAGTTTTCTCCACTAGGTGGCAATACATAGCCAGTCAATGAGTTACCTGGAATGCTATCCAGCTCTTTCAGTTTCTCTCCATTGATATCCGTAGCAGTGACTAGTGCACCTTCTTTGGCAAAAGCCTATTAATTATTAAGAACAAATTACAGTTAAAGTCAGTAAACAACAACATGTATTTGACCTTACAAAAAAAATGCAATGGATGAGCAATCAGTGTGTGTTTGGATTCACATTCATCCCACTATTCCTAAATCACAATATGTCAAAACACCCGTTCAAGCTACAGCTCAGATGGAGCACGGCTGATCTGATATAAATCCTCACCATATAAACCTCTCAATAACCCTCCACTGGTGAAATTTCATTTAAGGACAATATGTGCAATAACCTGTTCCCTCAATGCCAACTGACTCAGGGCTACGGTGTTTCCTCAATCTGCAGTCTCTCTCATTCATTTAATCCTCATTTTAATATTCGCTTGATATGGAAATGTATTCACCTAGCAGGTGTGCGTCTAACCACCTTCGGCTCGCCTGATAACATGCTGTTGACTTGCAGAAATCAAATTTGCCTAAATGATATCAGACACTGTTTGGTTCACCGCTTAATCATTTACTGCAACATTTTCAAAAATGAAAAAAGTGCAGGTTAAAAAAAATACCAAATAGGTTGCAAAGTCTAGAAATATTTCACCCTTGAGCTGGGTTCAACATTATGTCCAAAACAACATGTACAAGACAGCCTGAAAATGTCAGGTTGACAGCTCATGCATTACAAGCTTTTATTCAACAGTGAAACATGCATGGCAACTGTAAACCCTCAGAGTACATTCATAAAAAGATACATATAAAATACAACTAAAAGTGGCAAACAGGGTAGTGGCGGTTCTAGGGGGAGCCTGGGGGGGGTTGGCGGTGCCCCCGTATCAACAAGTTTGCCCCCTCCCCCCCACTGGCCCCCCTAAATTTAGTCGCGTATTTTTGTGTCGCAACTAAAACGCCACGAAGAAGCGAGATCAGCCGTCAGTGGCAGACTGTGTAGATATAACTGATGCCTCTCTCGCATGCTCTCGGTGTTGCGCGCACTCGCTCTCTCTGCTTTCCCTTGACTTTTGTCAGTGATGGTAGGTTTCCCACATTTGTCAGCCAAGTTAAGCCCCAAATTGACACAGGTAATAAAAAAACTCAACTTCAGTCATGATCATGTTGTGAAAAACTATCAAAATGTCCACTGTTGATTATATTAGACTTTTGTTTCCAATAGCGATTCTAAAACTTTTAATACAGGCAGTCCTTGGCTATGCATAGGGTATTATTAATCAGTGTACATAGTTTTACATTTGGAAATGCAGTCTTTACAATGAAGTCTTTTGAATTTACAATCGGCAAGTACCGAAGAACAGATGTAACACGTTGATCAAATGTAGTTTTCAGTCACGCTCATGTAAAAGTAATATTCAACTCATTTAGTTTTGCCTTCATTCATTTTTGTTTTCAGTCGTAACATAGAGCACGAGTCTTTAAACACATGATTTTTTTACAACTTGTTTTTAAACATAATAGTTTGTGCATAATATCTGATTAGTTATTTTGCAAGATAGTTGTATTCAGATTAAAGTGTAATTTAAAGACTTAATTAGGTTATGTTAACTAGGAAAGTTAGAATAATTATTCAAGTTATTGTATAACTTGTTTGTTGTATTATTAAATATTTCTTAAGGAGGCTAATAACACTGACCTTAATTTTTATTTAATTAATTTTTTTATTAAAAACAGCTTTTATTCAAGACAAACTATAGGAAATAAGACTTATTATGACTTCAAAAGAATTATTTTTGTTTTATAGAAAATACTGTGAAAATTTCTTTGGTTTGTTAAAGATCACTTGGGAAACATTATTTTAAACTAATAGGAGGGCAGACAATTTTCTTTAATTCAACTGTATGTTAAAGTTTACAGGTGCAAAAATGTGCCTTCATGTACTTGAATGTCAAAAATGTGTTACCCTACCACAATGTAAAGTTACTTGTCAAATAAATTAGGATGGAAGATTATTTTAAATTGAAGTTATTTAATTAGCTTGTTTATGAAGACTGCAGTGTGATGCATGAAAAAAATGACTTCATTAATTGTTTAAGTTGTCTGAGATGCATGTTAAAGTGTGCCTCTTAAAAGTACAAGTGGCCCATGACTGGCCTCCAAAGTTCGACAGGTCTAGAACTGACACTGTAACAGGGCTCTCAATAAGTGAATCTTAAAGAGTTGTAAAATGCAAATGGAATCTTTAAAATGGGTGTAAAGTGAATATTTACTATAGCAGATGCTTTTCCAATGCCTTGTGCTGCTGCAGAAAGAACTATCACTTTCCCGTCCAGACGACCCATAGTCTTCAGTAGCAACCTACACATGTAGAAAAGGCATAAAAAGGAATATTCATTAGCAAAATTTGATTAAATACTATACAATTTATACAAAAGACACGTTTACCTTTTACGTTTACCTTTTAAAAGTTGTACCGAATTGTTTGAAATGTTACATATTTACATATGACATATTACCTTAAAATAACTATACACTATATTCAGTCTCGTTTGTCGTTAAAGGATACGTTATTTGAAAATAAGTTGACACGGAATTGTGTTTGATAAACGTTTCTGCAGCAGTCATTTTTTACTAATAATGATTTATCATGCATTACTTGGCGTTAATTTAGTTATATTTCATTATGCGCGTCACGTGACGAGTGTAAAGGTGCTGCAGTGTAAATCACTGTAAACACAGTGTAAAAACATAAATATGAAGCGCACGTTTATGCGCTGTAAATACTTAACAACTACTCAAATGAAAAGTTTCGTACAGGCAGTATCGGTTTACAAGAAGCGAAAACACAACAGTAGAAGAACTTACTGACAAATGACAACTCAACTTGTGAAAACAACACACGTGATGAACAAACGTCCGTGTCGTCCAGGTTTTGGTTTCCTGTCATAATAAAAGTCATGTATATACAAATATTTAATTGCTATGAATATAAAAATATATTAATTACATTTATTTTGAATATAACTTTTAAAAATGTGTACGATATAATAACATGTGTTATGTGATGGTAGGAACTGGAGATTTTAAACACAGCTCCATTCAGAAGGAAACAACTAGGACACCATTAGGACATTTGGGAAATTCTTCAGCTCACTTCAAACTTAACAATTTCAATCTGCATACATCTGCCAGGTCATTCATATTTTATATCAATTATAAAAAATATGAACACAATGAATTACAGATGAAAATGTGTCTTTCAGCGTTGCTTGTAGCATGAATTATGAATGCCAGGTATGAATGATGTCAGTCAAAGAGGGTTTTAATTTAAAAACAAACATTAAATAACTTGTTTTTCCTGTTGTAAATGTCAGAACTGTTTGAGTTCAATGGTCAACTTGTTGTTTTTGAAAACATTATGGTGTTATAGTATAGTATAATCATTTTAGTCTATCTATCTATCTATCTATCTATCTATCTATCTATCTATCTATCTATCTATCTATCTATCTATCTATCTATCTATCTATCTATCTATCTATCTATCTATCTATCTGTCTGTCTGTCTGTCTGTCTGTCTGTCTACCTATCTACCTATCTATCTATCTATCTATCTATCTATCTATCTATCTATCTATCTATCTATCTATTCGTTCATTCATTTTTTTTTCGGCTTAGTCCATTTGTTAATCCGGGGTCGCCACAGCGGAATGAACCGTCAATTTATCCAGCACATGTTCTACGCCACAACCCATCTCTGGGAAACATCCATACACTCTCATTCACACTCATACACTACGGACAATTTTATCTTACCCAATTCACCTGTACCATATGTCTTTGGACTGTGGGGGAAAGCGGAGCAACCGGAGGAAACCCACGCGAACGCAGGGAGAACATGCAAATTCCACACAGAAACGCCAACTGACCTAGCCGAGGTTCGAACCAGCGACCTTCTTGCTTCTTGCTACCTACTGCGTCACTGTGTCGCTCTCTGTCTATCTATCTATCTATCTATCTATCTATCTATCTATCTATCTATCTATCTATCTATCTATCTATCTATCTATCTATCTATCTATCTATCTATCTATCTATCTATCTATCTATCTGTCTGTCTGTCTGTCTGTCTGTCTGTCTGTCTGTCTGTCTGTCTGTCTATCTATCTATCTATCTATCTATCTATCTATCTATCTATCTATCTATCTATCTATCTATCTATCTATCTATCTGTCTGTCTCTCTGTCTGTCTGTCTGTCCATCTATCCATTCGTCTGTCCGTCCATCCATATCCATCCATCCATCCATCCGTCCGTCCGTCCGTCCGTCCGTCCGTCCGTCCGTCTGTCTGTTTATAAAACTGTAATACGTGATAGTTATACATCCTTTAAAAATAGACGATAAATGTGCCTGTAATCATCATAAAGCCATTACCATCATGGAGTGTGTTGTGATGTACTTCACAGTGAACATACTGTTCAGAATCTCTGAAATGGCTACCGCACTTAAAATGTGGGGGGAAGGTGCTTCATATAAAAGAGTAGTTGATGAGTAATGTATAACAAGAGCACATCAGAATTAGCCTTTTTGAGTTTATACAGGTTTTTTTGTGCCAGATATGATGACCTTTCTAACAGAAACGTCATCTACAGAAGATCTTGTTATAAAACATTTATGATGGACAGTCTGAAGCCACTTGACTTGTTTCGTGTGCACATGCTATTTTAGTTCAAGAAAATCACTTAGAGTCATTGTGGTTCATTCAAAAAGCTAAAAAATACTTTAAAAAAGACTTGCATTGACTGTCAAAAGGTACAAGGACCCAAATCCAATCTAAAGTTAATGCTTTAGCATTGTGGTACAAGAAATGAATGGAGCCAGAAGCAAATTGTTTCACTCTTTCATACTTTGATGTCGAATCTATCCCATCATCCAATTCACTGCTGAAATTAGTGCTTCGTGAGCTTAGAGGCATGATAATAAACACACATTTCTGGACTTAGATACATATTTAGAGAGCCTGTGTAGTTCAGTGGATGTCTTATTAAGGCTGTAGGAAACCTTTAATGGCTTATCGATCCTGTAAAAAACGTAGAAGTAAATAAGGTTTTTCTGCCTGGGGCTTCTGTTGCTTTTTACATCACCAGCCTGCTATTAAACCAGCCATTCCTTTGATTTAAACACATTAATAGATTTATTTATACATGAGCACAGGTTATAAAACACAAAAAGGGAAAGGGCATAAGTAAAACTAGCAAAAAACACAAAAGACAAACATATGCAGGCCTGTAGCCAGCTTGGTGAAAGGGGTGGTTCTTTTTTTCTCAAAAGTGGACGTTTTTTTGAAGTTATTTGCCTCATTTTCTATTTACAGTTTTTCTCAGTCACTTTGGTGCATTTCTCACAACACTATTTACATTTGCACAACAGTTAATGCATTTCTCAAAACAATTAGTCATTTGTGCACATCATAGTAGCAGTTTCTCATTCCTTCCAGCAAATTGCAAATGCTTTTGGACATGCATCAATTGCTTTTATTCAACTCTCTGCTGTTTGTAACATTATCATTTGCTTATGTCATGTCAGTCAAAATGAACTAAACTTGTGGATGCTGAATAGTCATTCCATATAAAACTAATAGTCCTCATTTCATTACTTGAGTCATTACCAGGGCCAGACGGAATCTGCGGACGTTTTTTGCTATTTCTGCAGAGAATTTTGGTAAAAATCTGCGGATTTCTGCGAAATTATTTTAGGAGTATCATAACTAAAACCTTAAAATGTGAAATAAAAAATAATATCTTTTTAACTTTTATTTAATGTTTAAAATGCAAATCCAGTTAGATTAACAGTAAATAGTTAACTGTAAGTAAATAAACAGAATTAATGATGGGCTAAAAATCTGCGGAAATCTGCGGAAAATCTGCGAAAAATCTGCGGAATTCTGCGCACGCAGATTCCGTGTGGGCCTAGTCATTACATACAAAAATGTTGAACTAGTTGTCAAAATCTGTCTAATTTTATATTTAAAAAAAGAAATTTCCTGAAAATGTCTTCTAAATTGAACAATTTCATGAAGGATTTACAGACCTACGCATGTTCTAGGTTCAGTTTCAATATGCACTGCAGTATTGTTTACAGTTGTGCACAGCTCTACCCAAAGGAAGTTTATGTTTGTTGTAAATTAGGGTGTATTTATTGTTTTGTACAATGCTGTGAATAAATTAGAATTGTAAAGAGCAAATGCAGTAAAAATGTGAAACATACATATTCAGTGTATTGTACTCAGATACCTCACTAAATGCAGTGATGTCTGTAGTTTTCAAATGGCTGTGCCAATAGTATAGGATAGTATATAGTGCTGTCTTGAGCTTTTTCAGGAAGTGTCACCAAAATCTGACTTTTTTGCATTAGAAAAAATGTACAGAGTAAACTGTCATAATGAAAACATGACAAAGCCATTTGACTATCTTGTTCATAAACAATGGTGTCAGGACTCTTTTCATCTTGATGACACTGACACTTTCATTGACATGAATACTTGCTTTTGAGGAATGAGCTATCCATTTTGAGCAAGTGACGTGCTTTTGCAGGTTATCAACTAGGTTATGCAGTTTGTACTAATTGTTTTGAGAAATGCATTAACTGTTGTGCAAATGTAAATAGTGTTGTGAGAAATCCACCAAAGCCACTGGGAATAACTGTAACTGGCATTGTGCAGGTACAAAACAAACTGAAAAAAAGAATCACTTTCCAAATAAAACCGAACAGGTGAAAAAAGTTTTATATTTTATTCTAAATAATATACATTACAATCTGCAACTTCACAACTATGTTTTATCACCATTAGATGCCTATAAATATTCCTGATTTGTCACATTGCACACTTTAAACATTGTGCTCATAGAGGAAGAAAATTTCCAGTGCAAGCATTAGACTCAATCAAGGTTTGATTGTAAGAACTACATCTGTTTAATACAACAAATAAAGTCAAAGCAAATATAATTCAGGCTTCCACCACATACAGATTCATCCATTTCCCTCCATGCTGCAAGACCAGCACATCAATCGATTTTAAACCCATAGACGGAAAAGTAATTGTTGTAGTCAAGTGTTTAAAAAATGCATGAATGCACAGACACCCAAAGCATGAGTCTGTGCTTTTGTTAATTAGCATCTTGACACCTTAAATGGAAAGGGCTCTCCGTAGAAGACTGGATAATTGATTTCTTATTGTTTTCATATTACCGCGGAAAGGCATATCATTAATCAAGCACCTTCAATTAGTCCGAGCTGCAGAGAGTAATGTAACTGTCTGATTTTCCCAACACTAACATAACTTTTATCCGAAAACTTATCTTACTTTCCTTTCACAAATGGGCTTGACTGTTTCAATTTATCCCAAGTGATAAGTGAGTAAAGTCTGCGTCCTTTTTAATCTACTTTTAACAGATTTCATTGTAGATCTAGCCCTTCTCCAGTAATGAATCTGAACAGAACAATATTTTAAGGAAAGAGACCCACCGCTGAACTGTTTTTCCAACGTGAGGTGATTCATAATTTCGACATTTACAACATCAGCAGATTGAGATTGCCAATGAGTCTCTCTTTTTTTACTAGGATACTAATGTTTCAATGAGATAAATTGGCACAAAATATTACTATCCATGGGATCGCTTATAAGCATTGATCAATGTGTCGCACTGGAGTATTGAATGGGTTTTACTCTCAAAAACGAACCTGTTGGGATTTCATTCATCTCTCAGTCGGCCTTCAGCTCTGAAAGCCCCCATAATCTTTCAGTATATGAAGAGAAGTTTCTTTTAAATAACAATAGCAATGGGTGGGGAATGAAAAGATGCTGGAGCTCTAAAATCTGTTAATGAAAAAATGACTTTAGTGAAAGGATTGATTCACGAATGTGTCACAATAAACTATTAAAGTATACACTGCTGGTCAAAAGTTTGATGTAATTACACCGACAAAAGGTTTCTACTTCTCAACAAGGCCAGATATACACTCAAAAGATGATTTTTGTCGCTTGTTTAAACTACTGATTTCATATGAGATGAAACGTTATAATTCTTGAGTTTTTTTCAGGAAAACTTAATTGTTTTATTCAATCTACTTAAATTTGTAAAAACAATTAAATTGACTTAATCTATTTGTGTTGGGACAACAGGAAGGAATTGTGTATGACTCTCGTTTTCTACAGTGTATTTAAGCAAAAATTATTTGTGAGCTAATTGTTTTTGAAATATAAGTAACTTTCCAAAACCTTTTTATTCAATGTTCCTCATTGGTGGAATGATCTCCCCATTTCCACATGAACTGCGAATTCACTGGTATCATTCAAACCACAACTAAAAACCCATCTCTTCTGCGATCACCTGAACCCATGTGAACAAAACCCAACCCAGGCTCATTGTGGATGAGTACCGAGGTCTACATTTCTGGGGACTTCGAAATATGTATCCAGAGGTACGTTTGCTCGCAGCTTTTTTGTTGTCGTTTTTTTGCAAAATCCGCCAGAGGCCGCTGTGTATGCTTTTTGATGATCTCAAATTTCTCTTTTGTTCGTCCTCTTCTCACATAAATCCACCAGAGGGCACAATATACACTTCAGCCAACCAGGCCAGCTTGCTGTCGACTGACTGACCGACTGACCCACCCACCCCTTCCCTAAACCCAGTGTTTTCAAAAGCCATCAAGAAAAAGAAAACCCAGTGCGGCCACATGATTTCACCAAGTTTTCAGCCTATAGTTTATTTATTTGTATTTTTTATTTGTTGCTTTTGTTTTACCTGGTTTCTGGAACCGTTCTTCGCCAGACTCGAACCCCATCATCGTGGTCAACTCAGTTCCATGTCCCAAGTCCGCCGACTTACACGGCGAACAACTGGGTAAACTGGTAATAACGGAAAAGCTGTCCACACGAAGGTAAGGGGTCAGCTGGTAGCTCTAAAAGGAACAGAAGCCATCGATGGTGTCATACCGCCCCGTAGCAGTCTTTTAAAGCAGAAATAGCCAAATGTACCACAAGCTATGTACTCAACACATAGCTCAACATTTCCAAAAAAAAAAAATACATTGTGCATCGATGAAGTGAGCTTCACACAGGTGAGTGGGCTTGACAAACCACCTGCAGAAACACTCTTCTCTATTAAAAAATTCTATTAAACAAAACTTAATTCTCTGAATGCCTTCTCAATGGGGTATATGCACAGCTAGGGTTTTCAGCCAATGAGGAACTTCCGGTGTCGCCACTGGCTTTCATGGTTCAGGATCTGTAGAACTGCGCATCGATGGATTTTGCTCTTAAAGGTTTGGACTCTCAGTAGTGATTATTAAACCACACTGAACTGAGCTAAGCTGAACTGAACTTCAACACTGAACACTGGACTGACACTGTTTCAATTCACTATAATCTTCTATGTGAAGCTGCTTTGACACAATCTACATTGTAAAAGCGCTATACAAATAAAGGTGAATTGAATTGAATTGTGAGCTTTATGTGACTATTTTCAATTTCATAAGGTTCCTTTTACAGCATCACTGTTGTAATGTAATTACAATATAATCAGTTAAATAGACATAAGCATCCATTTGGTTGTTAAAGCATAAAAAGAGACAAAGGACCGTTTAAAGACGCCGTGACTATCAGCAGGCTAGCACAGAAATTCCATTGAAAATACAGGAGTAAAATTAATTTCCATATTTAAAGACATGATTTAATGCAGTGTCTTTTTGCTTGGTCTGATACCCACTTTATATCGTATCTCAGCCAGGCAGTGAAGATCGCTGTGTTTTAAAGAAATCAGATCTTAAACGCTGCGATTTTGTATGGGATGACAATTAACCAGAAGCCCTGGGGCTGGCTGACTGAAATTAAAAGTCTCTGTACATATACCCCATTGTAAGTCGCTTTGGACAAAAGTGTCTGCTAGATGACTAAATGAAATAAAAATTATTATGTCTTTATACTGTCAATTGAACCAATTCAGTGCATCATATATTATTAATTGTATTAGTATTAACTGGTCTAAAAAATGATTTATTCCATTGAATGTAAACTATTCAATGGTGGTTTTACTATATCACGGTTTCCATAAAACCAGGACAATTTTAATTGGAGAAAGATTAGAGAATATGTTCTGAAGGATCACATGACATGGAAAATGGGAATAATGGTGAAGAAATTTCAGGTTTGAATTAACTGAATAGATGATGTTTTAAAATACACTCACCGGCCACTTTATTAGGTACAACCGTCCAACTGCTCATTAACGCAAATTTCTTATCAGCCAATCACAGGGCAGCAACTCAATGCATTTTGACATGTAGACATGGTCAAGACGATCTGCTGCAGTTCAAACCGAGCATCAGAATGGGGAAGAAAGGTGATTTAAATGATTTTAAACATGACATGGTTGTTGGTGCCAGACGGGATTTTCACGCAGATCTCTAAGGTTTACAGAGAATGGTCCAAAAAAGAGAAAATATTCAGTGAGCGGCAGTTCTGTTGTCACAAATGCCTTGCCAAAGGTCAGAGGAGAATGGCCAGACTGGTTAGATCGGATAGATAGACAACAGTAACTTAAATAACCACTAATAGCAGAAAACTGAAGCACAATTCACACAGCCTCACCAAAATTGGACAATAGAAGATTGGAAAAACGCCTGGTCTGATGAGTCTCCTAAGTATTGTTGCTGACCAGGCTCATCCCTTTATGACCACAGTGTACCCATCTTCGAATGTCTACTTCCAGAAAGATAACACGCCATGTCGTAAAGCGCAAATCATCTCAGACTGGTTTCTTGAAGATGACAATGAGTTCACTGTACTCAAATGGCCTCCACAGTCACCAGAACTCAATACAATAGAGCATCTTTAGGATGTGGTGGAATGGGAGATTCGCATCATGGATGTGCAGCCGACAAATCTGCAGCAAATGCATGATGCTATCATGTCAATATGGAGCAAAATCTCTGAGGAATGCTTCCAGTACCTTGTTGAATCTATGCCATGAAGGATTAAGGCAGTTCTGAAGGCAAAAGGGGTCCAACCCAGTACTAGTAAGGTGTACCTAATAAAGTGGCCAGTGAGTGTATATTCCAGCATGAGAATTAAGAATGTAATATTTCACATTTCCAATCCAATAATGCAGCAAGAAGAGAACAAAAGAAAGAAAGAAAGAAAGAAAGAAAGAAAGAAAGAAAGAATTATCAGTCAATCAGTAAATCTGAATGTTGTTTGTGACAATTAGTTTTGCCCCAAGGCAATATGCTCATTCACAATATTCACACATTCAAGGATTCGAATCCATAACCTTGTTAGCACCATGCTCTATTTGAGAAACAGAAATGCTCTTTTTTATAGTTTTCATTCAAAGCTCAGTAAAAAACACTTAGATATTATTTAAATGCATGCTTCAAAGTTCTTTCTAAAATCCTATTTGACAACATGTCAAAAATAAGCTCTTACTCATGCTCACTTCACAATCTGCATTCATGGCTCAGCACTCAAGCAGCTTTCAGTTTAAATTCCAAACCTGCTGGACGTTTCCATTGAGAGCTGTTGAAACTGCAACAGGACTCTAATTGCGGGGACAGTTTCCCTCAAGCTATAGGGTTAAGTGCCATTACTCAGGACTGTTGACCCAAGTGCTGCACTGCAATGAGTCATAAGAGTAAGAACAAGTGGACACAGACAAGACACTGCTGATTACAAGATGCAGATGTTCTTCAAGTGCAGCTACTGTTACTGTGGTCATGTTTAGATTGATTTCATTATATAAAAACAAGCCCAAAGTCTGACATCACTAGTGAAATTGGACCCTTTTCACAAGATGGCCATGACGCATTTATATAATTAGTAATCAGAATCTTAAGTTCTTGAAAGTTTTTAAAATCCTGATAAAAAAAATATACAGTATATATATGTATAAAGCTGTACTTTGTATTATATCATCTTTGCATCGAATGACAAAAAACTAATTACCGCTTATGTGAGGTGTTTGTAATGCATCATCTACGGATGAAACAACAAATGTGGTAATCATGGATGAGTTAAAGTAATCCACTGTTACCAGTTCGCCCAGTGGCTTGCTGTGTACGTTGTTGGTGGACTTGAGACGCAGAGAGGAGTTGACCACGACAATGGGTTTTGAGTTTGATGAAGAACGGTTCCAGAAAGCAGGTAAAACAAAAGCAAAAAATAAAATAAACAAGTAAATAACAGGGCGAGAACTTGGGAAGATCTGAAAATGTGGTAAAAATCAGGCAGCCATGAGAGCTTTTCTTTTTCTGGATTGCTTTTGAAAACACTATCAGTTGGTTTTATGGAAGGGGGGCCGGGTATTGTTTGGTCGGTCAGTCAGTCAATCAGTCGACAGCGGCCTCTGGTGGATTAACGTGAGAAGAGCAGGCGCAAATGGCACTCTGAAAAAGCTTAAACAGTGGCCTCTGGGGGATTTACAAATACAAAAACTGCAAAAAACGTACATCCTGGGACATATTTCACAATCTACAGAAATGTACATAAGGGTACGTATCAAAAATGAGCCTGGGTTGATTTTGACACGCAGATCGGGCAGTCTATCATAATGAACCAAACATTTCATCCCAGGCTCATTTTTAAAACTTACCGCTATATACATTTCTGGAGAGTGGCAATGTGGAATCCACCAGAGGCCGCTGTGTACGTTTTTTTAGATTTCAAATTTCTCTCACGAGTGCCATTCGCACCTGCTGTTCTCGCATAAATCCACCAGAGTTGACGGACTGACTGACTGACTGATCTACCCACCCTCCTCCTTCCATAAACCCAATCAATAGTGTTTTCAAAAGCACTGATTGACCCGCCCACCCACTTCCCTAAACTCAACCGACAGTTTTAAAAAGCAATCCAGAAAAAGAAACACCCTCGCCTGATTTTTACCACGTTTTTAGATTTTACCACATTCTCACCCTGTTATTTACTTGTTTATTTAATTGTTGGGCTTCTGTTTTTGTCTTACCTGTTTTCTGGAACCGTTCTTTGCCAGACTCAAACCCCGTCGTCGTGGTCAACTCCTCTCTGCATCTCAAGTCCGTCGACATACATGGCAAGCTACTGGACAAACTGGTAACAGTGGGAAAGCCGTTTATACGGAGGCAAGCGGTCAGCTGATAAGGGCGAAAAGGAACTGCATCATACTGACCCGTAGCATCCGTTTTTAATGGCGAAATGCAGCCATATGTACTTCTGGCTACATAATTCACAATTTCAAGAAATGTATATCGGGCTCTGTTTTCAGAATGTACCTACTGTATGTTAAAACATTTTGATTGGACAAACTTTTCTTGGTCCTACACCTTCCACAGAATATGTAAATACATATTAATACATTCGGACCACTTCATTTAATGATTGCTATCAGGATGTGAAAAGATTTTTGAGAATAGTTTCTAAACCTATTGCAAATGTTTTTTTTTTTTTTAAATAGACAGATAATATCCAAGATTTCTATGAGAACCTTAATACATATAGGATTGTGCAGGACATGGAACATTCTTTGAAATAGTTATTATGCACACATATTTTTAATATCTGGAAAAAAGGCATGGTATAAATTTATTTTAAGTAACAATTAACACTATTTACTACTGGCTTATTGAGTTTATTGAGTTTATTGAGCTTAAAGTCTTAGTTAGTGGTTTGTTAATAGCATGAATTGTCCCTTAAAATAAAGTGTGAGCAAAATCACTTACAGTTGAAGTCAGAATTATTAGCCCCCCTTTGAATTTTTATTTTCTTTTTTAAATATTTCTCAAATGATGTTTAACAGAGCAAGGACATTTTCACAGTATGTCTGATAATATTTTTTCTTCTGGAGAAAGTCTTATTTGTTTTATTTGGGCTAGAATAAAAGCAGGTTTAAATTTTTTAAAAAACATTTTAAGGTCAAAATTATTAGCCCCTTTTAGCTCATTTTTTTCCGACTGTCTACAGAACAAACCATTGTTATACAATAACTTGCCTAATTAGCCTAACCTGCCTAGTTACCCTAATTAACCTAGTTAAGCCTTTAAATGTCACTTTAAGCTGTATAGAAGTGTCTTGAAATATATCTAGTAAAATATTATTTACTGTCATCATGGTAAAGATAAAATAAATCAGTTATTAGAAATGAGTTACTAAAACTATTATGTTTAGAAATGTGTTGAAAAAATCTTCTCTCCATTAAACAGAAATTGGGGAAAAAATAAACAGGGGGGCAAAAAATTCTGACTTCAACTGTATATGTTTAAACTGCACTGTAATGCATTCAATCTGCGTGATTAATTTATTTTTTATTATCAACACCAACAGTTATAGGACCACTATCTCTAGCGATGCCTATAGCGAACATTAAACTCCAGCTAAGGCGATTTCCACTAATCCAAAATGAGAGAGATACTGAGCAGGACAAATAAACCGAACGCCCCATTCTTCTCTCAGCCTCAGTTTGTAAAGGCAGTCCCATCATCCTCCACAGCAATCATTCAGTCTCCCGCATCAACTGTAATAAACAGCTCCACTGGAGAATCCTTCACCTGAATCCACCAACCACCGCTGCTCTCATCCCGCATCTCCTACTACTACAGATAACCTTTACAAGAAATGGGTTTTCTATCATGATTCACAACAGATAAATGCTTTTTAATGTCATTTTTTTTTTTTTTTAAAGAGATAGAACATCCAAACAAGATTGTTTTAGCTAACAAAAATTAAGACTAAACATACCTCTATAACTAACTAATTTTTTTAATAACTACTTTTTCAGACAAAGTCCCTTTAAGTATTCTACAGTCTTTGATTCAGAATAAAGCGTAATTTAAAGACTTAACTAGATTATGTTAACTAGGAAAGTTGGAATAATTAGTCAAGTTATTGTATACCTGGTTTGTTGTGTAGACAATCAAAAATATACAGTAAATATTTCTTAGGGAGCCTAATAACACTGACCTCAAAAATGTTTTTTTTTTTTTAATTAAACCGCTTTTATTCAAGAAATAAACTATAAGAAATAAGACTTATTATGACTCCAGAGGAATTAGTTTTGTTTTATAGGAAATACTGTGAAAATTTTCTTGGTTTGTTAATCACTTGGGAAACTTTATTTTAAATTAATGGGAGGGCAAAATAAATTGACTTCAACTGTAGGGCTATCTGTTAAAGTTTACAGGTGTAAAAATGTACCTTGATGTACTTGAATGTTAAAAATGTGCTATCCTACAATACAAAGTTACTTGTCAAATAAATTAACATGGAAGACTATTTTGAGTTTAAGTTATTTAATTAGCTTGTTTATGAAGACTGCAGAGTGATGCATGAAAAAAATATGACTTCGAATAATTGTTTAAGTGTTTTGTGATGTATGTTAAAATGTGCCCCCTAAAAAAGTGGCCCCTGCCACTTACTCAGGCCTAGAACCGACACTGTGTTGCATTAATATTAGGTTAGATTTTGGTCGCCAGCGTCTAAGGACAATATTATTTTGACGTCCAATAATGACGTGAAATGATGTAGATATTTTGTTGATTTTAGGCTGTGTTGGAAAGTGACCAAACTCCAATGTCATATTGACGTCAAATACTGACATTCATTTGTCAGGTAGGGCAACCAAAATCCGACATCTGATAGATGTCATATTGGTAATGTCCACACAATGTCAAGCTGTAACATCATTAGACGTTGATATTTTGTTGTTTTTAGCTTGCGTTGGAAAGTAACCAAAATGAAGCTTCTGTCCGATGTTGGACATTGACGTCCGTCTGTCGTGAGGTTCTAACCTCAACCCAATTTTCATTTTCAAACAAAATGCAATGTCCCACGACGTTGGTGTACAATGTCAATCTGATATCATGTTGATGTCCTGTGACTGCTGGGTATTGATCAAAAAAATGTTTTCCTAAACTGAAATAAAAATTCATAATAAACGAAAAACTAAAACTAAACGAAACAACAGTCACTAAAAAACTAACTGAAATAAAATAATAATTAGCAAAAATTTATAAATGTTTTCAGATGTAATAAGTGCTCATATTTTGATGGAAAATCTGACCTGCAGCTGTTAGACAATAAAACACATCAGTCAAGCAAACGTTTATGTACGAACCCCCCTCCCAATAAAACATCTGTTCACTTTTCTTTGTCTTCCAAAAAATAAATAGAAACTAGGCATGTTTTAAAAGCTTTTTGTTTACCGTTCTTCACCTGACTTGAACCCTGTCATCACGGTCAACTCCTCTTTATGTCTCAAGTCCACCGACGTACATGTCGAGCTACCAGACAAACTGGTAACAGCGGAAAATCGTCCATTCGAAGGTAAGTTGTCAGCGAGAAAAGGAACGGCGCCCCATAGGGTTCATTTCAAAGATAAAACGCAGCAAAACCTAGCTTTGGCATAATTCACAATCTCCAGAAATGTAGGCCTATATAGGGCTACATTTTCAAAATGAGCCTATTTTGCTGGTTTTCCCCCAACATTCTTCAAAATATATTGTTTTGTGTTCAACAGAAGAAAGACATTCGTAAATGTTTAGAACCACTTGAGTGTGAGCAAATGGTGAGAATTTTCACTGGACTATTCCTTTAAATGCTGTTATAGGCCTATTTATTTCCATGTACAGTAAAAGTAATTCCATGTACATTAAAAATAATATTGTTAATATTACATATAAATCCAATATAAAAGTCCTGTCATTGAAAATGTCAGAAAAGAAGGTGCGCCTCGAACACAGAGTCATAGTGAGATTAGTGCTTTGCGCAAATGGATTTGTTATGCAACGCTTTAATGAATTTTCCTGAAATCCATTCATTATTGCAGTTTCCCAGTTTTAGCGATCCACAATTAATCCGATATTACACACACAAGACACAGTTTTTATTAAATATCCTGTCTACATCACAAGCTCGACATTCTTCAGATGTGAAACAAATGAGCATCATTTCCATAATGCTGCTGCGTCGTAATATGTAGATTTCCCTCAGCTAATTGCAGAAGAGTGCGAAACACAATCTATCAGAGACTGCAGTTATTTTTGAAGGCGCACAGGCTCTCAACAGCCCCAACAAACTCAATTCTTCCTAAAGCTATCTTAAATTTAATAATGACTGACACAGCCACAATAGCGCTGCATACAAAGATGCCCGGTTCTGTTTCAACAGTGACTGAAAGACTGAACTGCGCTCGCGTCTACCAATTAACGCAGCTTCATTACACATGCAGTTTCAATTAAATTCGGCATTCAGATCATAAACCGAGGCAGAAGGCTAGAGAGTTTATCACAGCCGGGGAGAATTTCCTCCATTAACCAGCTCTTATTCTTCCCAGAAACAAATGACTTATTAACTATTCTTAATAAGAGGTGCTTTTAGATTGCAGGTGAATTAATTAAACGATAAAGATATGCTTGTGGGGTGCTCTTAAATAAAATCTCGTTTAGGCTTTTTTTACAGTACAGTTTCCACTTTGAATGTATTAATGCAAAATAACTGCAGGGAAACACTGATGTAAACGGATAGTTTACTTTCAAAATGCAAATTCTGTCTTGTTTGCTTATTTTTGTTTTGTTACAAACCCATGCAGCTACTTTTTTTCTGTGGAACAGTTCAGTCGCATGGGTGGCAAGAAAATTTAATGACAAAACATCCACACAACTGTCGGTTTTACATTATTTATGCATAATTATTACAATATTCTACTTAAAGGTATGTGAAGACAAATAAGGGTTAGCAGCACAAAAGTAGCCTAATCTACAGTAAATGTAATGCAAAAGTAGTCAGATTACATTACCATAAATGGTAACACTTTATTTTGATGGTCCATTTGAGTATTAGTAGACTGTCTGCTTAATATCTGTTGATACTGACATTTAACAGTCCTTCAACAGACATTTAACTGACTATAAGAAACTTTGCAAGTACATGTCAACTTACACTAACCCTAACCCTAACCCTAACCCCAACCTAACAGTCTACTTGTAATCTAATGAGAATTAGTTGACGTGTAGATGCAATGTAACTTATATTCAACAAACGGACCATCGAAATAAAGTGTGACCCCATAAACAAACCCCAGTTTTAAACTATTTAGTTTTTTCTTTCTTTCTTTCTTTCTTTCTTTCTTTCTTTCTTTCTTTCTTTCTTTCTTTCTTTCTTTCTTTCTTTCTTTCTTTTGTTGTTTTATATTATGTATGCATAATTATTACAATATTATTCTACTTCAGTATATGCAACATCAAATAAGGGTTGTCACAAAAGTAATCTACAGTAAATGTGATCCAAAATTAGTCAGATTGCATTACCATAAACTAACCCCATTTAGAAAATCTACCTAAAAATTTAAAAGATCTTTCTTTTTTCTATTTATTTTCTTTTTATATTATATCAAGAGAAACCAATGAAATAAAGAAAAACTCTTACTAAAAACTAATTAGTTTTCAAATATTATTTTAGACCAAACATTTTCAAACTGGGGTTTGTTCATGGTAATGTATTCAGAGTACTTTGGGATCACATTTACTGTAGATAACTTTTGCGCTTACCTTTATTTGTGGTTGCATATACTGAAGTAGAATAATATTGTAATAATCATGCATATATAATATAAAACAATGAAAGAAAAAAACAAACAAACAAACAAGGAAGGAAAGAACGACAGAACGAACAAAAGAAAAAAGAAAGAAAGAACGAACGAACTAAAGAAAGAAAGAAAGAATGAACAAACGGAAGAAAGAACGAACAAACGAACGAAAGAAAGAAAAAGAACGAACGAACAAAAGAAAGAAAGAAAGAACCATGATGAAAAGACAAAATGTAATGTAATTTTCCTAGCAGACACATAAGACGTTAATATTAGGTTAGATTTAGGTCCCAGTGTCTAAGGACAATATTATTTTGTCGTCCAATAACGATGTGAATTTACATTGATATTTTGTTGAACCTGATTTTCATTTCCAAAAAATGCAAAGTTCCACAACGTTGGGGTACATTGTCAATCAGCCATCATGTTGAAGTCCTGTGCCTGCTGGGTTACTAAAAACTCCAAAAAATTTTTTTAGAAAATAAGAGTTTTTAATTATTTTTGTTTTATTTATCTGTGTCCTTAGTTGTGCAGTTCAGTCAATCAAAGAATATTTAAAATTGTAGATTTGGCTATTCATAAATATGTAAATTCAGAGTTGGGTAGATTACTTATGAATTGTAATCAGTTACAAATTATGAATTACATAACAAAATTTGCAGTCAGTAATATAATCTCTTAGATTGCTCATTTGTGGTAAAGTAATAAAGATGATTAAGATGTTCACATTAATCAAAATGGTTATTCTATCACTGCAAAAACTTTCTTTTAATCCCTTATAGGTCACTCATTGAAATACTCATTAGCAAAATACCTGAGAGAGTTACTGGGGGTTATTACAAGATTTTAAAACTTTTATGACATAATGATTCACACTTAATAACTGACAGCTTTGTCCTCAGATCTGCCTGCATCAACAAACATTTGTCTCCAGAAAAAAGAAATAAATATATTTCTAGTCACATGCTTTATCTGGAAACAATGCCACTTGATTTATATACTGTAGGAGAGAAAGAGACAGTAAATCTGATCAAGAAGATGAATGATGATGGAATAAAAAACAAACATTGTTTAGAATTGAGCAGTGTATCCGCTGTGCTTATGGTTTGTATTGTTCTGTTGCTTTATGCTGCAATTTGAAATTTGTCTTCTTTGACAGGTAGACAGTAGTGTTTGTTTCTGTATTTCTACATCCTCACATCACACATAAAAGCAATCCAAGGGATAGTTCACCCAAACATGAAAATTGTGTCATTATTTAATCACCATTGATTTGTACCTAATCTATTTGAGTTTATTTGTGCTGTTGAACAGAAAAGAAGATATTTTGAAACATGTTGGAAAACTGTAACCATTGACATCCATAGTAGTAAAAACAGCATACAGTGCATCCGGAAAGTATTCATAGCGCTTCACTTTTTCAGTGTGGAAAAAAAGTGTTACAGACTTTTTTACAGCCTTCCAGAATAGATTAAATTGATTTATTTCCTCAAAATTCTACACACAATACCCCATAATGACAATGTAAAAAAAAAGATTTTTTGAAATTGTTGCAAATTTATTAAAAATAAAAAACCGTGAAGCTCTAAATTGAGCTCAGGTACATATGTTTCCACTGATCATTCCTGAGATGTTTCAGTAGCTTAATTGGAGTTCACCTGTGGTAAATTCAGTTGATTGAACATGATTTGAAAAGGCATACACCAGTCTATATAAGGTCCCAGGGTTGACAGTGCATGTTAAAGCACAAACCAAGCATGAAGACAAAGGAATTGTCTGTAGACCTCCGAGACAGCATTGTCTCGGGGCACAAGGCTGGGGAAGGTTACAGAAAAAGTTCTGCTGCTCTAAAAAGTTCCAATGAGCACAGTGGCCTCCATCATCCATAAGCGGAAGATGTTTGAAACCACCAGGACTCTTCCTAGAGCTTGCCGGCCATATAAGCTGAGTGATCGGGGGAGAAGGGCCTTAGTCAGGGAGCTGATCAATAACCCAATGGTCTGAGCTCCAGCATTCTTCTGTGGAGAGAGGAGAACCTTACAGAAGGACAACCATCTGTGCAGCAATCCACCAATCAGGCCTGTATAGAATGGCCAGACGGAAGCCACACCCCACCTGGAATTTGCCAAAAGGCAACTGAAGGACTCTCAGACCATAAGAAACAAACTTCTCTCGTCTGATGAGAGACTTTGGAGTGAATGACAGGCGTTACGTTTGGAGAAAACCAGGCACCGCTCATCATCAGGCCCTACAGTGAAGCATGGTGGTGGCAGCATCATGCTGTGGGGATGTTTTTCAGCAACAGGAACTGGAACACTAGTCAGGATTGAGGGAAAGATGAATGCAGCAATATACAGAGACATCCTGAATTAAAACCTGCTTCAGAGTGCTCTTGACCTCAAACTCAGGCGACGGTTCATCTTCCAGCAGGACAATGACCCAAAGCACACCGCCAAAATATCAATGGAGTGACTTCACAACAACTTGGTGAATGTGCTTGAGTGGCCCAGCCAGAGCCCAGACCTAAATCCTATTGAACATATCTGGAGAGATCTGAAAATGGTTGTACACCATCACTTCCCCACCAACCTGATAGAGCTTGAGAGGTACTGCAAAGAGGAATGGGCAAAAATTCCCAAAGACAGGTGTGCCAAGCTTGTGGCATCATATTCATGTGTGTAGAATGTTGAGGAAATAAATGAAATTAATCAATTTTGGAATAAGGCTGTAACATAAAAAATGTGGAAAAAGGGAAGCCCCATGAATACTTTCTGGATTCACTGTATGGAAGTCAATGGTTACTGGTTTCCAACATTCTTCAAAATATCTTCTTTTCTGTTCAACAGAAACTGGTCTAGAACAAGTCAAGTGTGAGTAAATAATGACAGAATTTCTATTTTTGGGTGAACTATCCCTTTAAACACTGATCAATGCTTCAACTGTACACTAGAAATAATGTGATGACATACTGAGAAAATATTGTTCTATTTACAATCATCCTATAGCTCTTAAATCCAGTCAGATGGGACATAATTGTGATATTACAGCAGTTATTTGCCAGAAAAATCTTATACTTTTCCTAACATGAAATATGTCAATTTTATCCATATTAAAAAACTCTATTTGACTCGTCTAAAGAGAAATACTCATTATAAGCTGTGGCATATTCACTATTCTTCCTTTCAGAACTTTATGAATTGACCAAATATATATGCTAATGTTCATTCTGATGTCGACTGTCGATCATTTCATACAGTAGCAATTCCCGATGACATATATCTAAATATGTAAATGTTCACAAAGGAAATTACCCGCTCTTTAGATGAAATTATTGCTATCGAAACAATATATTCAGCACAGGATCGTTTACAGAACAGTGTGTACTGCTGTGTGTGGCTATAAGGGCGGCTTTTAAAAGGATGTTGTAGGCGTTCGATTCGCAGCAGGCATTTTATCTGAGGAACCAGAGGGAGAAACAGAAAACAGAGCTGCTACTGAGATCCGCCTGGCAGGTCAGAACAATAATGACCAATAACTGATGCTTTTCAACATATATGACGATCCAGACTGCTTTCATCTCAGTCACTCCAAATGCATTTGTATCACAGGGGAGTGAGGTTCATGACACACGACTCAAAGAACTTGTAATCATACCCCCATTTTTTTTTGGTTTCTAAAGCAGAAAAAAAAACAAAGTGGTGGTGAAGAATATCAATTTTGGATGTCATTTCATTGGCTTTCAAAAAAAAAAGGGAAAAAATATCTGGTTTGTTTTAGATGTGCAGTCCTGTCAATCATAGAACATTTTAGATTCGTAGATTTAGCTATTCATTTACGTCATAAACGTCATAGGTATATTCAGAGCTGGGTAGATTACTTATGAATTGTAATTAGTTACTAATTACAAATTAAATGACACAATTTGTAGTCAGCAATATAATATATTAGATTACATTTTTAAGGTAATGTAATCTAACTACTTTTGGACTACATTTAAATTATTTTTTCACCCAAACCCTAATTTGATGTTGCATACACTCACTGGCCGCTTTAATAGGTACATATATGTATATACATACATAATAGAGGTCAGAGTAGAATGGCTAGACTGGTTTGAGCTAATAGAAAGGCAACAGTAATTCAAATAATCCCTCGTTACAACCAAGCTATGCAGAAGAGCATCTCTGAATGCACAACACATCTAACCTTGAGGCGGATGGGCTACAGCAGCGGAAGACCACACTGGGTGCCACTCCTGTCAGCTAAAAACAGGAAACTGAGGCTACAGTTGGCACAGGCTCACCAAAATTGGACAATAGAGGATTGGAAAAACGTTGCCTGCTCTGATGAGTCTCCATTTCTGATGAGACATGCGGATGTTTGGGTCAGAATTTCTCGTCAACAACATGAAAGCATGGATCCATCCTGCCTTGTATCAACGGTTCAGGCTGGTGGAGGTGGTGTAATGATGTGGGGGATATTTTCTTGGCACACCTTGGGCCCATTAGTACCAATTGAGCATCGTGTCAACGCCACAGCCCAACTGAGTATTGTTGCTGACCATGTCCATCCCTTTATGACCACAGTGTACCCATCTTCTGATGGCCACTTTCAGCTATTCTCACACACACACACACACACACTCGTGGGTTGTTGACATGACGTTTTTACTGTCACACCTGACGAAAATGAATAAAATTGTCATCATTTAAAATGCAGTAAATGGTTAAACAGTTATTTGTCCTTCATTTTTTACATTCTTGAGCCAAATCTCAAAACTGTCCTGGTGTGACTGTTCAATAAATTGCCAACTACAAAAAGAAAAGGAAATTGGGCGACACGGCTATTCAGTGGGTAGCGCTGTTGCCTCACAGCAAGAAGGTCACTGGTTCGAGCCTTCGCTGGGTCAGTTGGCATTTCTGTGTGGAGTTTGCATGTTCTCCCAGCGTTGGCGTGTGTTTCCTCTGAGTGCTCCAGTTTCCCCCACAGTCCAAAGACATGCACTTTAGGTGAATTGGGTAAGCAAAATTGTCTGTAGTATGTGTGAATGAGTGTGTATGGATGTTTCCCAGTAATGGGTTGCAGCTGGAAGGACATCCGCTGCATAAAAAACATATGCTGGATAAGTTGGCGGTCACAGATTAATAAAGGGACTAAGCCGAAAATAAAATAAATGAATAATAAATAGAAAAAAGAAAATTAAAATAATTAATAAATAATAATAATTAATCATTTTACAAGTAATTATTTTATGCAATGGTTTTTCAAATCCATTTATGTCTAAAAACATAGAACTTGATACATTTTGTCACCAAAAACCATGTCATCAGGTGTGACACTATACAGGTTAACTTTAAATTGGGCAATTCTAAACATTAACTAATTGAAGGAATTGCTCTCATGATATTTGTATATTAATCAAATTAGTTTAGATTTCCCCAAGAAATCAGTAATAACTCGCAGGTTGTAAAAACTCTTCTAAACAACATAGGCGCATTCTTAAAATGTAGCCCTATATACGTTTCTGGAGATCATAAATTATGTAGCTAGTACGTATGGTTGAATTTAATTTTATAAATGAACGCTACGGGGCGGTATGACGCCGTTCCTTTTCGTGCTTACCATCTGACCGCCTACTTCCGTATTGACGACTTACCCGCTGTTACCAGTTTGTCTGGTAGTTCGTCATGCATGTCTGCAGACTTGAGATACAGAGAGGGGTTGACCACGGCGACGGGGTTTGAGTCTGGTGAAGAACGCTTCCAGAAAGCAGGTAAGAAAAAAGCAGAAGCCAAAAAATTAAATAAACAAGTAAATAACAGGGTGATAATGTGGTAAAATCTGAAAATGTGGTAAAAATCAGACGAGGGCTTTTCTTTTTCTGGATTGTAATGAATTTTGAGATCTCAAAAAGCATACACAGCATCCTCTGGTGGATTCGCGAAAACAAAAACTGAAAAAAAAAAAAAGTAGCTCCTGGGATGTGTTTAGCGCTCTCCAGAAATGTATATAGAGGTACGTTTTCAGAATGAGCCTAGATTGCTTCTAAAACCCCTTTCCCGTTCCCATTTCCCCTGTCCCCTACATCCAATCAGCTTGCAGTAGAAAAACAAGCCACGCCTACTGTTTTGTTATTTAATATTCCGTTTCTATAGGAACTGTGTCACAATCCGAAAAAACAAACAAACAAAAAACAATCGCAGCTTCTGGTTTATGGGGACTTCAACAGCTGTTTTTCCTAATTTTTGCTGTCATACAATAGGATGCATTTACGGTACAGTACAGTAAAAATGTAAATAAATAAATAAAATTACAGTGAAAGAATTGGCAATGTTAGTGACCTCTTATATTTTCCAAAACATCAGACTTCAAATGCATGAAACTTCAATTTCTTAAAAAAATGGTTTAATACAAAATAAAAACCATACAGATACATACTTGTTCAATACATGTGGTCAAGGCACTCTACTGTAAGAAATTCAGCCCTATAAACTCCTCCCCATGATGAGTCACTGCTCAGAAAATCAAACATGAAACACTGGAAAGGTCTACATGAGAGAAAGCTGCAGCAGAGAGCACCTATATTTGCAGACTATAATTTACACAGAAATACCTATCTGAGGTTTTCTTTCACATACTCAATTTTAAATGATACATAATAATAATAATAATAATAATAATATATGTCGCATTTGTTTATATCCTCAAAGAATAAATCTGTCTGTATTGGTGTTGTTGGTTGTGATATTGAGTTATAGCCTACCTATTTTTCATATGCAGTCAAGCAGATTAATCCTTCAATCCCTCACACACAGCAGCATTATCTCTCAAATAGACCTTGCACCTACACATTTTTTTGGGAGAAACTAGAACCAGTAATTAGACGAAATCTGAAAAGCAATTAAAATTTGACTGTAAGATTGGAGGTTGAGCTGCCGAGCTGTTGGATCTCAGCTATAGCAGAAGCTGAACACCAAAAGATGAAGCCTGAAGATTGAGCTTCTTGCCCTTTGGGAAAACCATCCATGCTTAAAAGAGATTTTCATTACATGGGCTTTGATTATTTCTCCAGTGACCATAAGGACAATGAGCAAAGCATTCCATGTTTTGAAAAATCATGCGTCTGAACCAATTTCTTGGCATATGTAAACTCTGTCTGGAGAATACATATGCAGATACAAAATTCTCCTTGTGTATCGTATCAAGATTTCCTGCTCAGAATAGCAAACTCAAATAGAGGATGTTCTACGTGAGCATGTTTTATGCCCAGAGGAGTGTGTTCAGAGATTTCTGGCCCTTGATCATGACATATGCCCGATTTAAAAAAAACAGTGAACTAAGAAGAACCATCATGTGCACTTCATCTCGTCAAATCCTCAAAGCCTCTTAAAGCAAGCGTGCCGTCGCTATCTTCATTTATTTACTGTAAGCCTGAGCAGCATCTGCTGTGTTTAGATGCAGAATTAACGTTGTGTAAAGGTTAAACGCTGGCTTAAATAAAACAAGAGATACTTGTGTTGTTTGAAAAATATGGCAGACTTTAATGAAGTTATTTTTGGATTAATGAATAATTATTGCTCCTTTTTGTTTGTTAGGATATTTATGTTAAAATAAACTTGAATAATAAATGTAATTTGTCTTTATTTATTCTACTTTTAGATATATTTTAGCAGAATTTGTTATTGTCGTGGTTTACAAAAACAGCTCTAGTACAAATAAACATTCTTCAAAACAATATTTTTTGGGAAGCAACATTTCTAATAATATCATTGTAAAAATGATAAAAACTAACTGTTACTTTACTGAAAAAAAGTTATTTCGTTGTAACTTGAAACTGTTAACTTAATTTTTATAATTATGTGTGTACATGTGTCAGGGTTTCGGGTTGGAGGAGATGAGGCGAGGACCCAATTGCAGGAAATGAAGGACGTTATTTAACAAAAAGTAAACAAAACAACTTAAACCTCCCCCCCCCCACACACACACACACACCTCCCAAAAAAAATCCCCAAATTAATATTATATTAAACATTATATTAAATAACTAAATATGTTTTTCTGGGTTTTTCATTGTAAATAAACAGTTAAACGGTCAGTAATAAGTTTCATTATTTTTATTAGTATTATTATTTTTATTATTATTATTTACAAAGGATAGAATAAATAGTATACATTAGAAAAGGCTGCAAATAAATTAACAGTTTTAACAATTAAAATTAACAGCTATTATAATGAAACTGAATCAAGATATCAAATCTCATTAATCTTTTCTTCACTGTATAACTGAAACATTCTGATTAAAAAGCAATGAATGAACCTCTCATTTAGATTTTATTTATAAATCTTTATTCATTAAACAACAGAGGTGTCACTTTAAAAACGCACAGGTCTAGAATGAAAGCATCCGATTGCTTTCCTAGCTTTTTATGCTCATTTATGACAAAATTAGCTGTGTTTGATAGAAAACTTATCAAAATCGACATCTTGAGATATTATTATTATTATTATTATTATTAATTATGTGTATATGTCTGTTCAAACACGCACCCAAAACCCAGACTTTCGCTCTGCTTTAAATTGCGTGTACGGAATCCGTTTGGGAAACAGCGTCTATTTATCACTATGGAGCACGTCAGCTTACAGTCACACACTGCTATATGACTATATGTTTTGAGGATTGCACAGGAGGGCCAACGGCACCTGTAATGGAAAGTAAGGAAATCCCTCCTTTTTTATCCTTATTTCAAAGTGTTTTCATGCCTAAATAAAATGAAAGCACAGAACAGATTCCCATTGAGGAGCAAGGGGCGTTCCCTGGTGGTTTGGCGGTATGAGTTGCGTATAGGGAGGATTGGCTCTTTATTGTCACCCTTCATAGAAAAATTTAACATACGGGAAAAAAATGGGAAAATACCGTTATGGGATGACATCGGAATAGAACTGTAAAATAAGGGAGAATCCTGGGAAAAATAGGAGGGTTGACAGGTATGCACTGACAAGATTTGGCATGACAGACACAAAAGAGATCATCGACAACAAACTCAACGACGTCCTCAATGATGAGGAGCTCAATGACAACAAATAACATCTGCATCAATGTCGACGGACCAGCACAGGACAGAACACACTAGGAGAATAAATAGTGAAAACAAACCAATGAACAGGCAAGCGGACAGGTGAACATAATGATTGAAAACAGAATAACAAGGTTGGTGGAACAAGATGATAGACAAAAGAGCGTGTGGTACAAACACCACAACACAAGCCATGTGCTCACATACAAGCAGGACTAGAACACACAGCCAATGAGAGAACTTGAGAGAACAAGATACTAAAGCAAGTGGCTACAGTGTAAACATGAAACCACGTGCTACACGACACCAACACAACAGAACGCAGGACACGAGCAAACACTAAATGGCAGCACCATCCGAAACTGAAACCAACAAGATCGAGGAGCTGAGAAAAGAACAGCATGCCACAGACAAAACAAACACAGACACCAGGACGAGAGGGCGTATCCTGTGCATGCCCAGACCCCGGGTTTCCACCTCAAGCGGAAGCGCACACGGCCCAGGCGTGATCGAGACTGCGCTCATACATGAACAATGAAAGGACATGAGTACTCAACCCAAGAGATTCTAGCCGAGCACTATACACTGGACCAGGTGGGACTAGTGTCCGGACTCCGCCACCAAACAAGAGTTAACAAGACCGAAGTCAGTCAGTCAGTCAGTCTTTATTCATTTCCCGAAGGCAATTTGGTTGCAGCATACAAGCATGTCACACATAATACACAAAAGCACATTGTACAGCTGAGGGGATGAATGAAAGTTTAAATCGATTTGTTTTACTAATAGGAGTTCTATATCGAATACCAGAAGGGAGAAGATAAAACTCGTGGTGCATAGGATGGGAAGTGGCTGATATTTGTATGTGTGTGTGTGTGTGTGTGTGTGTACCAAAATATCCTGAAAGAGAATGTCCAGCAAACTTGGATTCTGCAGCAGGACAATCATCCAAAGCCCACTAGCAAGTCCACTTCTGAATGGCTGAAGAAAAACAAAACGAAGACTTCAGAGTGGCCTAGTCAAAGTCCTGATCTGAATCCAATTGAGATGTTCTGGCATGACCTTAAAAAGGTGGTAAATTCTTGAAAACCCTCCAATATGGCTAAATTGCAACAATTCTGCAAAGATGAGTGGGCCATAGTTCCTCCGCAGCTTTGTAATTGACTCATTGCAAGTTATTGAAAACGCTTGATTGCAGTCGTTGCTGCCAAAGATGGCCCAACCAGTTATTAGGGGGCAATAATGCTTTGCTTTTTCATTTAATAATGCTTTGATATGCTTTTTCACACAGAGCTATGTAGTTTTGTATTTTGTTTTCACTTATATAACCCTTATATATAAACCTTTCTTTGAAAACTGCATAGGGTGTGATAACTTGTGTTATCTTTGACTAATATTAAAATTAGTTTGATGATCTGAAACATTATAATAATAATAATAATGCATTTTATTTAAAGGCGCCTTTCATGACACTCAAGGTCACCGTACAGGACAGCAAGAACAATCAGTTCAAATAAAAACACAATAAAAGTCAATAGAATATAATACAAATATTAAAAATGCAGTCGGGTTAAGGAGAATAAGCTGTTCTAAACAGATGTGTTTTGAGTTTGGATTTAAATTGTGAAAGAGAGTCTAAATTACGGAGATCAGGTGGAAGTGAATTCCAAAGCTGAGGAGCAGAATGGCTGAAGGATCTGCTCCCCATGGTGACAAGGCGGACAGAGGGAACAGTGAGGTGAATGGAAGAAGAAGACCTGAGTGTTCTAGAAGATGTGGCGATATGAACAAGACTAGTAAGGTATGGAGGAGCAAGATTGTGGATGGCTTTAAAAGTGAGAAGAAGTATTTTATAATTAATTCTGAAAAAGATGGGAAGCCAGTGAAGCTGTTGTAGAATGGGTGTGATGTGACAGATAAAGGTTTTTTTTTGTGATAATACGGGCTGCAGCGTTTTGTACCAGTTGTAATTTATGAAGAGTTTTATTAGAGAGGCCAAACAGAAGGGAATTACAGTAATCTAAATGGGATGTGACTAAACTATGAACAAGAATGGCAATTTATATTTCGAAGGTGGAAATAAGCGGACCGGGTGAAATTATTAACATGTGCAGTAAATGATAGGGTGCTGTCGAAGATGACCCCCAGACTCTTAACCTGAGGTGAGGGGTTGATGACAGAATCATCTGTGTGAATAGAAAAGCTATGTGATTTGTTTAAAGTGGATCGTGTACCTATAAGCAGAAGTTCAGTTTTATTGTCATTTAATTTCAGGAAGTTTGAGGTGAACCAGGATTTGATGTCTGCAAAGCAATTAGTAAGGGATGATTAAAAGTGTGACATTAAAGTGTGACAAACATGCAAAAAATAAGAAATCAGTAAGGGGCAAACACTTTTCACACCACTATATATATATATATATATTTATACAACAGTTCTGTCTGGTTTCCCAGAGATGGGTTGCGGCTGGAAGGGCATCCGCTGTGTAAAAACGTGCTGGCGACCCTGGATTAATAAAGGGACTAAGCCGAAAAGAAAATGAATGAATGAGTTCTGTCTGGTTCTTGAATCTGATTGGCTGATAGCCATGCAATGTTCAGCAAATAACAGCACTCCTCCAGCCTCTTAACCCTTCACCCTTGTGTATTACTCTGCCCACATACAACAACAAGCAGAGGACACTCTACAGTTTGACAAATATTGCTGCTGTTGGGCAGCATAGTGTACTTTTGAGGCTTTATTAGGTGAGAATGTAGTTGTTTAGATTGCAAATATGCAGTTTATTTATAAGGATAGTGCCTATTTTTAATATTTATAATTTCTGAGAGACAGTGCATCGGCGGCCATTAGCCTGTCTTTGAGCAAAGACGGTTGACTATGTTCATCAACAAGATGGCAACAGAGACCGCATAATAAGCCCTAAGAGAAAACCAGCGTAATTTCAAACTACAGCTGATCATATCATTATTAAACAGGTAAATGACTTTCTAAGTCGATCTCTCTTTTTTTTATGTTGTAGTGTTGTATTTATACCATAGTAATATTGGGGTCTCCCGATTGCAACAGAGAAATACTGGGAAATCTCTGTAGACTGATGGCATTTCATGCCGTTCAGCCTTATAATCTTAAAATGTGGGCAAAAATCACCTGTTTTGTCGTCACTTTAGTCATTACGGTAAATAATCTTTCAAACACCAGCTCTAAAGTGATGTTAGTGAATGAGCAACAGTTTCTGCTGTTCTGACGTCAGCTGCAGATGTGAATGAATGGCAGAAGAAAGTAGTTTCTCTAACAAAAAGGATTCAAGAGTTCACACTTAGCTGATGATCAATAAAGCGTAATTGGCATGCTGTCCATCCTCGAGCCAGGGGCTCCCTCCCGTTAGAAGGGCGAGAGGGAAGTTCGAGCTCAGGAAGGTCTCGAGAACTCCCCCGCTTATCGCCGTGTGAAAAGTGTAAACTAAAGTTGTCTTAGGCAATAATTTGGTTTAGTCGATTGACTATGGTGTTTGTTTTTGGACGGTGGGAGGAAACCGGGGAACCCGGGGGAAACCCACGCGAACACGGGGAGAACATGAAAACTCCGCACAGAAACGCCAACTGGCTCAATGGGAGGTTGAACTGGTGGCGTTCTTGCTGTGAGGCACTAGTGCTATTCACTGGGCCGCCGTGTCGCCCTATAGGAAAGGGTGGAAGTAGGGGTGGAAGGAGGGGGAACTTCGAGACGAAGATAGCTGGAGTGAAATCTCTGGTTATTTATAGTGTGTCCGTAATCATCTAATAGGGCAGATTACGGAGCTGATAAGGTGCCAGCCGTGTTGATCATAAGCACGTGATCCTCTCGAAATTAGTTTATAAATAAACCACACTTTGAGACTCTCTGTGTTTGATTTTCTTTTTTATACACACAATTATGCTGTCGAACTGTTGTATAAACGCAATATCATACTGTATATTGTCACTGGTGGGACACTAAGGCACTCAGCCGGTGGCATTTAAAAATCATCACAGAAGAATCTTCTATAATAGTTTAGATAAAAACTGTCATTATAGATGACATCCATCTGTATCTATAGAATGTGGCATTCTTAAATCATTGAATTTCACCCATTTCAATTTCAAGACCACTGCCCCATTCTCATAGCAAACAAAACAATCTGCCCATGTCTCATTCGCCAACAATCCATCTCTCCATAATTTCAATCTGTCATTGAATTTTTTTTGTTGTAGTTCCTGTAGGACTGCTCTCACAAAGATCCTGCAGAGGCTCCGCAGGTCTGCTTAAACAGAAGCAGCATGTGATGGAAGAAGGGATAAAATGACAACCCTTTATCTCCAAACATTTCATGGAGCGAGACCATTTCATAAGGGCTCCCTGGAGGCAGTTTTTAAAAAAGTTTTTTTTTCCCTTCTTAAGATGAAACATTTGGATCTAACACTCAAAATAGTCCAACAGAATAATTAAAACAGACATCTGTCATCTCTTAAATTCAACACAACTTGTTGTGGGCTCCTAATTATTTCATCCATATGGGATTGACTGCATGGTGTTATGCAATATTGGCTCATTTTATGGTAAATAAACACTATCAAAAAGGCAACGGCTATTGAAAAGAAACAGATTAGCCAGAATAAATCTAATTCTTTCATTTGTGCACACTCAATTAGTTCCAAACATGAATTTCTTCTTCAGACTACAAACCATTCAGTCATTGATCATTCTAAGAAAATAAATGGTGCAACAAAATGATTTCCGCCAATAAGAAAGATTAGACACATTGTGGATTGACATATTCTTTCCCCTATAATAATCTTTATTTTATTGTACTTCCATGTGTAGAATAAAATCTATAAAAGCATATAGCCATTCTTTCACACAGAACCAATAATCAAAATCTCAGCAAGCGATTGCTATAAACGGTGTCCACGGTCTATATGTTTGATTCTCTGCTGACGAGAGAAGCACTGTTATAATACCAGTTATTATATTGCACTTAAAACGACTTTATTGTTGCAGTGTTGTAAATTTAGCAGCCAATTTTCTCCTGGATATCAAAACAAATGAACTGTCAGAAGGATAATAACAAGAAACAAACTGGGATTTTAAAGTGATGGCTAGTTAAGGGACTTAATTTTGTTTTTACATTTTATTCCCCAAATGAGCGACAACAAAGCAGCTCTGCAATATTGTTTTGCCACAATTACTCAAAACCATAATTCAGAATTATGTTTTCACCGTCAATTAATACACCCTGTGAAGTGCTCTGAATGTGAATTATGAAAATGGCAGCACTAACTCAATTTCAACAGGCACCAAACTAACTAATGATATTAAACGATAATGCAGACAGTATTTGTAGGCATTCAAAGATATTTGTATGGGAATATTTTGACACATTTGAGAGTTAAAAAATGAGTATAAAATGTAAAAGTATTTAAGTTAAAGACAATATATCTCATTTTGGTGTTTATGCACATCAAATTAAATTAAAACATTATTTTACATTTTTGTTTAGCCTCATAACATGATTTCTCCATCTGTGTGCCTGTCTGTATTGCTTTATTTGCATACAAAAACATTATATTATATAGCCTACATAGAAAACATATAAATGCAAGTATTATCAACTTTGTTTCAAATACAGCAAGAAGGTCGCTGGTTTGAGTCCTGGCTGAGCCATTTGGCATTTCCATGTGGAGTTTGCATGTTCTCACCGTATTCATGTGGGTTTCCTCCGGCTGCTCCGGTTTCCCCTACAGTTCAAAGACATGCAGTACAGGTGAATTGGATGAACTAAATTGGCCGTAGTGTGTGAGTGTGTGTGAATGTGAGAGTGTATGGGTGTTTCCCAGTGCTGGGTTGCAGCTTGAAGAGCATCTGCTGTGTAAAACATATGCTGAAATAGTTGGCAGTTCATTCCGCTGTGGCAACCCCTGATATATAAGGGACTAAGCCGAAGGAAAAGGAATGTTCCAAACTGCATAGTTTACATTCAATTGAATGATCTATCATTAAATAAACATTCTACATGTCAAATAATTCACTGTAAAAAAGAATTGTTGTTGAATAAACTGAACTTCTCAAGTCATTTCAACTTACATTAAACTGACTAATAATGTTAAGTTAAACTTTATAACAAATAATAGCAGTTGTAAAAAGTTTTAGTGTGTAGGCTGTTATGTATTAAAACAGCCTGATCTCACAAAGAAACATAGCTATTTTACGTTTTGTCAGTTTAGCGTCTCATAAGTTCAGAAATATACAATTTTCAAAAGGAGATGTGGCACAAAACCCCATCCCTAAACCCGATCGTCATTGGGGTATTCAAAAAAATCCCTTCACATGCTATGTATCACAGGTGGAACGGTAAGGGGAGAGAGTTGGCTTCATTGCGATGGTTTGGAGCATAGATACCAGCGTCTTAGAGTTCAGGCGAAGTTCGTGGACTGATCTTGCTGGAGATTTGCTGCGGATGTGTAGGATGAGGCAGTTTGAAGTGGATGGAGAAGGAGATTATATTGACAGTGTTATGGTTAATTGGTGGAAGAGCCGGCGACGTCTAGCGGGACCTCAGGCTCGATTTGTCATCCTGGCGGGACTGGGTAGCGCTGAGCCGCAGCTGAAGTCTCGGGAAAGCAGGGGCTTTTGTTTAAGTTGTTGTTGGTTCTTATCCATGTTCATGGGTTAAATGGTGCAATGCTGTAAAAGCTTTTGGAGCTTGAGCGTTTTTGTAGCGGGAAGCATTCTTCAAGACGAAGATGACTGAAGTGGAAAACTCTGGTTATTTATAGTGAGTTAGATATTCATCTGATTGGCGCAATATGTGAAGCTGATGCGGGACCAGCCGTGATCAATCATAAGCATGGGATCCTCTTGAAATTAGTTTATAAATAAACCGCACTTGGTGTAAGTCTTTGATTAAAACCAACAGTCATTCAATACTTTTGATATTTTCACCTTTTTGTTGTATAACAAAACACTAGTTTATTTAAGTTTTTGAAAATTTCAGATGTTTCCAACAACTTATTCAAATAAAATGCTCATCTTGTCATTAAGCCGTGGTTTAAAGTGAATACTGTATGTTGTTATTGGTTGTTACTCATTTATTGATTCATTTTCCTTTGACTTAGTCCCTTTAATAATCAGGGGTCGCCACAGCGGAATGAACCACCAACTTATCCAGCATGTTTTATGCAGCTGATACCCTTCCAGCAGCAACCCAATACTGGGAGACACCCATACACTCTCATTCACACTCATACACTATACAGCCAATTTTATTTTATTCAATTTACCTATATCGCATGTCTTTGGACTGTGGGGGAATTGAACTAGCGACCTTCTTGCTGTGAGGTGACAGTGCTAGCCACTGAGCCACTGTGCTGCCTCATTGTTTGGTATGTGTAGGGTTTTTTCATTTAGCCAGGGTTTCTCACTACAGTCATCTTCGATTTGAAGAATCCCCCCTTCCACCCCTACTCCTCCACCTTTACCTTCATAGGGCGGCACGGTGGCCCAGTGATTAACACTGTTGCCTCACAGCAAGAACGTCATCAGTTCTAGTCCTTTAACTGGCCGGCTGTCGTTTCTGTGCGAAGTTAGCATGTTCTTCCCGTCCTCCCGTGGGTTTCCCCCGGGTTCTCCGGTTTCCTCCCACATTCCAAAAACATGCACTACAAGTTAATTGATCAATCTAAATTTAGCACTACAGTCAAACTCTCATCCAGCAGCATATCTCTTCATAGCAATCATTTTCTGTCATCAGCTCTTATCAAAAAGGGGGAGTTCTCGAGATCTACCTTAGCTTAAAGCTCCCCTCTTGCCCTGCAAACGGGAGGGAGCCCAGGGCTCAAGGACCTTTTGGGCTCAGGGTTCTCTCCCGGGACAGCATGCCAAACTTGCTTATAATCAATCAACAGCTAACTATGAACTCTTGAAATCTATCTTATCCATTTTTCAAATCCATTTTATCTTCTCTTCCATACCACAATATCACCCATTACAGCGAATGGCAATATCGCTGTTTTAGTGTCTATATATGTAACTATTCATGCAAGCTTTTTGTATTTGCATTTTGTACATGTACTGTAACTATCTGCAAGCTTTTTTACACATATAAATTAATTTTAAATGAAAAGATGAGTTGTTAAGAGACCCCAAAAATTAGACCAAAAAATATACAATAATAATAATACAAATGTTTTCTCTCTCTCTCTCTCTCTCTCTCTCTCTCTCTCTCTCTCTCTCTCTCTCTCTCTCTCTCCGCTGTGTAATAAAACACATGGTGGAGATTACATCTGTATATGTTTTTTCCACCTTCGGGACAACAAAAGAACAGGTGAACTGGCAGCGAAAAAACTTTTGAAGAGAAAATGCTTTGTGTTGCGTTGGCATAAATTGTAGTTGTGCACAAAAGAACATCTGGTCACACACAGAGTACAACTATATTTGATCCTCACCCTGAAGTGAATGCAGAAGCAGGTGGTTGATAAGCAGCAACTGGACTACTGGGACCCCATCTTCAAATGTCCCCCCTGGCCATTCACTGACTCCACATCATTTGAACCTCGTCCTAAAGCCAGAAAATGAGGTCTCCTTGACATTTCCAGAAAGCCTTGAGAAGACCAGGAATCCCCCTGTGGCGCATAATTTAACATTACATGCACACAAGGAAGCAATATATAGCTAACATATTGGTGATTCTAGAACTGCAGGTATACAACTATGCTTGTCTTAGAGTTGTTATCTTGTTTCTAGTCCAAATATCTGAATATTGAAGATCTTCAATCAAGAAGCATTTTCTAGACAAGCAAGAAATATTGTCTTGTTTTCAGAAATAATATGCCATTTTTTCCCCAATTTTTTTCCTTCTTCCCCTTCTCCTAGTTCCTTTATTTCTACTTTCTTGTCCTCCCATTATCTCCTCATTATTATTATTATTACAAGTATTTCTACCATTGTCATTATTCAGGTTGCTGTAGTTGTTTTGTTATAGTAGAAGTAGAAGTAGGAGTAGTAGTAGTAGTAGCAGCAGTAGTCATTGCAGTAGTAACAATTGTATTTGTAGTTGGGATTGTTGAAGTAGTAGTTGTAGTAGTTTCTGTAGTAGTAGATGTCGTTGGTATAGTGGTATCAGAAGTAGTAAAGGTGTCGGTGTAGTAGTAGTAGTAGTAATCTGTGTAGTAATATCAGAAGTAGTAGATGTTGTTGATGTAGATGTTGTAGTAGTAGTGATTACTGTAGTAGTATCAGTAATAGTAGGAGACGTTGTTGTAGTAATATCAGTTGTAGTAGATGATGTAGTAGTAGTAGTAGACGTAGTAGTAGTAGTTGTTGTGGCTGTAGTAGCAGCTGCAATAGTAGTTATAATATTAGTAACTTTCTGTAGTAGTAGTTGGTGTAGAACTTGTGATTTATTATTGTTGTTGTTGTCAGTTATTACTGTTGTCCTTTCTCTTTACTGTCATCATTACCATCATACATTACTAGCGTTGTTGCCACTCTTTACCACTGACTGGTCTCTTTCTATTTGTTTATTTATATCTATGATACTTCATTTATTGACTGTTATTGTCCCTTATGTATGTACTCTGACCTGTCCACCATGTTACCTTTACATGCACACACATACATATACACACACACACACACACACACACACGCACACACACATATATACACTGCCAGTACCTGACTGTATTGTTGTTATTTTTGTTTTTCGTTGTTGTTTTTTATGTTTTATTTTCTTTGTATGATACCAATTTGTGTACCTTTTTGCATATTCTAATAAAAAAAAAAAAAAAAAAGAAATAATATGCCAAAAATTAAGTGAGTTTCTCCTTAAAACAAGCAAAATAATCTGCCAGTAGGCAAAATATTCTTGTTTTTGCTTTTGACATAATATTACTTTTCTTAGCCCATTGGCAGATTATTTGGTTTGTTTTAAGGAGAAACTCACTTAAGTTTGACATCATTTCTGAGTTCGTTTTTACTTGGTTCAAGAGTCTGTAGATATTTTGACTAGAAACATTATGTTTGGATATGAAAAGAACTATTTGCAGTGTACAATTTCCATCTCCAATATAAATCTTCTATAATCTTTCAAAAACAAAAAAACCATAATGAAACAGTTTTGAATTATAACACAAATGATATCAAGTCATCTCTAAAAAAAATTGGGTTGTATCTGTATTTAAGGACATTTTATCTTGAAGTGATTTACTTAATACCTCATGTTATAACTATTTTAGACAGCCTCTGACGACAGGATGACGTAGTGGGTAGAGCTGTTGCCTCACAGCAAGAAGGTCGCTGGTTCGAGCCTCGGCTGGGTCAGTTGACCTTTCTGTGTGGAGTTTGCATGTTCTCCCTGCGTTCACGTGGGTTTCCTATGGGTGCTCCGGTTTCCCCCACAGTCCAAATACATGCGCTATATGCGAATTGGGTAAGCTTAATTGGCCGTAGTGTATGTGTGCGAATAAGAGTGTATGGATGTTTTCCAGTGCTGGGTTGCGGCTGGAAGGGCATTCGCTGCTTAAAATATATGCTGGATAAGTTGGCGGTTCATTTCGCTGTGGCGACCCCAGATTAATAAAGGGACTAAGCCGAAAAGAAAATGAATAAATGAATAGACAGCCTCTGCTTCCTGAACCTTATGCCTTCTATTACCATGAAATAATTAAGTCTAATTTTTATCTATTTATTTTTGTGCGTTTACACTAGTAAGTTAAACAAACATTTATTTAACATCTATTTTCTGTATTATTTGTAATTTAAGTAATAATAATAAAAAAACAATGTTGTGTCTTTCCCTACACTCCTGTTCAACTCTGTTACATCGGTTATAAAAGGGCATAACAGTCTTTAAATCACTAATAGAAAAAGCATGTGTCTTGCTCCAAGTGATGTCACTTCATCTGGTGAAAAAATCTGGAAGGCATTGAGGTGTGTCATTATTCTTCTTTCATTCATATGTACAAAATGTTCAGGATACACCAATTGTAGGTTAATGATATTTTGGCAACTCTGTGATTGTGATATTTCACACTGTAAAAAATAAATCCTGGTTACCTTAAATTGTTAAGCTGACTCAAATTCACCTTATGAGTCATTTGAACTTATATTAGATTACACTGATTTAGAACAGCTTGCTTAACTTTGAAACTTAAGTTAGAACATGATTTTACAATCAAGTAAAAACATATCGTCACCTTGGAATTATAAGGTTCTATCTGGGTTTTTGCATTCCGTAGCAAACAGTATGTGTGTAACATTTGTTTTTTAAATAAAAAGTCTTAAAATGTAAACAACTTATAAAAAAACATCCCATAATGTAAATAAGTTGTCAATTAATAACAATATTAATGTCAATAACTCAATTTTGACATAAATGTCAGATAGAACCTTATAATTCTAATGTGACGATATGTTGTCACAACTAATTAATCACGTGACTTAACGGTCACTTTTTAAAAAACAAGAATATTACAAATACATCAAATTCTGTGTTAGACGTCATGTGATATTTAGTTTGAAGTTAATGTCTTAAGCTGAAGCACAAAATGGTGGGAATTGTCAACTCTATTATTGTCAACCCTGTTACTCACTTTCTTACTCCCAGGGCCGATTTGTATCGAAGTTGATATTTAGCCACACCATATTGGGATTTCGTAACATCAAATTTTTACGAGGTGGGTCGTTAGCCCAACGTCAACCCTGTTAGCGGTTTAAAATATTTAACAGTACGTCAAACAATAACTGGCAACAGAATTAAATGTTCTGTATCACACTCAAAAAAATTAAGTTTGCTGTTTGTTTAAAATACTTATTTAAAAAAAGCTGAAAACACAATTTTTGCGCTGTAAAACCCAAAATGTTAAGGTAACTTAAACCATTTGAGGAAACCGATTCCAACAAACCATTTAATTTCAAAAACTAATCCTAATGAGTACTGTGAACATAATCCATTTGAGTTAATGATGCAATTTGAGCACAGTAAAACCCAATAAATGAAGAGAACTCAAACCAGCTGAGTGCTGTAAAACCCAATAAATGAAGAGAACTCAAACCAGCTGAGTACTGTAAAACCCAATAAGTTAAAGCAACTCAAACCGTTTGGGGAAACCAATTGCTACAAACCATTTGAGTTAAAAAACTAGTCTATATACTGTGTACTGTGAACTTACTTCATTTAAGTTGAAGTAATGAGGTATTTAATTAACTCTTTACCTTCAACACAGTTCAAAACTCTTTTCACATGAGTAGAATTAACTTTCAATATTTTGAAATAATTTTGAGTTACAGTAACTATACTCATTTCATTTGGTAAAGTTGACTGTTGGGTTTTACAGTGTTTTTTTTTTTTTTTGGGGGGGGGGGGGGCAACTTAATTGTTTTACGTTTAATCCACTTAAATTTGTAAAAAACTAGTAAGTTAACTTAATTCCTTCAAAAAAATTTCAAACTACTTATTTAAAATTAGCTGAAACAATACAATTCTTGAGATTTATTTTGGGCCAACTTAATTGTTTTATGTTTAATCCACTTATTTTTTTTCAAAACCAACTAACTGATTTGTGTTGGGACAACATGAATTAATTGTGTGGAACCCTGCATTTTTACAGTGTGCATTTAATTATTTTACATTATTAACAAATTCTGTAAACTTTACATTTAGTCCTTTCAGTTTAAGAAAAATGAATGGAAAATGCTTGAAATATACAATTCTTGAATGAGTCATATTTTTTGTGATTTGTTTCTACTATGGGGCCACATAAAGGTAAAACAACAACTGTACCACATCAACATAATGAAAAGGTGTCCCGCTCCCTGACTTCTCCATAGGAGGGCTGTAAGGACAAGCTCCGCGGAGATCGTATCTTGCTGAAAGAAAATGAAAAGGCAAATGGTCCAATTCAGCAGTGTCTTCTTTGAGACAACTGGACAGATGAGATCTAATGAAAACAGTCCAAGACACAGTCAACAAGCAATCTCATGTCCTTTCAAGAAGCATTTACTGGGCCTCCACTGGACACGTTTCTGACATCAGGATCATGGACAGCGGCCAAACAAGAGTGCACTGTAGGACAATGGAGGACACAGTTAATAATAACTGATTTGGGGGAAAAAAAAACGACACATGGTATAAATGCAAATTTAAATGGTAAATAAGAACTTATCCTTCTGCAGTTTACGATATGCTATCATCTCCGATTGGGGCATTATGGTGCACCTGGTCCTACAAAGCGTCAAATTATTTGGACAAGTGTGAAGAAGAAAGATACAATTTTAAAAAGCTCCATAATGTTACACATCCTCTTCAATGTTTAGCAGTGGGCAACAGAGAAACTGTGGGCTGGATCCTGTGGTTTCTTCAAGCATTAACAACATCCATGTAGGTGTTAGAAATTGAGTGGCTGATCTGCTGATTTTTGCTTTTTTTAAACTAATGACCATTAATTTAGTCATTAAAACAGTTTGAGATTGATTTATTATATATTTAAAAGCAAATCTAATTTTAGTAATCCAAATCAGGAAACATCAGGTGGTGAATTTCGCAACCCAGGCTCATTTTGAAAATGTACTTCTGGAAAGTGTCAAATATGTCCCATGAGTAGGGCCAGACGGAATCTGTGGACGTTTTTTGCTAATTCTGCGGAGAATTTACGTAAAAATCTGCGGATTTCTGCGGAATTATTTTAGGAGTATCATAACTAAAACCTTAAAATGTGAAATAAAAAATAATATCTTTTTAACTTTTATTTAATGTTTAAAATGCAAACCCAATTAGATTAACAGTAAATAGTTAACTGTAAGTAAACAAACAGAATTAATGATGGGCTAAAAATCTCCGGAAATCTGCGGAAAATCTCCGAAAAATCTGCGGAATTCTGCGCGCGCAGATTCCGTGTGGGCCTACCCATGAGCTACGTTTTTTGCAGTTTTTGTTTTTGCAAATCCACCAGAGGCCGCTGTGTATGCTTTTTGAGATCTCAAATTTCTCCACCAGAGGCAGCTGTCGACTGACTGTTGATTGACTGAATGACTGACCGATTGACTGACCCACCCTCTTCCTTCCCTAAACCCAGCCCACAGATTCAAAAGCAATCCAAAAAAAAAAAAACCCTCGCCTGATTTTTACCACGTCTTCAGATTTGACCACATTCTCACCCTGTTATTTACTTGTTTTTTTTATTTCTTGGCTTCTGTTTTTGTCTTACCTGCTTTCTGGAACAGTTCTCCGTCATGCTCAAACACCGTCGTCGTGGTCAACTCCTCTTTGCGTCTCAAGTCTGTCAACGTACATAGACAAACTGGTAATAACAGGAAAGCTGTCCATATGGAGGTAAGCGGTCAGCTGGTCAGCATGAAATGGAACAGCGTCCTATCGCCCCCTTGCTTTCATTTTAAAGACGAAATGCAGCCATACGTAGATCTGGCTCCATAATTCATGATCTCCAGAAATGTACTGTATATAGGGCTCAGAATGAGCCTATATTGGAATTTCATCAGTTAGACGTCCAAATTGCTTCTGCAGTATTCTTTACTGTCACAAAAGAAAAGTACAAAAGCTGTCACTGGAACATTACCTTTTCAAAAGGTAGACCTTTGTACCTTAAAGTGCCTTAATGCTAATACCTGACATGTATGGTTTTGGAACATTTTGAAAGGTAACCCCTGCAGTGACAGGTTTATGAAGGTGAATTTAAGACTTGAAGACCTTTGAAGGACAAAGTAAAAAAAAAATGTTTAATGGACACAAACAATAAACTCTACCAGCAACACTTTGAGATTTACAAAATACAACCTTGTATGTGTCAGAATGACCAGCAGTCTAGCAGTTGCAGATCGCTGGAGAACTACAAATTTGTCATGAAAAATCCCACCATGTGCCTTACACACACACCAGTTTCAGTTCTCTCCCTGATTGCACACACGCAGCTGGAAACGAATCATAGAATGATTACATGGACTATATATTCACCTCTCACAGACACAATATCTTGTTGTATACAATATGTTTACAGTGTTGGGGAGTAACGGAATACATGTACCGGCGGTACGTATTTAGAATACTATTCTTGAGTAACTGTATTCCGTTACAGTTACTATTTTTAAACAGGGTATTTAGAATACAGTTACTTTCCTAATACCATAAGGAAATACTTGGAATACTTCGGGCGATGCGTGTCTGGCCCATAATAATATTACTAAATTGCCGCCGAAACCATAGAAACAGAAGCTACACTCCCGACTGCAATCACCAGCGTTAACTCAGTGAGACTCACGCAAATGACCCTGTTCTCACGCTCTCACGCCACACCTCCATTTTCTCACGCAGAAAAAAGGACGATCGCAAACACCGAACAACCGGACAACAACCAAGATTTTCAGATAAACTGCTTTTTTTGCCGTCATTGTTCGTGAATTTGCTGCTTGATGTTTCGTTTGCACTGTTCATAAAGCACAATTGCCATCAAGTGCTCCTGTAGAGCGACTCTTCAGCCAGGGAGGACTCATTTTTACTCCTCATCGCAACAGAATGACAGATAAGCACTTCTAAATGTCTCTATTGCTCCGCTACAACCACCTTTACTTGTCTGTTGATTAGGAAAAAAAGCATAGGTAGTTAGGTACTCGTGGCTATACTGGCTAATATGTTTGACTTAAAACAAAACTTGTTCATTTTGATGTTTACATTTTTGTAAAGCAAACTCATTTTGCATTCTTCTAATATTTGCAATATTGTTCTTAGGTGAGAAGTTTTCATAATAGAAATTAAAATGTTGAATAGAACCTGTTACATTACCTCTGATCAGGGGTTTTATTTGAGGCATGCACGCGAGTAAAAATGATGATGATTTTTATGCGTTCACTAGAGTGAATCGGATTAATGTTAGTTCCACATCTGCCAGGCACCTGTAGAGTTAATGCGTTCCAGTAAAACATATACAAATAAAATGGAGCGGCTGCTTTTTAACATGAATGACGGTAAATGAAAGTCAAACCGGTGAGCCAAAATAGTGCCCTTCTGAATCAAATCAGCAGGATGCCCTTCTGGATCTTTCACTTACTTTGAAGACATACGACATGAAGACAGACTACCTTTACATTGACATCAGTAGTTATTTGCCTTAATCTGAATAGGACAATAATATAATTACGGTGTTACGTAAAGTGCTTTTTGAACGTCTATTCACGTTTCCTGCAGAGTCTCATGACATTTCGGGTGTTTCATCTTTAATTTTTCGACTTTAACTGCAGTTCGGCACTTTCACTCATGAACATTTCCCCATGACAAACTGGGTTATTAGACGCGAATATTTAGTAAGGAATGGTGGAAGATGTTTTAATGGGATTTGATAGCGCACGTGAAATAGAAAGAAAAAAACTTCCGCATTTCGTGATCAGCGTTGCCAGATGTAGCTGACTGATTCCAGCCCAAAAGCTATCCAAAACCCGCCGAAATGCAAATTCAAAACCGCCCAATCTGGCAACACGGTTGTTCGTGATGGGTGTGTGTGTGTGCGGTCCTTTACTGACAGCCTTGTGTGTGGATTTTGTCGCAAAATGCAGAGAAAAGTCCTACATGACAGTAATATCTTGATTGCGGTGTTTACTTCAATAATGCCACTAATATATGCATACTCCACAAGTCTTAACTCCATTTCTAGTTCAGTTATGACTGTAGTCGGATTAAGGTCATCAAAAATCGCTTTTTACATGGTGACTCAATCAGAGTATTGTCTTAATTGTATTAAAATCATATTAAAGTATTGTTGCCCATGTAAACATACTCAATGTTCGACTCAATCACACTGTCAGGGCTCTGTGAACTTGGATTTGCGAAGCAGCATTTTCTGTACGTTCATCAAAAGCAAGTAGACTATGGCTCACACTTATTGACAGTGGAAGATGATTTACAGTTAAAAATAGAGGAGCAGTAATCCAACCACAGAAAAAGGCTCAGCCTTCACACTGAATCAGGTAAGCTGTATATTTATGTTTCAACGTAATTAATGCTACACAATTTAAAAGCAGCCAGTAATATGTGAATGATGTTTGCACATGGGGAATGGAGGGGAGGGGGGGAAGTGAAAATGGACAGTCTTAGGGGGGCGTGTGTCCTAAAAGTTTGAAAACCCCTGCATTACCTTGGTTTTACATAAACTATTTTAAAGTTTTTCTTTTCTTGTATACCTGATATTTTTCTGTGCAGACTGTAAAATACAAAGGGTAAGCAAAATGCATATTAAATACATATACTGTATATTACAGACAGTAATGCTGTCTATGTTCAAGCTCTTTTTATGTTTATTACAGAAACAGAAATTGAATTTGTTGACACTTTGATAAATAAACATTATTTAATAAACATAATTATATTGTTTTATTTATTTTTCCCTGTCAGTCAATAGTTTAGCATTATAGGCCCTCTGTTTTCCTGCAGAAATTGCTACCAACGCATAGTGTGGCATTTAATAGACTTGAAGGCTGTTTTCAAGGGGAAGTATTCCAAGTATTCCAAGTATTTAGAATACAGTACCAGGATTAAGCAAAGTAACGGAATACGTTACAAAATACATTTTAAAGCAGGTATTCTGTATTCTGTAACTAAATACATTTACAAAGTATTCTCCCCAACACTGTATGTTTACCTGTAACTTTGCGAAACGTTTTCTTTGTCTAGTCTTACCGTGCCTTTAGATCCTTGCCTTGTTTCTTTGTATATTCTGTAGTGACTACGACTAGGCTATTGGATTACCCTCATGATACCATTTGTTCCTGTTTGACCACTGCCTGTCTGACTATGCTGTTAATAAACCGTGTTTGGACCCTCATCTCCATAGTCACCCGACTCTTAGTGTTACGGTACCAAATCTCCATTTTAATTCATCATACAAAAGAAAGGAAAAAATAAAGCAGCTTAGGTTTGAAGAACTCTGTCAAATAAATGCCATTGGCCTCAGAAAATTCAACCTTATTCAAGTGGAAAAATAATTGCTGTACCCATATTCACAAATATTAATTTCTGTTTTAAGCTCAGATTTGCTCAGTTTCTCACAAAACTGCCCTGACTTTCTTCATTTTGCTTCCCAAGTAGATCTTCTTCATCTGTGTCTTACTTCAAGGATGTTTAGATGTTTGTCCTGAAAAACAAAAACACTGAGGAAGATTATTAGGAAACAGCAGGTGAGCTTACTCTTTTAATGAATGTAGCAGGATCAACTTAAGGAGGTAAAATAACAAGGCAGCAAATAAACACACATAAAGAACTGAAAGTCTCTTCATCTTCATAGAAATTGGATTCAACAAAAAAAAAATGCAAACTGAAAAAAAATAAAGTGGTGATAACCTGTAGAGATGAAAAACAGCTTGACAAAGTGTCTTAATTAATTTCCTTTTCTAGGATCATGCTTGATAGAAATAGGCTGGCAATAGACAAACAGATACTGTACAGCATATACTGTACAATGGGTTACTTTTATAAGTAATGCATTGCAATCCTGTGGGAAAAGTAATGCATTGCATTACATTACTAGTTACTTGAAAAAAGTAACTTTAACTTAGTTACTTTTCATGCAAACACCACAAACAAAGAGAGTAGAGTTGCAAGAGCTGTTCGTGCCTGAACTGGGATGTAAAGTAGTCTACACACTAGTAAAGCCATGGTCACACTGGACATTTTTCCCCATAGACTTCCATTCATATGCACACGATAGTGTCAGACCGGAAACTCAAGCTCGTGCGACAAGTTCATTGTGATTCGTGTTCGCTGCATTGCAAAGTTCAAGCTTGGTGAACCCTGACCTGCGAAATCGCATCACGTAACTGCATGAGACCAATTGAATATCAAAACATGACCTCTCTGGACAGAAATTTAACATATGGACCAATCGCCTTTTTAAATGTCTAACCATCTTGGTTAATCCCGCCCTTTTTCGTATCGCCGTACAACACAATTTCGCATGCTCATAGTGTGATGAGCATAACTAACTGCTTAGCAACCTGTAACTAATTTGTTCTTACTTTGGTTGCACCACATGTTCTTAATGCAGAACTGAATTAGTAGGTCATAAACTCTCCATAAGACACATGCATAGAATGACGTATTTGTCATTACTGCTGACTCTAAACAGGAAGTAGCTGGGTTCGTCACTTTTTGGGGTCCCCTGACACATTTCTGTGGTTATCATTATTTGCAGCACATTTCTGTATTTGCATGTGCTGTGAGAATTTGTGTGCTGTTTTCTCAATTTGTTACTTATTAAATTGTTATTTGTTACGCATTGATTAACGTAATACCAATCAGAAGCCTTCAAACTAGTAATCAAGAAAAAACATGAACTGAACATGAAGTTAATCAAAACATTCATTCATTCATTCATTCATTCATTTTCTTTTCAGCTTAGTCCATCTATTAATCTGAGGTCGCCACAGCGGAATGAACCGCCAACTTATCCAGCATATGTTTTTACGCAGCAGATGTCCTTCCAGCTGCAACCCATCACTGGGAAACATCCATACACACATTCACACTCTTACGCTACAGACAATTTAGCATACCCAATTCACGTATACCACGTCTTTCGACTTGCAGAGGAACCGGAGCACCTGGAGGAAACCCACACCAACACGGGGAGAACATGCAAACTCCACACAGAAATGCCAAATGACCCAGCCGAGGCTCGAACCAGCGACCTTCTTGCTGTGAGGTGACAGCACTACCTACTGCACGACCGTGTTGCCCTTTAATCAAAACATTAAACTTTAAATTATTTTATAGCCTAAACATATTAGAGAAAATGAGAAGAAAGTAAAATTCAGTCATGAAGAAATTGTCATTTTAATTGGTGGATATAAACAAAACAAAACACTCCTTGAATAATAATTAAACTCTTCTGTTACAAACTAGAAAAAATTGTGAGATTTGCCAGGACATAACAAATAAATAAATAAAAAGAAAAGATTGTGAGCAGAAGAAAATGAAGGAAATCAGGACTTGTGGTTTGTTGCTCATTCTGAAAACGTAGCCCTATATACATTTCTGGAGATCGTGAATTATGAAGCCAGAATTATGTATGGCTGCATTTCATCTTTAAAATGAACACTATGGGGTGGTATGATGCTGTTCCTTTTCATGCTTACTAGCTGACGGCTTTCCTGCTGTTACCAGTTTGTCCAGTAGCTCACCATGTACATCGGTCACAACGACAGAGTTGACCACAATGACAGAGTTTGAGTCCGGCAAAGAATGGTTCTAGAAAGCGGGTAAGATAAAAACAGAAGGCAAAAAATAAAATTAAGTAAAATTAAGTAAATAACAGGGTGAGAAGTTGGTAAAATATGAAAACATGGAATAATTCAGGCGAGGGCTTTTTTTTTTTTTTTTTTTTAATGATCCATTACAGGCGCTTGACCTGAATTTCACTTACAAATTACACTGAAAGAAAAGGAACTGCACACTGTGAAAATATGTTTTCCTTCAGGCAGACTATATTCTGCTTCATGTGGTACAGTAACATCAAAGTAGGCTTAAATATAAACAGGTTTTAATTCAATCAAATGAAACATTATTTCATGGCAATGCATTTACACTGAAGAAAGTATTTTAACAATTTCTTCAGGTAAAAATACACTAAGCGGCCACTTTATTAGGTACACCTTACTAGTACTAGGTTGGACAGGGTGAGAAGTTGGTAAAATATGAAAACATGGAATAAATCAGGCGAGGGCTTTTCTTTTTCTGGATTGCTTTTTTTAACCTGTTGGTTGCGTTTAGGGAAGTGGGTGAACTATTTGTATATTGTCTATAAACACTATTTGTTGGGTTTAGGGAAGGGGGAGGGTGGGTCAGGCGATCAGTCAGTCATTCAGTCAGTTAGTCAGTCAGTTGACAGAGCCCTCTGGTGGATTTACGCAAAAACAGCAGGTGCGAATGGCACTCGCGAGAGAAATTTGAGATCTAAAAAAGCGTACATGGTGGCCTCTGGTGGATTCACAAAAACAAAAACTGGGAAAAAAAACATAACTCCTGGGATGAATTTGGCGCTCTCCAGAAATGTAGTGGTACGCTTTCAGAATGAGTCTGGGTTGGGTTCATTTATGTTATAAATTTTAACTTGCGCACTGATTTTTGAATGTAACTGTTTCTATCTCAAATTTCATAATAAATTGAGACTGCCATGTTGTTGTTAAGATTCTTGCCCTGAAATCCTGGTTCAGTTTTGCCAACCACAAACTCTTTTTGTTTCTCAGACAGTTTAATTCTCTCTTCTGCTTGATTTGTTATACAGTACATTTAGGCAGTCTGTACTCTATAGTAATGTTTTTTCTGGTCAACTGATAAGTAGTCATGACAATAATTGATAGTTTTCAGCAGAAATAATCACCAGAATGTGTGAGTTCCATTCAGTTCAGTGGCATTGTTTACATTTTGCTCTTCAATATGGCCGACTGATGATGCGTTGTGAAAACACTCTACATTCACTATTTCCCAACCCTGTTCCTGAAGGCACACCAACAGCACACATTTTCAATCTCTTCCTAACCAAACACACCTGAATCAATTAGTCAGAACATTAGAAGAGACCTGAAATGTATGGGTCAGATAAGGGAGACATCCAAAATATGTACTGTTGGTGTGCCTCCAGGAACAGGGTTGTGAAACATCAACACATGAAACTACAAAAACTCTCTGAAAATGAAAATATAGGCCTACTTACTCAAAAAATGACCATAGATTTGTCACATTCAAAGATTCAAGCAAATCCAGGGTGCTTTTCAGGTAACTAAACCAGAGAATCAGGTGTTCCAAATAAGTCACTTCCTGTAAAGGAAGAAATGCCTTGTGGGAGTTTTTATTTATATTTATTTTGTTTGCTCATTTCACACCGGTGTTCCTTTAACACACTTCTCCAATAATTAGAGACAGCCCCCACGCAGTGCACATTAAGCAGCATCTCTAGTTTGTTGTGTCTCTATGGATGCTGTTCAGGGAAAATCTAACACATCTAGAGATCCTGCACCAGGTGTGCAGTTTCAGGGCATGTTCGTGACGGTATAATTCTGTACACTGGCCTAAGGACAAAATGATTGAGCTTTGTGAAGAGGAGTTTGTGATCAAACAGCTCAGGCACTCGGCAAGCTGAACCTTCCATTTCTCAAGAGTTTATATCCTGTAGTAGATTGTGTCATACGTCAAATACATTTTATTCACCCATTTCTCAGTAGTTCTTAGTATTTTATGAGCATCATCCAGTTACTTTGTGTTTCTGTGTTTGAGCACTTTTCATACTGATCTCAAAAGTGTTGGATTAAAAATGTAAAAAATAAAAAAAACTATCAACCTAGTATTAGTATGTTATATTAACTTGACAAGTTATATTATATTATATTATATTATATTATATTATATTATATTATATTATATTATATTATATTATATTATATTATTTTACTTTAAGAGTTATCTTAAAAAGACAGTTAACCCTATAATTTACTCACTATTTTCTCACCCTCAAGTGGTTTCGAACCTTGTTATAAGTTTCTTTCCTCTGTTGAATGCAAAACTAGATATTTTGAAGAAAGCGGAAACCTCTAACCATTGCCTTTAATTGTAGGAAAAACAAATACAATGGAAGTCAATGGTTACAGGTGTCCAGCATTCCAAATATATTTTTTATAGAGTGTTTAGAAACTCACAAAGTTTTGGAACAAGTAAAGGGTGAGTAAATTTGTAAATTTTGACTGTAAATGAGTAATTGTTTTTAACTGTAAATACGACATGATTATGCTGGCCAAGAGAGCTTAAAAAAAAACAAAAACAAACCGAAAAAACGTCTTCATTTTTGGGGGGGTTTGGGGTCCTCCAACACATATTTGTTATGGTCAATGCTATTTGTAGCGCATTTCTTTATTTGCAGATGTTTTGAGAATTTGTGTCAAATCATCAATTGAATGAATTTGAGAATTTTTATTACTTTTTATTTGTTACTCTTGAGCTTTATTTTGAGCTCTCTCAGCCACCATACATAAACAATAAATAATTAGTAACATACAATTTTAGCTTCCACCTGCCTTCATAATGTTGCACTGATTGAACTCATCAGTTTGCATTCTGGGCATGTGTACAGTATGTGCTCTGTGAAACTCCATCTGACCTGGAGGTGGCAGTAGGGAGTAGTGTCATTTTTATTCATTCATTCATTTTCTTTTCGGCTTTGTCCATTAATTAATCAGGGGTCACCACAGCGGAATGAACCGCCAACTTATCATATTTGTATTATTTATTCTAATTTGTCTCGCATTATACATTCACTGGTATTTTTGGACCAGCCCGCATGCCAGTTTGTGTTGATTCCGCATTTGATTTGATTTTAGCTGTATTATTCGCATTTTTCAGCTTCTTCAACATCCTAACTAACAGCTTCTATCTATTAACTTTTTTTTGGTTTGTTTATTAATATTATTCCCATTTCCTTTTTTGGATTTAAACTGTTGTTTTTTTTATGTATAGTAAGTACATTTTATGCTATTTTAACATTATTATAATGGAAAAAAAAAGAAAAAAACATGTCTTGCATTGAAATAGAAAACATAAAGCCAAATCAGCAATTATTTAATCTAAAAACAATAATACAATAATAGTGATTAGTTGACTTTATAAAAAAAAAATTATAAAAAAAACGATTGACTTAAAACTAAGTAAATTAACTATGTGCATAATTATAAAAATGAAGTAAACTTAACAGTTCCACGTTACAATGGGTTTACTCAATGTTTTAAAGTGTTTTTAATTATATTTTTTACAGTGTAGAAAGCAAAAACTACAATACAGATTTACACTCCACTTTATTAGGTACACCTGTCCAACAGCTCGTTAACGCAAATTTCTAATCAGCCGTTGTGAGTGGCAGTTCTGTAGGCGCAAATGTCAGGGTCAGAGAAGAATGGCCAGCTGATAGAAAGACAACAGTAACTCAAATAACCACTCGTTACAACCGAGGTATGCAGAAGAGGATCTCTGAATGCACAACATGTCCAACCTTGAAGCGGATGGGCTACAGCAGCAGAAGACCACACCGGGTGCCACTCCTGTCAGCTAGGAACAGGAAACTGAGGCTACAATTCGCACAGGCTCACCAAAATTGGACAATAGAAGATTGGAAAAGCTTTACCTGGTCTGATGAGTCTCGATTTCTGCTGCGACAGTCGGATGGTTGGGTCAGAATTTGCTGTCAACAACATGAAAGCATTGATCCATCCTGCCTTGTATCAATGGTTCAGGCTGCTGGTGGTGGTGTAATGGTGTGGGGAATATTTTCTTGGCACTCTTTTGGGCCCATTAGTACCAATTCTACTGAGCATTGTGTCAACGTCACAGTCTACCTGAGTATTGTTGCTGACCATTTCCAACCCTTTATGACCACAGTGTACCCATCTTCGGATGGCTACTTCCAGCAGGGTAACGCACCATGTCATAAAGTGTGAATCATCTCAGACTGGTTTCTTGATCATGACATTGAATTCACTGTACTCAAATGGCCTCCACAGTCACCAGAACTCAATCCAATAGAGCACCTTTGGGATGTGGTGAAACGGGAGATTCGCATCATGGATGTGCCGCCGACAAATCTGGAGCAACTGCATGATGCTATCATGTCAACATGGGGCAAAATCTCTGAGGAATATTTTCAGTATCTTGTTGAATCTATGCCATTAAGGATTGAGGCAGTACTGAAGGCAAAAGGGGGTCCAACCTAGTACTAGTAAGGTGTACCTAATAAAGTGGCCGCTTAGTGTATTTTTACCTGAAGAAATTATTAAAATACTTTCATCAGTGTAAATGCATTGCACATTAAATAATGTTCCATTTGATTGAATTAAAACCTGTTTATATTTAAGCCTACTTTGATGATACTCTATCACATGAAGCAGAATATAGTCTGCCTGAAGGAAAACATATTTTCACAGTGTGCAGTTCCTTTTCTTTTAGTGTAATTTGTAAGTGAAATTCAGGTCAAGCGCCTGTAATGGATCATTAGCTCTTGGTTCTGCCTTTCAGAAACTTGCATGGCACTGCAGTACTCCTATGCTTATCGGTGAGTAAGAATATGATATAAATTGGTCAGGGATCGACTGAGAGCAGCAATTAAATTCTGCCAGCTCATTTGATTTGTTTTAGAGGGTTTTGAACTACTGTATGCTGTACAGAGTATTTCCATTTCATCTTGGCTTTTATCTTTTCATTAGTTGGCAAGATTATGGATCTGAAATAAAGACAAATGCAAAAAAAAATCAATGTTGTGGTAATATTGTATCCCTCAATATGCTATATTCAGGGTATATAAGACTGCAACATAGGCTCATTCTGAAAACGTAGCCCTATTTACATTTCTGGTGATCGTGAATTATGTAGCCAGAGCTACAGATGGCTGCATTTCATCTTTAAAACAAATGCTACGGGGGTATGATGCCTTTCCTTTTCACGCTTACCAGCTGACCACTAACCCCAGTATACGGTAGATGGTTTTCCCGCTGTTACCAGTTTGCCCAGTAGCTCACCATGTACGTCTGAGAATTTGAGACGCAGAGCGGAGTTGACTGTGACAACGGGGTTTGAGTTCAGTAAAGAACGGTTCCAGAAAGCAGGTAAGACAAAAACAAAAGGCAAAAAATAAAATAAACAAGTAAATAACATGGTGAGAATGTGGTAAAATCTAAAATCATGGTAAAAATCAGGCGAGGGCTTTGGTTTTTTTTTCTGGATTGCTTTTTGAAACTGTCGGTTGGCTTTAAGGAAGTCGGCGGGCAGGTCAATCGGTGCTTTTGAAAATACTATTGGTTGGGTTTAGGGAAGGAGGAGGGTGGGTCAGTCGATCGGTCAGTCAGTCAGTCAGTCAACAGTGGCCTCTGGTGGATTTACGCGAGAACAGGAGGCACGAATGGCACTTGCAAGAAAAAAAAAAAAGATCTCTAAAAGTGGACACAGCGGCCTCTGGTGGATTTGTGCTTCATTCACACTAGCAGCGACTGTAGCAGCCTGTCATTCTGGGTGGCAATCTGCTGCAAATGCAGGTCTGTGAAGGTCTACAGCACAGACTGGCCTCTGAGCGAGCTGAAAGAGGATCACGTGAGCTCTAATGGTGTTCCTATTGGCTGTCGCTCAAGAAAGTCGTTCTTCATTTGCATAAAGTTGAAGGATTGTCAACTTTTTTGTGTCGCTCGACACACTCACCTGGTCGCCAACAGTCGCTGTCGCTCTCGTAGACAGAGATTGCCGGAAGTAGCTCACTCTCTCTCAAAATGAATGGTCGCTTGCCACTGCAAGTCGCTCGTAGTGTCAATGAGGCTTTACGTGAGAACAGCAGATGCGGATGGCACACGTGAGAAAAATTTAAGATCTCAAAAAGTGTACACAGCGGCCTCTTTCGCGAAAACCAAAAAACGTAGCTCCCGGGATGTATTTGGCGCCCTCCAGAAATGTATGTAGCGGTACGTTTTCAGAATGAGCCTGGGTTGTTAAACGAGTGTCACAGTTGTCTAAAAATACATCATGAGTTCAAAAAGATCTAAATATTTGAGTTCTAAATAACAATCTAAAGGTAGCTGATTGGGTTAAAAACTAAATAACTGGCAAGTCAGGACTAGTACAAATTTGAGTGAAAAATATCAACAGTCTAGGGTGGCTGCTTGGGTTAAAAACAACTTAACTGGCAACCCAGTGCTGTGCAATTTTGACTTAAAAATGATAATAATGGTGGCAGATTGGGTTAAAAACAGCTTAGAAAGCTGAAAGTCCATATTTGACTCAAATTTAAAGAATTAAAAATTTATTTCTGCAACACAACAACACAAAATTGAAGTGTTTTATGTTCAATTCACTTTAGTTTGTTAGGTGAATCGATTTGAGATGAATGAATTGTGTGCAAACCTGCATTTTTTATATGTTCAAATTTACAGGGATGTTAAAGGGCACCTAGGTTACCACTTTTTCCAGATTTAATATTAATCTTTTGTGTCTCCAGAATGTGTCTGTGTTTCAGCTCAAAACATCCATCAGATTTTTCATTATTAGAAGTTTGTATTTTGTAGCATTTAGCATCAGCTAGCGGTTTTTGTGTACTGCGCCTTTAAGGCTAGTCCTTCACGCCCACCGTTTCCACGTGCCTGGCAGCGGCTCCCTCGGCTGCGTCAGACAACAGACAAACAAGAAGGAATAAGATAAAACTAGAGTAAGAATCTTACCAATAAGTATTTGATGCATTTGTTGTGGAGTTGCAAGGATGAGTCACACACAATGTCGTTACAAAGTTCACGCACACACACAAATACACCCCCACACACACACATAGCACAGACACGCACACACACAGCGCTATTAGCTTTGCACTGTTTTTGCATGCAAATGTGACAGGATACAGGTTAATATCCACTGCTGTATGGATATCTGTTATGTTAATGTACAAAATAAACCTGATTGAACGTCCACAAACCGGGGTTGAAGCGTCTTTTATAATTGTTCTGACATGCGGCTGTGTTGATGAAGTAAAGCTGAAGTAAATCGCTGTAATTTATTACACACATGCACTGTTTTAAAACATTTTAAACTTGTAAAACACACTCTTGATCACATTTGATGATGATTGATGATCCTAGCAAACTGAACAGACTTTTATTTACGGTTGCTTAGTTTGCGCACGTCCTTAGGTTGGTATGATTGTACACGTTACTACAGAGACATCTTAATACGCAGCTGTCTATCAATTCGGTGGGCGGGGGGACCGCACTCCTACGTCAAGTTGCGGTCGGTCTCAAAACCGCTCCAATTGGTCCACCGTTTTTATGTTGTTAAATTGAAAAAATGGACTGGGTGTGTTTATATCACCCCAATATGACGGTCTATACACTATACCTACACATATGTCTGTCCAAACAGCTTGAAAAGTAGATTTTTCACTATAGGTGCCCTTTAAGTAGTACTGAGTCAAGCAATTCAGTTCCTTATACAGTAATTAAATTACGTTTCAAAAGGAATTTAAAAATACATCATACTTTGATAAATCCTATAAAAATTCCAAGATACATCATAAAAGACGATAAAATAAAGAAATGCTTGATTGACTGATGTTTTGATGTAGTTTGTAGTTGAAGATGAAGGAATATGATGAAATGATGGAACGTCCTTCACTGTGTGGATCAGTTCCTTCAGTTTTACATTCTGAATTCTACTCTCATCATTTGTGATGTCTCCAGCAGCATCTTTAATGTTTTAATTTTTTTATTTATACTATTTCTTATCATGGCAGCTTTAAAGAAAACCTATTAAGCACAAATCCCTTTTATAAGGAAGTTACGCACAGTTGTGTGGCAACAGTGTGTGAATATAACCAGCTTCTACTGCTAAAAATAATTAATTCATTCAATTTTTTTTTTACAATCACACTTCATAGAAACAGTTTGCAGAAACACTTTGATTGACATTTGTACATGTCAGCAGAGGGGAAGTCCAGTGCATTAGTGACGATCTCTACCTCATTATAGCATAGACAGCCCTGAGTGAGAAGAAGCCATCCACCTTTGAGAGTTTTCACACCATACCTGCTGAAGACAATGTCAGCAGTGGTGTAATCGGGGCTATACGCACGTATACTCCGTATGCCTACTTTTTTTCACGAGCTGTTTGGGTATTACGACTTCTGAGGATCAATAATTGTGTATACTCACGTGTTTTGCTGATTAATCTTCCCTAATTTATGCATATTCACGTCCCCTTTAACTGTATACCAAATGTTTGTTTTTTAAATTAGATCTTAAATTGTTGCATTTTTGTTTAATTTGCGCCATTTCCCGACCCCTGACGACTGCAGCAGCTGTGAGAAAAGGTTTTCGAAGACGATGACAAGTCAATTGAACGATGTCTCGCTGAAACATTCAGGTACAATTATAAAACAGCATGGACGTCTCTTTAGCCCTCCTAAAACTGTTGCGATTAGCTCATGAACTGTACACTACTCAATTATCACCTCAGTCCCCTTTAAATTTGATATGAAAACGGCAGCAGACTCCTGCTCCTCCGTTTTCAACTCGTTTTTCATTTAATCAGCAAACCACAGCTGTGCAGAGCGAGGGCAGAAGGTGTGTGTTTATCGATAGATTGTTATAATATCTGCATATTTGCAGTTCTTTATAGAAACACTTGTATCACATGTACCCCAATGTCATGAAGGAGCAATCGGGTTTCCTCATTTACTGTTTGCTCATTTGGGTTTTTGAAGAAGTGTGCTTTGCTTTTGTTTTCCTGATTTTTTTTTTTTTAGATTTAAAATTGACAGTTTGTTAACAACATACAATACTTGATATAGCTGTCTTGAAATGTGACTTTTTTTTGTACAGTATTAAAATAAATATTTACATTTTAAAGTAGGCTCATTTTACAAGTCCCCTAGAGTTAAATAGTTGGGTTTTACCACAGCTTAATATATTTAGCCAATCTCCGGTTCTGCTGGGGGGAACTATTAGCTAAGCATTGATTAAGATTAGCATCTTGCTTTAAAATGAACAAATTTGTTTCAATATTTTTTCTTTTTAAATGGATAGTTCACCCCAAAAAATTTAAAATGTCATAATTTACTCAATCTTTACTTGTTCCAAACAGTTTTGTCTTTTTTTTTTATTCTGTTGAACACAAAAGAAGATATTTTGAAGAAAGCTGGAAACCTGTAACCATTGACCTCCATAGTACCGGTATTTGTTTTTCCTTCTGTGGAAGTTAAAGGATTCGGATTTTTACCTTCCAATCTGTCTCAGCATGGATCAATGTTTATCCTTTTCTCATCATCCTGCTTCTCATAATTTTTTTTTTTATTAAAGATGATTATTGAATAATAAATAAAGTTAACACATTGCTTACTCTAAGAATGTTCAGTGCATTTGCCTGTCTCTTTGTAACTATTTTCAGGAGCCACCAAACTAGGTCAGAGGTCACGGAGAGTGGAACTGAAGGGCTGAGGACTGGAAGCAACTGATTCTATTGTTATTTATATATATGAGTTAATGCTATCTAAAATGTCTAAAGTAATTTTGCTATTTTTACGGTAAATTTTTAAAAGTGATTTTACTTTTATTCAAGATAGACGTTGTGTAGTGAGAATATAACTGCCTGAATGTAGATTATACCGAGTTTTAACCAGTTTTGATAAAGACGACTGAGAGTACACTTAGCCTTGTGTAAGAAACAGATTGTACTTTAAGTGTGTGTGCTCTATTTGATTGTGGAACCTTTTCACAGGTCTGGGATCAGCTCTAAACAGTCTAGTGGATGTCTGATGTTTATATGCTTAAGATATTGTTCAGAATTGTACGCACGCACCCACGTGGAAATTTTCCTAGTCTATCTGTGTTTTAACCAATCAGGTTAGAACACCTATATGTATGACGCAGTTAATGACGTTATGTGAGAATAAAATTGTTATTGATTTGTGATTGTAAGCGGAGTGTTGAAGCTGGCTTCTGTTGATGAAACTGCAAACTATCTTCAGTAAACTTCATTTATTCATTTAAATCTCTGACTCCGGCTCTTCTTCATCGGACAGACCGGTCATTTTTTGGGTTAAATAGAACTGTAAATAATCCCTACAAAGTCAATTTTTACAAAGTCAAAGTTACAGATAACTTATGTTCAATGAATATATATATTGCTAATGAATCAAAGAAACAATTGCCTACTTTTAAAATTTGGTTTGGGTGGGTAATAGTACATCTTTTTGAATGTCAGCGACTAAGAGGCATTATAAATGTAGAGTTTTAGGATGCACAAATGAACACTAGAGTCAATTATTTTGACATTTTAAGTTTTTCACAGATTACATATGATTTATCAAAGTATGTTGTATTTTTAAATTACTTTTATAGTTACTGAAATGTAATTTAAATACTCAATAAGGAACTGAATTAATAGGGCTCAGTACTACTATTTCAGCAACAGAATTTTTTTTTATTTGTTGAATTATATTTATGATATCAAATCCATTTATTATTATTTATTATTAATCATTTATGTATTATAATATATAATATTACATATTATTTATCCTTTATTATTAATATTTATTATATTAATTTGTTAATTCATTGTTTCATTAGTCCAGTTTTGGATCTGCCACTATGCTGACACATAGGCATTTGTAGCTCCACCTTCTTTTCAAAAGAGTACAATCTCATTTGAATTTAAAGTGACAGTCACCAAAACGACACAATTTGGATCAAAGTCTAAAAGTTTTTTGTAGGATATTTTGTGCTGAAACTTTACATACACACTCTAGGGACATCAGACACTTATTTTACATCTTGTAAAAAAGAGAATTATAGGTTCCCTTTAAGATACTTTAAGCTCACTGTTTGGTAAATGGTGGTAAACTTTATAACTTTATAACCTATAATTTACGTCTAGGAACATTACACACCACAGTAAACAGAGCAAGTCAGCAGGAGAGAGATACACCTCCAGTATAATCTGGAGGAAGTTGGGGATTAGTCTCGTTTGAGTTACACCGGATTTACTAAAACTCCAGCGCACACATGACTGATGCCGAACCATTGTTAAAAGTGCTTCATCTAGTCCTCCGAGTGCCTCAAGATGAGTGTAGATCAGTGGTTCAGAAATTACAACTCTCTATCAGCAGCCCAGAGGCTTTTTCAGTTCACATCGCAGCTAAACAACAACATTTCAGATTCAGCACAAGCAATTATAACCCTTCAAAAACAGCTTCTGACAGACATGTTAATTGATAAAGACCGGAAGCTCACATTTGTCATTTGAAAAGCCTTTTGAACACATTTATTTTCATCAAATCACAGTTGGGCAATTACAATACTTGTACTAGAAGAGAATTGGCAGTATAGAGCTTTCCCACCAAACCAAACAAACAAAAGGAATCACATTAGACATACATGATAATTAACCAATTCTCCATCACTGACATAGCAGACATCTTTATGTCCAGTGTTTTGTTTTATCCTTTTCTAAAAATGTAAACACTTGTGAACCAATATAGTCATTTAATCTACGAAAACGCCACAGTTTGCTTTTTTTAATGCAATACAAGGAAAAAGAAATGGTACACTCTTAAAAATAAAGGTTCCAAATGCAACATTGGCTCATTCTGAAAATGCAGCCCTATATATATTTCTGGAGATATCTGGAGATCGAATTATGTAGCCAGAGGAATGCAAAACGAACGCAAGGGGGGTGGGAGGCTCGCCACATATGTCGGATGATTTGAGACAAGCAGAGTTGACCACAACGACGGGGTTCAAGTCTGGCAAAGAACGAGGCCAAAAAGCAGGTAAGATAAAAACAAAAAACAAAAACTACAATAAATCAGTAAATAACACAGTGAGAACATGGTAAAATCTGAAAAATGGTAAAAATCAGGCGACCGCAAGGGCTTTTCTTTTTCTGGATTGCTTTTGAAAACACTGTTGATTGGGTTTAGGGAAATGGGTGGGCGCTGGTCAATCGGTACTTTTGAAAACACTATAGGTTGTTTTTACATGATGTCATTGATGATGCGTGAAATTCAGATGGAGGGCAGATTCTTCTACATAGGAATCGCTATCAGAACATCAAAATATTTCTGTTTTATGTTGTTTATAATTGTTTAAATCGGCCAAAATAAGAAATGCTGAACAGCTTTTATAGACTTCTACAGACTCCAAAAGTTTTTGCTCATAAAGGGGGAAAGTTTGGAAACTGGATGAAAAAAGAAGGCGGCATGTAATAAACATTTTTTCAATACATCCATGTGTAAAACTTTTTTTTTACGCGATAATTTGTTTGATAGCACCGATAAAGATTATATACAGGCCTAGTTATGTGTTTTATATGTTAATGTGTTATATAAAAATCAGATACAAACACCACCACACTTTTACAAAATCCAGGAGAATAGATATAACATACCCTGCCAATAAAATCTCCAGCTTGTTTTGCTATAATCCAAGTCTTTACTGGCGTTTCAGCAGAATAAACAACCATAACATGAACATCAAGATGTGCAGCAGCAATGAATATTTGTTGATGCTAAGTCCGTTAAGTTCATTCCGTCTTACAAAAATAAATAAATAATAATCTAGACTATACGACACGCTTTTGTATGCTTTCATCTGCTACAGTATTTCGTGATGTCTGGAAGATATCCATTTGGGAAAAAAACTGAAGCCTCTTGAATAATTTGTTTGTCGTACCACAGCAACAATATAATTATTACGACACTTTAATTTAAGTAATTATCTATAGTATGCTTCTAAACACTATAGTATTTACTATAGTAATTTTTATGTAGCGTAATATCTTATACAATATATTTATACATAATTTAGTTATAAACTCGGCGATCTTCATGATATAAGGATCATGCCCAACATATGATATGTGGTTATTTTCTGTTTACATCTTCTTTGAAATATGGTATAAATTGCAAAATTATGGACTTTCCTCAATGACTCCCATTCAGTTTTTTACCTCCAGCCCTCCATCTGAATTTTGCCTGTCACCAGAACCACGTGATTGAAAACAACCTATTGGTAGGGTTTAGGGAAGGGGTTGGGTGGGGATATCGGTTGGTTGGTCAGTCAGTTAGATGACAGTGGCCTCTGGTGGATTTACGTGAGAACAGCAGGCGAGAATGTCAAAGCATAAACAGCGGCCTCTAGTGGTTTCGCGAAACAAAAACTGCAAAAAACATAGCTCCTGGGATGTATTTGGCGCTCTGCCGAAATGTATATAGGGTACGTAATCAGAAAGAGCCTGGGTTGTCGAAATGTTTTTTTTTTTTATGTACTTTTGGTGTCCTAAATTACTTTTCGGTTATTAGAAGAACCATTTTTGATAGTATAAAGAACGGATTATGTTTTCCACTCCTAAATATTATTTACAGGATCAATAAAACCAGTAAACAACCTTCCAAATGAGGGGTTAATAGTGATGTTATTAAGAATATATATTTTTGGCTTCCTAAAGAATCTTTTTGGTGATCATTTCTTTTTTCCACTTTTATAGAATCATTAAAACCAGTAAAGAACCTTTATTTTTAACTAAATAGTAGCTGAAACAGTAGCTAATTTGTCATAAGCTATCTATAAAGCATTCCAGTATATAATAATCTGACTTATTGTACAATAATTTTTTACAAACGTAAAGTTGTATTTAGTTCAATTTAACAATACTGTTTCCATAATACTTACAGTATAAGCGTCACTAACATTTTCCACAAGTTATATATACTGATTTAAGCACAGGAAACATAGCAAAATACCCCTAAAAATGCTGTTATGACTAATTTCAGATTTAATCAGATCATTAATGTACATCACAGCAATTAAAAAAGCCTCTTTTAACAATAGTATCAATAAAAACACATTACAAACTATGGCACACAGTACAGCAGCTGAATCTATTCAGTTAAGAATATAAGGTGAACAATAACTGAACAAACATGAATTCGTGATAAGGCAAGAAGGACATGCTCTGATGCTTGTTTTCTCAGTCAACCAGGAGCTGATAACAGTGTAATCATTCACTCTTCCACATTAATAATGCACGGCGACATCAAAACATGTCCATGATGTAATTTACATTCATGGTTAATACTTTCAAATGGTCTCAGTGTATTCACTAAACCTCCCGCACTGTCCTATTTACAACAATATCAGGTATAGGATTGCCCCGTGCACGAATGAAAGCTTACTGATATTGCATGACAAAACAAACAAACAAATAAAATCTAAGATATAAAAGCAAGAAAAGAAGATTAGGGGAAGTCACTTTAAAGAAACAATATAAAAAAATGCAAGGGTTTGAAAAAGCAGATATGAGATGAAAATGGGACACAATTCTTTTACAAGCACGCACAGACATGTACACACAAACACACACACACACAAAAGCAAAGTTGTTGTTTTATTACCTTATATTTGCACATAGGTCGTTTAGTCCGTGCTAGTCCGCTTGAATAATCATATACAGTTAAATAATAATAATAATAATAATAATAATATACAGAGATTATATACAGTGATACCCATTTTTTCAAAAGTTTGGGGTCTGTAAGAGTTTTCTAAAGCAGTTTTCACGTTCATGCATTTATTTGATAAAAAATATAGCAAAAACAAATAATAAAATATAATGAAATGTAATATTTTACTGTACTAGCCAATTTCTTGTTGTGATTACGCCAGACTTCAGTCACATGATCCTGAACTTTTTGTTTAATTTGTAACAAAATAAAGAAAAATTTGTTATTTCCCATTTTAAATTGTGTTACTTTCTTTAACAGACACATTATTCTAAACTACACAATTTTACCATGAGAAGCAAAAGCAAATTGGTAATTTACTTAAGTTTACTTCACTATATGGCAGTCAAATCCTAATCTAATCATGACAAACTACAAATATATTTTTGGAAAAAAGGCCTTCTTAATACATATTTTACCTCATTTTTTTGTTTGTTTTTTGTAATGTAGGAAGAGTAATAGATTAAAACGCTTTTACTGTCATTACCCTTCAACCTGAGGGTTTTTAAAACCATAATATTGTAGTATAAACATAAAGCAATCATAACAAACTATATATCATTTGAAAGCTTAAAATTTAGTTTCTATATTTGCTAACTGACTTTTGAGAATTATTATTGAGAAACATTTATTTATTTATTTAATACAAGAATACTCTCATCAGAGTAAAACATTACTTTGCTACAGCAATCAACATGTAAACAATTTATATGCTTTTTAAAGAGTAAATTTAGATCAAACACCACCAAACTGCCCATACTTTAGTAAAATTGTCAAAAGTATGAAAAAAATAGTTCATATTCCTCAAAACATACACTGAAACAGGGGACGCCCTCAATAGAAACTGATGTCAGCTGCTGATGATGTTTGGAACAGAAACCAACAAAATGTTGTAGAAAGCAAAATTTTTTAGGTATCAACTTCAAATTTTAAATATAATTTGATCAGATATTTAGCCTTGATTTTCTGTGAATGTTAGGCTAAAATATTTTTGTTAAATATGTATATTATGTAATATATAAAATATATATTTAGCTTTAGTTTTTATCATAAACATAAAGGCACATATATTTAATTTTATAGAATTTTTTAAACCTTTTAAAATCCGTTTACATTTTTTTCTTCTTTAAAATGAGACCAAGCCTAAATCTATGCAGCAAAGTGTTGATAATTGCCAATCATTTAAGTTGAACATGCCATTTTCATGTCTATATTCAAAAGTTGGGGGCAACAGTTAAGGGATAAAGTGTAAAAATATCTGTTAATTAACAATTTCCATATTTTGTGATTCACAAGTGTTTTCCGGGTATTTACGGTTGTGAATTGCATTTTGGGATGTTGATCCCATCGACTTTTGATGTTGAAAAATTCGACTCTACAGTTTAACAAAGTGACTTTTAATTAACATTTTAATAGTTTGAAATAATATAATGAATAAGAAATAATATATAAAGACATTAGTCTGTAAAATAACAGAAAATGTAAATGTACTGGCAGTTTATTACAAGGTTTTTGTACCATATATATATGACTCCAACCCAGTATCACTTTAAACTATTAAAAATGTTAATAAAAGTCACTTTTCAAGGTTAAAAGTTGTTGGAAGAAAAATCAACATTCCATAATGCAATTCATAAGCATAAATAAACAGAGAAAATAAAAAAACATGCATCACAAAATACAAAAAACTGCTAATATATGGATATTTTATACAGTTTGCATAAATTAAAATACAATTAAAACCATTTTTTAAATTTGTATATCATGCTAAATATAGACAGTTTACATGTATCAAAGCATACATGTTCGAATGCACACACACATATATGTATGTGTACATAACCAGTGTGAAGAGCTGTTTATCTGAGGGGCCACAGCTGGCTCTTTTCGCCTGGAAAAAATCCATTAAGTCTGCGATTGGTGGTGCAGTGAGGGTGAGCAGACCAAGGCCTCCAGACATGATTTCCAAGGAACTACTAAAGAGTTTGTGGCCAGCAGACTTCAGGCTTAAAGCGATCAATCCCTGAATCTCGAACGGCTATAGATCTCGTCTTGTGCTTATTAGCGATGTATTACTGCGCAATTGCTTCCAAATTGGTAAAATGAAGGGGAGTGAAGGAAACAATACATCATCTGCCGGAGAACCAAGATCTGTGCAAATCTATTCACACAAATAGGGAATTTGCAATGTTTGAGAGAACACTTAAAGGAAAATTCAGCCAAATAATCATAATTTACTCGCCATTCAGTTGTTTCAAACCTTTATGAGTATCTTTTGTTGAACACAAAAGAAGATATTTTGCGAAAGCTGGAAGCCTGTAACCTATGACTCCCGTTGTATTTGTTTTTCCTACTATGGAAATAAATGGTTACCAGTTTCAAGCATTCCTCAAAATATCTTCTTTCAAGACTTCCCACTAAGATATGCTTAGCGTTTATAGCAGGTTTGGCATGCTGTCCCGGAAGAGAACCCTGAGCTCGGAACCCAAAGCTCCTGCCGATTCAATAAGCATAGCAGGGGATCCGAGATCAGGTAGGTCTCCAGAGCGACCTCTTAGAAAAGGGAGGAAAAGGAGGAGATGGGGTGGAAGGGGGGATTCTTCCAAAACGAAGATAGAGCAGTAGGGAGAAAACGATCCATTTATGGCAAGCTTGGATCACTCTGATTGGACTATTACTGATTACAGATGAGCAGCCAGTCGTGCTCCTCTCGAAATTAGTTTATGAAACTTCACTTTGTGTTCAACAGAAGAAAAAACTCATAATGGGCTATACTTGAATGTGAGTACATTTATATTTTGGGTGAACTGTCCCTTTAATTCACACCAAAATATCACTTATGTTTCTCTAAATTTTCTTTTGTCTATGGAAAATATATACAAAAAAAGGTATTTTGAGAAATCGTCAATATAAATAGTCTTTACATATCTTTTTTATGTTTCACAGCAGAAAGTTATACTAGTTTGAAGTGAGTAATGACATCATTCTATTTCTTTTGGGTGATATAGTTATATAATATCCTCCATATCCTCAGATTCTCATAGTATAATAAAAAAGCTACAGAAAAGCAGCTTAAGGTCAAGATGAGAGAGAAATTTCAGTGGGCCACTTGCATCAGCCTGAGGTTAAGCAAGGGAAGAGTTCGCCATTTCCATCCAGGAAAATAAAAGTCTTCCTCCATTTCAAGCAAAATCTTTTTTCTTTTTACTACATGAAATGACATCAAAACATTAGTAATAATTATTCGCAAAGTTAACTGTTATCAATTGCAAAAATATACATTTTATTTTAAATAATTTAAGCACCAATTCTGACTATTAACTATTGGCTTATTAAATGCCTATTATGATGTTCATTTTCATTTTCCTTGGCTTAGTCCCTTATGTATCAGGGGTCACCACAGCAGAATGAACCGCTAACAATTCCAGCATACATTTTACGCAGCGGATGCCCTTCTAGCCACAACCCAGTACTAGGAAATACCCATACACTCTTGCATTCACACACGCACAGTGGTGTAGTTGGGGCTATACGCACGTATACTCCATATACTTACTTCTTTTCCACGAGCTGTTTGGGTATGACGACTTCTGAGGATCAATAATTGCGTATACCCTTGGTATACTCACTTGTTTCGGTGATTAAACTTCCCTAATTTATGTGTATTCGCGTCCCCTTTAACTGTATACCAAATGTTTTTTTAAACTCGCATCTTAATTTGTTGCAACTGATTTGATTGTGCTTGAGTATAGGCTAGTATTTGGGTTTTTGAAGTAGTGTGCTGGGCAGCACGGTGGCACAGTGGGTAGCGCTCTCACCTCACAGCAAGAAGGTTGCTGGTTCGAGCCCCGGCTGGGTCAGTTGGCATTTCTGTGTAGAGTTTGGATGTTCTCCCCATGTTGGCGTGGGTTTCCTCCAGGTGCTCCGGTTTCCCCCACAAGTCCAAAGACATGTGCTATAGGTGAATTGGGTAGGCTAAATTGTCCGTAGGTGTGTGAGTGGAAGTGAATGGGTGTTTCCCAGTGATGCATTACAGCTGGAAGGGCATCCGCTGCATGGAACATGTGCTGGATAAATTGGCAGTTCATTCCGCTGAGGTGACCCCAGATTAATGAAGGGACTGAGCCGAAAGAAAAACGAATGAATGAATGAATGAAGAGTGCTTTGCTTTTGTTTTCCTGATTTTTTTATTTTATTTTATTTTATTTACTATTTACAGTTTGTTAACAACATACAATACTTGTGTAACTTATGTTAAATAAATATATATTGCTTATGAATGAAAGAAACAGTTTCTTTGCCTACTTTAAAAAATTGGCTTGGTTCTTTTTTTTTTAAGAACTACACCACTGCACACACACACATACACTAAGGCCAATTTTGTGTACCCAATTCACCTATACTGCATGTCTTTGGACTGTGGGGGAAACTTGAGCACCTGGAGAAAAACCCACACCAACACGAGGAGAACATGCAAACTTTACACAGAAATGCCAACTGACCCAGCCGGGACTCGTACGGTGGTTTAAGGTGGTTTTCAGTATACTGCAAGGGCTTTAAAAAACCAAAGATCCAAATATACATTAGTTAACCGTTTCTGGGATTTTGTGATTCTATGGTCTTTTTCATTCATTTATGCGTTCAAATTCCATTGATGTGAGACCGTGATGTCTGCATTGAAAACTTTAGGAGTTTATTGAATTTTAATTTTAACTTTACAGTTTAACAATGTGACTTTTACTGACATTTTTAGTAGTTTGAACCAATATATTCGAATAATGTATATTATCTGGTTTTGTACTGCAATTTACATGACCAACCAACACTCAAAGCAACCCTAGCTAGCCAGCAGCTAGGTCTCTGCAACTCTGGTCACCTACTGAAGCTAAGCAGGGCTGTGCCCGGTCAGTACCTGGATGGGAGACCACATGGGAAAGCTAGGTTCCTGCTGGAAGTGGTGTTAGTGAGGCCAGCAGGGGGCACTCAACCTGCGGTCTGTGTAGGTCCTAATGCCCCAGTATAGTGAAGGGGACTTTCTCACTTTTGGATGAGATGTTAATCTGAGTTAGTTAAAAGTCTTTAAAAAAAAGTAGGGGTTTAACCCCGGCATCCTGGCCAAATTTCCCCACTGGCCTCTGTCAATCATGGCCTCCTAACCATATCATAAATGGCTTCATCATTCTGTCTCCTCTCCACCAATCAGCTAGTGTGTGGTGTGCGGTCTGGCACAATATGGCTGTCGTCGCATCATCCAGGTGGATGCTGCATAGTGGTGGATGAGGAGATTCCCCCCCCACCAAAAAATATGTAAAGCGTTTTGAGTGCCCAGAAAAACGCTACATAAATGCAAGTTATTATTAATTATTATTATTAACACTCAAAAAAGGATTTTGCTGATATTTTAAAGTACTTATTTAAAATGAGCTGAAATTACACAATTCTTGAGTTTTTTCGAGGTACAACTTAAATGTTTTATGTTCAATCCACTTAAATTTTTTAAATACAATTAAGTTAACTGAACCCAGCAGTTTTTACAGTGAAGATAATAAATATCTCAAATAGCTAGAAAATGTTTATAAAACCATTTTGCTAAACAGTAGAGTTTAAACAGAGACATTTAAATGACCATAAACCATTATTTATTACATAAGCCTTTCCAATTCCAGATGAAGTGTGTTTGTCACTTTTTGCTCTAGAAATGGCTAGACACACTTATTTGTCTACAAACTCCTCTCTCTGCTCTTTTGAGACAGAAAGGTTGTTCTGTGTCTACTGTCTTTAAAGAAGAAAGCAAACTGGATCTAATCAGGACGACCTCGGTGCAAAACAACAAGAGGACAAATGAGAAACAAACCCCTGACTGCTGCTCAGCATGAGGCTTCATTCAACAGCTCACACCAAACCCCATCTCGACTGGCAGAATTTCAAAGAAAACGCCTTAAAAAAGAAACACGCGAAGTAAAGGCGAGAATGGACAAGAAACTGAAATACCGGTAGGTGAATATTAGTTTGGAAAGCCTGAGGTGTGGATCCGTTGTGTACATGCGCTGTAATTGGAAGGTCTATAAAAAGTTATACGCAATAATTTTTACTGTAACTTTAAATTATAGTCTGGCAAAAAAGTGACATTTCACTGCGTTGACAGATAAGCCAATAGTTGCTGCTCCCAGAACATTATTACCAACTGCATGGGGGAAAAAAGGCTACTGACTTTCACTGAAAGTTGTGATGCAATTCCAATGAAACAAGTAGCACTTGTTTCAGGTAACTAAAATAGCAGCTATCTCTGCAGAAAAGCATCAGGAGAGTCATCTTATAGCCTACGTTCTGGAGGGACTAGCATATAGCATATTAATGAGTTTTATTATCTGACATTTAGCTATTTTGGGATTTGAATTGGGATCATGTCAGAGTAAACCATGTTGGCTTAGCCGATTAACAAGCTTTACAGCTCATCAATGGATAATGTAGAGTACAATTAATGTTTTAACCCTTAAAGAGTATGATTACACTGGTGTGTGAAGTTGATGAGTTAACATGTTGTAAATCCAGCAGCTCTCTCCTGCATATGTCCTGTCATAAATCTAATAATATGATCTTTATTAACCTGCTTAATTGACTAAATACATGTTCTTACGCATTTTTGAGAATGGGAATATCAGATATTGGTAACATTTTACTTGAAGGGGGTGTTCGTAAGACTGTCATGAAAGCTTTATAATCATGACATAACTTATTTTTTAATAGCTTCATGATGATCATGTTTATGACAGATTTATGACAGGTTTTGTTGTCTTGGTAATGTCAAGTTGTCATGACAGACAAAAACAGGCTCTGATGTATTTGTTTATGTCAAGTTGTCATAACAAACAATGTCAAATGTCAGTGAATGACTAATGATAAATATACCCAATACCGTTACCCTGAAGGAGGCAGTTCTTTGCCAAAACGCGTAGTTTTTTTAAGGATTAGCCATGTGAATATAGGCTTTTTAATGTTTTTTCCACATTTTTCATGTGGCTTGGACTGATTTTTGCTGTTTATTCTGATGAATCCCTTGCTCAAGGAGCACCGTAACATTATTTAAGCTACCCCTGAGCACTTTTTGTTTGATTTTGGACATTTAATGATAGTTTCATGTTTATTATGAACATTACTTCAAGTAAAGTGTTACGCAAATATTTCACAATATCATTAGGACGCTTGTCAATATTTTGAGTAAAGGAACAATTTAACAAAAAAACTAAATATACATAAAACATCAGGCTACGGTCTCAAGTGATAAACAATGAGCCATGGAAACTTGAAAGCGATGCATTTTAAATAAAAGGCATATTAAAAACAAAGTGGCTATTTGCACTTAGTGTAAATAGCCCGCCTTGTTGGCAGAAGCTATTTACACTAACTCCGCCCAAGATCGCTCTAACCAAGCTCAAAACTGTCGCGAAGTGCCTCAATCGGGGTCAAATGCTGGTCAAATTAAGGTGCGAATATTTGAAATTAGCGCGAGTGGAATCATGGGATTGATCTGTTGTTGGATGCTGTGAAGTGAATCGGAAGAATGCATTAACCTGCTGATTTCTTGGTAAGTAATGTTTTTAACTTTTTAATGTTTTTAGCATTTGTATAGTTTCGTTATATGTTTTTTAACGGCCATGGATGTGATATAATGGAAAGTGATATAATGTGTTTATTTGGTTATTTCCACGAGCGTGGATTCCATAAACACAGAGTCAAATAGCTTGATGTTTTTATCAAAACATAGCTGCTGCCTATTAAAAAGCTTTCACAGGGGGTCAGCAGGAGTGTTTAAAAATGATGTGTGAAGGGGTTACAATTAAATATATAAATTTTATTCCATTTTAGCAATTTAAACATTGATTTATTAATTTTCCTTTGGCATAGTGCCTTATTTATCAGGGGTCGCCACAGCGGAATGAACCGCCAACTATTCCAGCATATGTTTTACGCAGAGGATTCCCTTCCAGTCGCAACCCAGTATTGGGAAACACCCATACACTCCCTCATTCTCACACACTCATACACTAAAGGCTGATTTATACTTCTGCATCAAGCGCACACGTATGCTCCAGTGGAGCCTCTCAAAAAATATAAAATTGATTGGTCGGCTTGGTAGCGCTGACCAGTGTAAGTGGGACTAAGAGCCGCGTGAGCCCGATGGAGCGATTGTATACAAGTGTGGAGTCCTGTGAAGGAGCTCCAGATGGAAAGTTTTGTTTTGTGCTTACCCTATGATTAAAGTTGTTGCATGTCTGCTGGCTCCCGCCTCAGAATGAGTGAGTTTTAGCTACTTATACATTAAGGCAGGGGTTTTCAAACTGTGGGGCGCACCTATTAAGGGGGGCGCGAGAATTTGAGATGTACACGCGAGTAAATTATGATGCCGATTTTTATGCGTTCACTAGAGTGAATCGGATTAAAGTTAGTTTCACATCTAACTATCAGGCACCTGTAGAGTTTATGCGTTCCAGTAAAATATATGCAAATAAAATGGAGCGGGTGCTTTTTAACGGTGAATGAAAGTCAAACCGGTGAGCGTCTGACAAAAAAGTGCCTTTCTGAATCAAATCAGCAGGATGCCCTTCTGGATCTTTCACTTACTTTGAAGACATGAGACATGAAGACATACAGATTACTTTTACATGGACATCAGTAATAGTTATTTGCCTTAATGTGAATAAGACAATAATATGATTAAGGTGTTACGTTAAGTGCTTTTTGAATGTTGCGTCACCAGGCTATCCACGTTTCCTGCAGAGTCTCATGTCATTTCGGGTGTTTCATCTTTAATTTTTCGACTTTAACTGCAGTTCGGCACTTTCACTCATGAATATTTCATTCATGCCCCCATGGCAAACTGGGTTATTGGACGCGAATATTTAGTAAGGACTGGTGGAAGATGTTTTAATGGGACTTGATAGCGCACAACAAATAGAAAAAAAAACTTCCGCATTTCATGGTCAGTGTTGCCAGATGTAGCTGACTGATTCCAGCCCAAAAGCCATCCAAAACCCGCCGAAATGCAAATTCAAAACCGCCCAATCTGGCAACATTGTTCATGATCTGTGTGTGTGCGGTCCTTTACTGACAGCCTTGTGTGTGCATCTTGTCGAATGCAGCGAAAAGTCCTACATGACATTAAGTAATAGTTTGATTGTGGTGTTTACTTCAATAATGCCACTAATATCTGCCACTAATACTCCACGTCTTAATTCCATTTCTGTTTAGTTCATTTATGACTTTAGTCGGATTAAGGTCATCAAAAATCGCTGTTTACATGGTGACTCTTAATCAGAGTATTATCTTAATCGTATTAAAATCATATTAAAGTATTGTTGCCCATGTAAACGTACTCAATGTTTGACTCAACCACACTGTCAGGGCTCTGCGAACTTGGCTTTGCGAAGCAGCATTTTGGGGCGCGAGTGAAATTGGACAAACTTGGGGGGGCGTGTGTCCTAAAAGTTTGAAAACCCCTCCATTAAGGTAGCGTTCAGAAGAAACAAGAAGAAACACAACACAGAGGAACATAAAAACCTACTGCCAGCTAGCGCTTCGAAAGTCATGGAAACCCACACCAACATGGAAAGAACATGCAAACTCTACACAGAAATGCCAACTGGCCCAGCCGGCACTCAAACCAGCAACCTTCTTGCAGTTTGCCGACAGTGCAACTGAGCCACCATGCCCCCTCATATTAAATATGGTCTACTAAAAAGCATAGCATTTGGAACAGTGACATTACAGTATGTTATGTCAAATTACTTTGTCTAGTAATTGATTATTTGTACTAGTAATTGAACATTTATTATCCTAACAAAACAATTGTCTATTTCCAATATATACTGTTTACAAAAAAATTAGGTTTTCCGAAAATATTAAGCAACACAACTGTTTTCAACTGCACCTAAAACAACGAAAAGCTCCAAAATCAGCCTGTTAGAATCATATCTGAAGGATCATGTGACTCTGTAGAATGGAGTAATGGCTGCTAAAATTCTGCTAGATCATGACAGGAATAAATGACTTTTTAAAATATATTTAAAAATTAAAATATCATATTTCACTGCATTTTTAATTAAACAAATGCAGAACTGATTGAGCAAATCTACTGCACACAGCACTGCATGGTGTATATCACATTTTTAAAAATAGTATGAGCACACATTATGCACACATTTCAAACAGCAGTGTGCTGTCTGAGCCTGCTCTGTGCATGTTTAATTCAGCAAGTAGCATCCAGTTTTCTCAGAAAAGAATAAAAATTTGATCAGCAGACTAATAAAACAATGCAACAACAACGAAAAGCACCCAATTCTTTTTTCACATTGAAAATGAAGGTCATGAAGAGGCAAGCGCATTGCATTTTGGGATACAGTATCCCACACAGTGCACTCTGCCAAATGAGCAGCCCATCCAGTTTTTCCATAAAAACAATGCAGAATGAAATAATAATAAAAGTAGCACACAATTGCAAACAAATTTACAAAAATGACCATCTCACTGGTTAAATGAAATATTTTTGACTAAATGGATGGAAAAAGAAAACTAAATAGTTTCACTATACCACTCAGATGATCCATCCAACTGGAAATGAAATAAAATGAAATGGTATAGAAGAAAATATATACTGTATATTTTGAAAGTAAAAAAAAGCTTTGGCATTCACACAGCATGCTTAACCATATGATGAAAGAGAACATACCTGATTGGCATCAAAGGGCAACCTCTATCTACATTTTCTGCCACAGACACAAAGTGCTCCTCAGATGTCGGACAATATTGGTCTTTATAATGCGAATGCTGGGGGTCAATCTCAAATTTTCTCAAGACAAAGCACACCAGACATGCGCCATAAAACACTTTTAATAATTGAATTTCTTAAATTACTTTATCATGAAGGGTTTTTTTGAGTCACACTGCATTTTCTACAAATCTTTACATCTATAAATTCCTAATTCAAGATACAATTTGTTGTCATGTAACAATGAAGGCTTTCATGAGTTTATAAAAATAGAAAAATAAGTAAAATTGCCTAATCCCGATGACATTTATTAAAGCATAATCTCGAGTTTAATTATTCTTTTTAAATATTCAAAGATTAAAATATCTAAAAGATAGCATATGATGCTATTTTAGGAGCTTTCATAATGGGCAGTTATAGGAACTAGCCACCAAGGGTGCATTTCCCAAACAACGACATAACTCATGGCTGAACTACCATAGTACGATGCATCATTTGGAAAAAGATGGATGTAGTGACGAGTGTTTCCCCAAAACTGTATTTTCTCTGTCGCAGATCAATCGTTTGAACCGCGTTAGTTATAACGTAAAACGCACATAATGACGCTCTAAATGGGGTGGAGTAACAACTTCTTTAGAGAAAATGCCCATCATTTTTTTTTTTTTTTTATAAAATGATATTGTTTTACACACACTTAAAAAAAAAAATCCAATATTAGTTTTGGTAAAAATATGCACTTGTTTTCTATATTAACTGAAATATATGTAAATGGCACTTATAGGGCCTATCTTTCCTTTACAAATATTATTGAAAATATTCCATAATCTATGCTAAAACATAAAACCACTTAGCTAACACGTATTTTAATCTCATATATAAATCATATAAATAGTTAATGGTTGTAATTTACAGTAGGTTATTTATTAAGAAAAGTAAAGAATTATTAATAAAATAAATAATAATAATAATAATAATAATAATAATAATAATAATAATTATTATTATTATTATTATTATTATTAATATTTTATTGTTATTAAGTAGGATATTGCTTATTTATTTAATTAAATTTTAAATTTCTTTTAAAAGTCTACTTTTTACAACATTCAAACCACTGCAGAAATGTTCTAACCAACAGGCCCATGTCATATACAGTAGGCTACAGACACATTTCTTAATAAATAGCCTATTATAAATTAAAACCATTAACATATGTTTTGGAGACATAACATAAATTCTGCTTTTAAATAATAGGTCACGTATAGCTTTCATCATGAGCCACGGCTGCGTTTTAAAATGGCATAAATGTTTTTAAAGTGCACCACTAAGCGAGCGCAATTGTCAATATGAAGATTGCTTAAACTGATCTGTAAAACATACTTTGAAAGCAAATTACACAAAAGAGAGATGACCTTAATGTTTTTTTTAATCATTCCAAGTTTAAACGGAACATTCGAAAGGAATAGGGCATAGGGTGGATAACTGGGAATAGATCTATGCTAGAGACTAGAAACTTAGAACTATGCTTCTAACTACAGCTCTAGAGGTGTAGTTGCAAGTGTAAAAGTTTGCGATGCAGTTTGTGAATGTTCGTTGGAACGAAGGTTTTGGGAAATGCCGCAACTTGCGACCTTAGTTGGCTAACGATGGTTTTGGGAAACGCACCCCTGGGTGGTCCACTAAATTTTTTTTTTTTTCTGGTTTCTGTCGCACTGATTACATTAGATGTTGCCTACGCTGTTGTTGTCTATTGGAAGTAATGCGTCAATAGAGCCGCCATTTTAGTACAGGGTAGCACTCTTTTGAAATGAATGTGGGACCAAGGTGCAGTGGAGGACTGGCCATCCGGAGCCATAGATATGCAGTTAGGTCCATAAATATTTGGACATCGACACAATTCTAAATTATTTGGCTCTATGCACCAACAGATATGAAATGAAACGAATGAATGTGCTTTAACTGCAGACTGTTAGCTTTAATTTGAGAGCATTTACATTTACATCCAAATCAGGTGAACGGTGTAGGAATTACAACAGTTTGCATATGTGCCTCCCATTTGTTAAGGGTCCAAAGGTAATTGGACAATTGGTTTCTAAGCTGTTCCATGCCCAGGTCTGTGTTATTCTCTCATTCCCAATTACAATTGTGTCGATGTCCAAATATTTATGGACCTAACTATATAAACGTATATACTAGTGGTGAGCCATTATCGGCATTAACGCAAGACTCTTATCGCGCGATAAAATCATAGTAGAACAGTTTCTCAAGCAGTTTGTGATGCATTTTGGAAACCGCAGATGAGCCTCTGGTCTAATGCACCACCTGGCTTGAGAAACCCTTTCTCAAAGACTTATTATTTTGGTAGCACACATATTCTGAATGCCTTTGGCAGAATTCAAATGAGCCATTTTAATCTAGATTAATCTATATTTAAAAAATTAATCTATGCCCACCTATAATATATGCATATATCTATGATCTGGAGTTTTCCACTTTTCCATATCGATAGATATTGCCGACAAAATGTGTTTGTGTGCATGGAAATGTATTATCCTCCCTCCCTGTTAAATTTGATCACATCCATGTCCTGAAACACACCCCCTCTCCCACTTTCACTTCTCATTCTAGCGGAGAGAGCGATTCGTTTGTGAACGAATCTCCGTTATGAATGACTCATGTGAACCATAGGTATCCCTGCGTCTCAATGTGCACATCCACCTTTATGCTCAAAATGATATAACATTTGTAATATTCAATCATTTAGGGTGGACAGTATGCACATTGAGGCGCAGGTACTGTTATCAGGCACCCTTTCAAGTTACTTCAAAAACTAGCCATTAGCTCACTTAGCTGACAATAATGCAAGTTTCTGGCACCGTAGGATCTTGTTGTCATATTTCATTTACATCGTTTGTTGATTTTATTCAAGAAAACTAGCATAAGCCCAGAATTTAGTGCGAGTTGGTGCTACTTTACCTTATGATTAATGCAGTAAGTGACTGTATTATTATCAATAACGTTACTTGTTTAGCAGAAAAGTTCATAACATACAAAAACCTAAAAAAACTAAATCTTACCTATGAAATGTGATGCCTTTATGCTTTGTTTTCTTTGTTTGCTCATTACTACACCCGTACGCAGTGCAAAAGTCCAGCATCTTCGAACTGCTTTAGTCTTGATTAGTGCGTTTAAATGACTGATGTCCTGGGAGCACTGTACAAATGTGGCGGTGCTATTGACGCATGCTCATGGCCAGTATGCGATATCTAGTGTATATATCTATGGCTGCTGCAGAGCAACCTTCTGCTAACAAAAACAGAACTTTCTTATAGCAGAAACATAGTTTACTTACAACATTTTCACTGCGGTGAAGTTGCTCTCCCACTTGCTGGCAAAGTGACCATCCAGGGGTGCGTTTCCCAAAACCATCGTTAGCCAACCAAGGTAGCAAGTTCAGTCATTACAAAGATAGTTTGTTGATTTGCCGTTTCCCAAATCCATCGCTTCAACGAACATTCGCAAACTGCGTCGCAAACTTGAGCACTTGAAACGACACCTCAGAAGCTGTAGTTAGAAACGTAGTTCCTGGCTGTGTTCTATTCCCACTTATCCCCTCTATGCCCTATTCATTTAGAACATTCTAACATTCAAAGTTGGAATTATTAAAAATAAAAAGCATTAAGGAAATCTCTCTTGAGTGTAATTTGCTTTCAAACTATTTTTAAAGTTCAGTTTTAGCAATCTTCATGTTTACAATTGCACTCCCTTCGCAGTGCACTTTGAAAACGTTGATGTCATTTTGAACACAGCCTCATGACAAAAGCTATAGGTGACTATTTATGAGGCGGAATTTGTTACATCTCCAAAGCTTGTGAAAACAAAAAACATAGCATACATTAATGCTTTTCATTTATAGTAGGGTATTTATTAAGTATCTGTACTGTATATGACATGGCCTGCTGGTTAGAGCATATCTGCAGTGGTTTGCACATGCTCAAATTGTAAAAGACTTTTCAAAAAATAAATAAACAATATCCTACTTAATAATAATAATAATCATCATTAATATTATTATTAAAATATATTTTTCATTTTCTAATAAATAATAAATATTACATTTAATTTCTTAATAAATAGCCTCATTATTTATTTATTTATTTATATGATTTATTTATGATATTAGAATAGTGTTAGCTTTTGTAAGTAATTTTTAGAATAGAATATGTAATGTTCTCAATTATATTAGTAAAGCAAACACAGGCCCTTTATGTGCCATTTATATATATATTTCAATTAATATGGAAAATGAGTGCATGTTTTTATCAAAACTAATATTGTATTTTATTTTAAACGCATGTGCGTGTAAAACAATATAATTTGCACAAAGAAATGATGTGGTTCTTTTCTAAAGAAGTTGTTACTCCACCCCGTTTAGAGCATCATTATGGGCGTTTTACGTTATAACTAACGTGGTTCAAACCATGGATCTGCGACAGAGAAACTAAGGGTTTTGGGAAACATTCGTCACTACATCGTTCTTTTCCCAAACGATGCATGGTATACTATGATAGTTCAGCCGCGAGTTACGTCGTTGTTTGGGAAACGCACCCCAGGTCTACTAACTTGTACCCAATTATAAACTATACTACCAAAATGTTAGTATTTTTTAGGGTAATGATGACTATAAAATATGACGACAGACATTCAAAGCTTGATTCTAAAATCTCAATAGAAGTTTAGATTCTAATAATGGCATGACACAAATTCAATTTGCCATTAGATGAATGAACAGAATGACTGCTATGACCATTTAGTAGTTAGAGACTTCTAGTAGTTCCAGTGTTAAGACTGCAGATTTTATACATAAGCAAACAGATACATTTACATACTAAAGCTAAAAGAAAACATTGTAAAGCATCATATGGCCTCTTAAAGTAATGTTTCCTTCTCAAATAAATGTATCTTGATTTAAGAATGTTTAAATATTCCTACAGGAAAACAGGAGAAAATCCTTTTAGCAGTGTATACAGTATATTAGCATATTAAATGAATGATATGACAAATTTAAACTAAAACACTCGTGCTTGTCATGATCGCTTGCTAATTTACAGAACGAGACCCATGTCAAAATGGCTGTGCTTGATGCTTCAGTGTGAATCTTACATCAAAAGGTCCTTCTCAGGAGAATTCCTCCTTCGGGTCGCTTTGCATGTATGTTATTTCTTTGCTCTTGGCTGGGTTGGAGCAGCCGTTGTGATGGTGGTGGTGGTTGAGGAGGCTCTTCCGGCCTGGCTGGGTGTTTGGCTCTGATGGGTCACACACGGTGACTACGGTGGTCTCCATTCGTGACATTGTGTACATGCTGCTCTGCCGCGCTACTTTATGCCTCATAGCCCGCAGCTCAAGCTCGTCATAGTCGGACACTCGCACAAACGGGCACCAGCGGAAAACACGTTTGAAGCCAGCTCGAAACCTGAGTCCAGACAAGAACAAATACAAGAGCAGAATCAATAACTGGACTAAGCTATGAGTAATAAGGCAAGTTCAAATATGAATATCTTTCATTTGCACTGGCAATTGTTTTTCTAATTCACTATAGCTGTATTTCCTGTTGTGAAATTTCTCTCACAATTGCCTTAAAGGAGGAGAAAACAGGCTTTCATTCAAATGCAAATACTGTAGGACAAATGACCAGAAGCCATTAAAAGCAATCAACTTGTTAACTCCAAGCGAATCAAGAAAAAACGTAATATAACAGGTCAAAGGTCACTGCTAGAAAAACAAGCCTAGAGTATGCTTTTAATTTTTAACTAGATAAAAAAAAGTCTGTCAAAACAAATACTGAGGTTGGCGTCAGAACGGCTATTTGGAAATCTGAAGTAGTTTTAAAGGCTACAGATGTCTGTACACATGGTTACAGTAGCAAATGTTATCACATTGTTAGCATGTTTCATTTGATTACCAAGCAAACATGTTCCTCTGGAAAATCTAGCTCTTACAGGCAGCCCAATTTCAGCGATTTATAGGCAACATAATTCAGTGATTTACAACCCAACAAATGTATTTTAACATTTCTTTATGGTTTCTAGGAGAACTTGCACTGCTAGGCTATTTTAGCACATTTTAGCACACTGCTAGCACATTTTATAACACTACTAGCACATTTTAGCACACTGCTAGCACATTGCTAGCACATTTTATAACACTACTAGCACATTTTAGCACACTGCTAGCACATTTTAGCACACTGCTGGTATGTTTCTAGCATGAATTAACGCTACTAGCCTGTTTAGCAAACCGCAAGCATGTTTGTAGCATGATTTAGTGCAAATGCAGCACTAAGATCCAGTAATACAAATAACGAGATGCACCCTTGGTCAGCATCTAAGAGTAAATCATTGGTTATTTTCACTAATGCGGTTTCTGTACTGTGATGAGGACTGAAACATGACTGAAACCCTTCAAAAGCATTGTTCATCTGCAAAAAGAATAGTGGTTTCTTAATAACAGCTAGCTTGAAAGGATTTGGAACATGGCCTAAAGATAGAGAAGGGTTGTTAAGAAGAGGTTCTCCTATTACAGATAGCAGTTCTTTCAGTAATTTTATTGGAATTGGGTCTAACATACATGTAGCTGGTTTAGAACCATTTTTATTATCATATTTCAGACCCATCTCCGCCACCCTACCGTTTTGTTATTTCTATTGGAAAACTCCCGTAATTTCACCAATTGCCGTAATTTTTACTAATCCAGTTCTCAACTCTGTTATTCAGACAATCACACACCCGCACCCCCGAATCGAATTTCAGAGACAAATGTTGGCAGGTATGCTTTATAGCATGATTTATAACAATGTAACATGTATAAACACATTGCTAGCATGTTTATAACATGATTTAGCACACTGCAGAAACCTGTTTAACCTGTTACCATGTTAGCACGAATATTCTATCACAATTTTATGTTTATAATTTAATTAATCATTGATAATAACACACTACTAGCATGTCTTACTTCAAAATCTTTATAGCATGATTTATAACAATGCTAACATGTATAAACACATTGCTAGCATGTCTATAACATGATTTAAAACACTGCAGAAAACCTGTTTAAAGCCAGACAAAAAGAAACACTTGAACAGAACAGAACAAACTGAAATTAATTTCTAGTTTCAAAATTTTCCCACTTGCTATCGTATCTGTATTTCATTTCATGCAAAATATGACTGCATTTCATTCATTCATTCATTTTCTTGTCGGCTTAGTCCCTTTATTAATCTGGGGTCGCCACAGCGGAATGAACCGCCAACTTATCCAGCACATTTTTACGCAGCGGATGCCCTTCCAGCTGCAACCTATCTCTGGGAAACATCCACACACTCATTCACACTCATACACCACGGACAATTTAGCCTACCCAATTCACCTGTACCGCATGTCTTTGGACTGTGGGGGAAACCCACACAAACACAGGGAGAACATGCAAACTCCACACAGAAACGCCAACTGACCCAGCCAAGGTTCGAACCTGACCCAGCCGAGGTTTGAACCTGCGACCCAACGACGTTTTTGCTGTGAGGCGATAGCACTACCTACTGCGCCACTGCGTCGCCATGACTGCATTTTCCTGTGAAATTCAACAACTGCCTTTTAACTGAAACAAGATGGAAGATGGATACAGGCTTTCAGTCAAATGTAAATAAAGGAAAAACAAATATCTTTGCAATTGAGTGGAGGCCATTAAGCAATCAATTTATTACATCCAAGTGACTTAACAGGACAAAGCAAAATGTTAAGTGTCGGAGGCTACCGGCACCAAAGCAAGCAAATGCTTTTAATTTTTAATAATCATGTACTGCCAGCCGGTACATTACACAGCAGCCTGCATTCTGCTTTTTTGTCTACATCAGCTTATAAGGGTTCTTCCCATGTCTTGTTTTCTGGTTATTGAATAGCGTATGGTTGCAAACTGTCATGCTCTGGTACTGGTGCCATTTTAAACTAAGCCAAATGGGAGCTGAAGAAATTAGATGTGGATTACTTATCATCCGGTCCTACATTTCAGCCATGTTTTCCATCTGTGGTGCATTTACATAAAGTCAATGCTATGGCTGTCCCAGCCTGATCAAGTTAATGGCGGGTAGCAACAGTTGCTAGGCTACAACTGGTAGAGTGCTCAAAAAGAAAAAAAAAATATCTGCAGAGCTGTATAAAGGTCATTAGATACATGCAATGGGGAGCTATATAACAGACATGCTCTCACAGTATGGTAGAGTAAGCTTTTAAGTATACAGAGACAAAATAAAATGCACTTTAAAATGTCTTTAATTTAAAATAAATCAATCCCAATTATTCATTAAAAACAACATACAAAAGGCATATATATATATATATATTTATATATATATATATATATATATATATATATATATATATATATATATATATATATATATATATATATATATCTTTATTTGTATAGCGCTTATACAATGTAGATTGTGTCAATGCAGCTTCACATAGAAGATTATAGTGAATTGAAACCGTGTCAGTTCAGAATTAATTTGATCGCAACACCTGTTATTCCAGAACAGAACATTTGAGCTGGTTTCAGTTCTTTTCATTTTCGTTTTTCTGTAGTTTTATTTTTACAAATCATTTTATTTAATTTGTTTGTTAATTAAATTTTGTTATTTAGCCTATTTTTTATGCAACAGAATTAATTTGCTACGAGATGTGGCTGTGTATGGTAGTGCCAGCGCACGTCTACTACTGCAGCTGTTTAAAGAGAGAGAGAGTGCAATGGAAATAATACATTTTTTGCATGCTGATTTATGTGAAATTGCGAATACATGACTATAATCGCCTTGCAATTTTAAATATTATTGTATTTTTTCCTTTAGGAAGGAAAGTCTATTTCAATTCATGTTAAAGATGCGTGGTGTCCGAAAGTCCGAAAGTGCCGGTCATGTTGGTGTAAACAGCTGAAGTTGTCATTATTTTTAGTTTATTTATTATTAATGATGATAATTAAAAATAATAATGCTATTCGTTTTATTCAATAATGTAATTAAAACATGTAATATATCTACATTAATGCGAAACAAGCTAAATATCGTCTTTAAAGTCGTCATAGGTCTCAGCTCTCTGCTTGTTTTGACTGTCACCTGCCATTTCAGTGGATCTGAAAGCAGGAATTATTATCTGACTGAAATGGGCTTATGAAGGAATAATGTAACGGGGCTCTATTACATTTAACATTTTCTTAAAACCAGAAATTTCCACTACCGATTAAGGTCCATATCCACAGCTATAAAAGTACCGATCGCCTCTGTGATGTTTTGCCCTGTTCGAATCTGTAGAAATTGCCTGTCTGAATGCTGGCGATAGTTGCATGTAGTGCGCGTGTTTCTAGTTTTCGTCTAATTCCAGTTAGTGATTCCGTGATGTCAGTGTAAATGAGTTGACATGTTCAAATATTACCACTAAAATAGCTTACTGTCATAGCAGATGTCATTGGGGTTTTTTATCCACCACTCTCTTGCCATCACCCTCTTACAGAAAAACCAAAGTGCTCCCAAACGCCAGACCCGCTGTTGGTTATAGGAGGATTACATTAATGTTACTAGCCATTTAGCGAGCTAGTGCAGCGTGTGCCTGACTGGAATGGTGTTTGGAGGAGGGCGGCGAAGGCAGCATGTTGCCTGTCACGTCATTTGGGATGCCTTGGTGAGGGTTGCTGCACTGAAAACATTATATTCTGTACACTTATTCTCTTTTATCTTTTTAGATATTTGTCCGAATCGTTCGGTTTGTAATGCGGACGGTTCAATACAAATACGCGTATCGTTACACCCTTAATATATATATATATATATATATATATATATATATATATATATATATATATATATATATATATATATATATATATATATATATATTACCTGACAAAAGTCTTGTCGTTGATCCCAGTTGTAAAAGCAACAAATAATAACTTGACTTCTAGTTGATCATTTGAAAAAGTAGCAGAAGGTAGATTTTTCTGATGAATCATCTGTTGAAGTGCATCCCAATCATCACAAATACTGCAGAAGACCTATTAGAACCCGCATGGACCCAAGAATCTCACAGAAGTCAGTCAAGTTTGGTGAAGGAAATCTCATGGTTTGGGGTTACATTCAGTATGGGGGCGTGTGAGAGATCTGCAGAGTGGATGGCAACTTCAGCAGCCTGAGGTATCAAGACATTTGTGCTGCCCATTACATTACAAACCACAAGAGGGGGCAAATTTTTCAGCCGCATAGGGCTCCTTCTCATACTTCAGGCTCCACATCAAAGTTCCTGAAAGCAAAGAAGGTCAACGTGCTCCAGGATTGGCCAATCCAGTCACCAGTATGAACATTATTGAGCATGTCTGGGGTAAAATGAAGGAGGAGGCATTGAAGATGAATCCAAAGAATCTTGATGAACTCTGGGAGTCCTGCAAGAACACTTTCTTTGTCATTTCAGACGACTTTATTAATAAGTTATTTGAGTCATTGCAGAGATATATGGATGCAGTCGTCCAAGCTCATGGGAGTCATACACAATATTAATTCTTCATCCACTGCACCATGACTTTATATTCTATACTGTACATTATATCTGTTAAATAACAAGACTTTTGTCTAAGTAAAGTCAGATCTTACTGTCCTAACTAAATAATTAAAAATCAAGGCATGGTCAGATTTTATTTTGGTAAAATAAGCGTAATCTAGAGGCCTTCGCCTTCCATATAAGCCGTTTCTGATACCAAAAGATCAACTAGAAGTCAAGTTACTATTTGTTGTTCCAAACTTGGACATACTTTATATATACAGGGAGTGCAGAATTATTAGGCAAATGAGTATTTTGACCACATCATCCTCTTTATGCATGTTGTCTTACTCCAAGCTGTATAGGCTCGAAAGCCTACTACCAATTAAGCATATTAGGTGATGTGCATCTCTGTAATGAGAAGGGGTGTGGTCTAATGACATCAACACCCTATATCAGGTGTGCATAATTATTAGGCAACTTTCTTTCCTTTGTCAAAATGGGTCAAAAGAAGGACTTGACAGGCTCCGAAAAGTCAAAAATAGTGAGATATCGTGCAGAGGGATGCAGCACTCTTAAAATTGCCAAGCTTCTGAAGCGCGATCATCGAACAATCAAGCGTTTCATTCAAAATAGTCAACGGGGTCGCAAGTAGCGTGTGGAAAAACCAAGGGGCAAAATAACTGCCCATGAACCGAGAAAAGTCAAGCGTACAGCTGCCAAGATGCCACTTGCCACCAGTTTTGCCATATTTCAGAGCTGCAACATCACTGGAGTGCCCAAAAGCACAAGGTGTGCAATACTCAGAGACATGGCCAAGGTAAGAAAGGCTGAAAAACGACCACCACTGAACAAGACACACAAGCTGAAACGTCAAGACTGGGCCAAGAAATATCTCAAGACTGATTTTTCCAAGGTTTTATGGACTGATGAAATGGAAGTGAGTCTTGATGGGCCAGATGGATGGGCCCGTGGCTGGATCGGTAAAGGGCAGAGAGCTCCAGTCCGACTCAGACGCCAGTAAGGTGGAGGTGGAGTACTGGTTTGGGCTGGTATCATCAAAGATGAGCTTGTGGGGCCTTTTCGGGTTGAGGATGGAGTCAAGCTCAACTCCCAGTCCTACTGCCAGTTTCTGGAAGACACCTTCAAGCAGTGGTACAGGAAGAAGTCTGCATCCTTCAAGAAAAACAAGATTTGACAATGACATGGAGCACATGACAATGCTCCATCACACAGTCCAAGTACTCCACAGCGTGGCTGGCAAGAAAGGGTCTAAAAGAAGAAAAACTAATGACATGGCCTCCTTGTTCACCTAAACTGAAGCCCATAGAAAACCTGTGGTCCATCATCAAAAGTGAGATTTACAAGGAGGGAAAACAGTACACCTCTCTGAACAGTGTCTGGGAGGCTGTGGTTGCTGCTGCACGCAATGTTGATGGTGAACAGATCAAAACACTGACAGAATCCATGGATGGCAGGCTTTTGAGTGTCCTTGCAAAGAAAGGTGGCTATATTGGTCACTGATTTGTTTTTGTTTGGTTTTTGAATGTCAGAAATGTATATTTGTGAATGTTGAGATGTTATATTGGTTTCACTGGTGAAAAATAAATAATTGAAATGAGTATATATTTATTTTTTGTTAAGTTGCCTAATAATTATGCACAGTAATAGTCACCTGCACACACAGATATCCTCCTAAAATAGCTAAAACTAAAAACAAACTAAAAACTACTTTCAGAAATATTCAGCTTTGATATTAATGAGTTTTTAGGGTTCATTAAGAACATGGTTGTTGTTCAATAATAAAATTAATCCTCAAAAATACAACTTGCCTAATAATTCTGCACTCCCTGTATATATATATATATATATATATATATATATATATATATATATATATATATATATATATATATATATATATATATATATATATATATATATTTATATATATATATATAATTTATTTATTATTTTTTTTTTATGTACTTTACTAAATGTAACAATCTTTGAGATCCTTTTCTAGTCTTTAAATAGTCATGATAGAAGAGTTGAAAAACTCGATATAAGCAGATGTTTTTAAATAATCTTATGATGTATTACTTTTTTATCATTTGCCTGATATACTTCTATTGTAAGTGCACATCTTTTGCAAGTTTTTAAAAGCTATTCAACGATGAGTTGAAATTTTCTTCTGCAATGACTGATGACACACCAAGGATGATATCAATAGAGATGAACGAATTGAATCTGAAAAATGTCTTTAATTAAAACCTTGGACAAAAAAACAACCAATCTACATGTGTTTCTGATGGTCCCCGTACCACTGACATCGAGCACATGTCTTATTTTCTGTTGCCTATTCAACCTGTATTTAGGAAGAATACAGATTCATGCCTAAATACACTTTTTACATGCTTTTTTTACTGCCAATCTGAGAACAGCTTTAAAAAAAAAAGAAAAAAAAATAGACCCTAAATTCTGAAAACTGTAGGACATTGTTTACACAAACTTTAAGTTCCATTTTAATAACCTTATATGCAATGAGAAATAAAATAATAACATAAAAAGTGATAATTTTTCCATTCATACTGCATTCAAACAACTTTTGACTTTTCTTCTATACATAATCAATTTAGAAATATTTGGAAAATATGTATAAAAATAGAATAGAATAGAATAGAACAGAACAGCTATTAATTGATCATGTGGATCTTGGAATTTAAACCATGGTTTCTGTGGTCATTCATTTATGTGTTGTCAGAATTCAAAAGCTTGATGTGAAGCCTGTTGCCCATCCTTCACTTGATCTCAATATTAACAAGCCTTTCATTTCAATCATTGATTTATAAGTAATATTTCACAAAAAGAGGAACATCTCAAGGGTGTCTATTACTCTATGATATAAGGCCTAATCATGCAACCAATAACGGGAATGACACTCGTGTTGCTATGACAAAACGTATTTATGTCATAAATCTTCTGTTGTTGTGCCGCTCTGTAAGTGGAGTCTTACCGGCTGTTTAGGCAGCAGTAAATAATGGGGTTGTACATGGTGGAGCTCATGGCGAGCCACATGACGGACAGATAGATCTGCTGAATGAACTTCCATCGAGCCAGCTGCTTGTTCAATCCTGTCACCAGGAAATACACATGGTACGGGAGCCAGCAGAAGGCGAAGGTCACCACTACAATGATCATCATTTTCACCACCTGGACAAAACAAAATGAAGGCAAAAGTCAGCAATTAAGTGTTATTATGGCAACTGGTGTGGATTTATTTGCAAAAAAATGAGCATTTTTCTTCAGAAAATGGCAATTGGACAAATTAACAATTGTTTTCACTTGCTGTGAAAATGACATTGTGAAAAATGCTTTTTTATTTAGAGTTTTTGTCTTGTTTCTAGTCCAAATATCTAAAAATTCTGAAAATAAGAAGCATTTTTAAACATTTTCTTTAAACATTTTAAACAAGCAAAACATATCGCCTTATTTTCAGAAATAATAAGTCAAAATTGAAATTATTTTCCATAAAATAAGTTCAAGAATCCGCCAATGGGGTAAGCAAAATACTCTTCTTATTTTATTTTTTTTTGCTTTTGGTCATTGTCATGCTGGAAGATGAACCGTCACCCCAGTCTGAGGTCACGAGCACTCTGAAGCAGGTTTCATTCAGGATGTCTCTGTACATTGCTGCATTCATCTTTCCCTCTATCCTGACTAGTATTCCAGTTCCTGTTGCTAAAAAACATCCCCACAGCATGATGCTGCCACCACCATGCTTCACTGTAGGGATGGTATTAGCCTGGTGATGAGCGGTGCCCGGTTTTCTCCAAACATAACGCCTCTCATTCACACCAAATAGTCTCATAAGACCAGAGAATTTTGTTTCTTATGGTCTGAGAGTCCTTCAGATGCCTTTTGGCAAATTCCAGATGGCGAGTGGCTTCAGTCTGGCCACTCGACCATACAGGCCTGATTGGTGGATTGCTGCACAGATGGTTGTCCTTCTTTAAGGTTCTTCTCTCTCCACAGATGAACACTGGAGCTCAGACAGAGTGACCATCGGGTTATTGATCACCTCCCTGACTAAGGCCCTTCTCCCCTGATCACTCAGCTTAGATGACCGGCCAGCTCTAGGAAAAGTCCTGGTGGTTTCAAACATCTTCCACTTACGGATGATAGAGGCCACTGTGCTCATTGGAACTTTCAGAGCAGCAGAAATTTTTCTGTAACCTTCCCCAGCCTTGTGCCTCGTGACAATGCTGTCTCGGAGGTCTACAGACAATTCCTTTGTCTTCATGATTGGTTTGTGCTTTGACATGCACTGTCAACCCTGGGACCTTATATAGACAGGTGTATGCTTTTTCAAATCATGTCCAATCAACTGAATTGACCACAGGTGAACTCCAATTAATCTGCAGAAGCATCTCAAGAATGATCAGTGGAAACAGAATGTACCTGAGCTCAATTAGAGGGATACAAAGTTAGCGTTAGCTCTACTATAAAAGATCTTGGTGTCATATTAGACATCAATTTAACTTTTGAAAATCATATATCCCATGTCACAAAAACTGCTTTCTTTCATCTGAGAAATATCGCTAAATTGCGAAGTATGCTATCCATCTCAGATGCAGAAAAGCTAGTTCATGCTTTTATAACTCCTAGGCTGGATTACTGTAATGATCTGTTAGCTGGCTGCCCAGCATCCTCTATTAACAAACTTCAGCTAGTACAAAATGCAGCTGCCAGAGTTCTTACCAGGTCTAGAAAATATGATCATATAACCCCAATTTTATCCTCCTTACACTGGCTGCCTGTTAAGTTTTGTATTGAATATAAAATATTGCTTCTTACCTATAAAGCCTTAAATAATCTAGCTCCTGTTCATCTAACCAACCTTCTATCTCGCTACAATCCAACCCGCTCTTTAAGATCTCAAAACTCAGGGCTTCTGGTAGTACCTAGAATAGCAAAGTCGAGTAAAGGAGGTCGAGCCTTCTCATTTATGGCCCCTAAACTCTGGAATAGCCTTCCTGATATTGTCCGAGGCTCAGACACACTCTCGCAGTTCAAAACTAGATTAAAGACCTATCTTTTTAGCAAAGCATACACTCAGTGCATTACATAGCGGTATGACGCATGATGTGCCCCACGCAGGTTTTTGCATCTCATTTATATACACTTAAACAGCAGCTACGCTAATTATTCTCTTTATTCTCTATTTCCACCTAGGGATACTCATCCCAAAGCCCTCAGACTATGCAGCACCACTGATGCGGTCCAAGACCAGCGACGAGGTGATCCCAAGGTTTTCATAATCCTGGACCAGGCCGTATCCTGAGCTGCTGTGGTGGTCATGGAAGAGTGGAGAGCATGAGACTGATTCCTGTGATGCTCCAGGGACAGACGAGTCTTCGCTGAGGTCCAGCATTCTCCAGCCTCCGGCGCCTAGACTGCAGCTCTGCACAAGACGTTTGGCCATAGGAGAAATGGTCGTGTCCAACTGAGCCTGGTTTCTCTCAAGGTTTTTTAAATTCTTCACTTTAGCCAACTGGTGAAGTTTTTTCCTCGCCGCTGTCGCCACTGGCTTGCATGGTTTGGGATCTGTAGAGCCGCGCATCTATGGATGCTCTTCAGTGTTTGGACTCTCCGTAGTGATTATTAGACCACACTGAACTGAGCTAAACTAAACTGAAGCACTGAAAACTGAACTGACACTGTTTCAATTTACGATAATCTTCTATGTGAAGCTGCTTTGACACAATCTACATTGTAAAAGCGCTATAGAAATAAGGGTGAATTGAATTGAATTTAGAGCTTCACGGCAAAGGCTGTACAGTTGAAGTCAGAATTAATAGCACCCTTGTTTATTTTTTCCCCCAATTTCTGTTTAACGGAGAGAAGATTTTTTCAACACATTTCTAATCATAATAGTTTTAATAACTCATCTCTGATAACTGATTTATTTTATCTTTGCCATGATGACAGTAAATATTATTTGACTAGATATTTTTCAAGACACTTCTATACAGCTTAAAGTGACATTTAAAGGCTTAAATAGCTTAATTAGGTAAACTAGGCAGGATAGGGTAATTAGGCAAGTTATTGTATAACGATGGTTTGTTCTGTAGACTATAGAAAAAAATTAGCTTAAAGGGGCTAATAATTTTGACCTTAAAATGGCTTTTAAAAAATTAAAAGTTGAAATAAAACAAATAAGACTTTCTTCAGAAGAAAAAACATTATCAGACATAGTGTGAAAATTTCCCTGCTCTGTTAAACATCATTTGGGAAATATTTAAAAAAGAAACAAAAAATCAAAAGGGGGCTAATAATTCCAACTTTAAGTGTACATGTGATTTTTCAGGTTTTTTTTTTTTTTATATAAATTTGTAACAATTTCAAAAAATCTTTTTTTCACATTGTCATTATGGGGTATTGTGTGTAGAATTTTGAGGAAATAAAGGAATTTAATCTATTTTGGAATAAGGCTGTAACAAAAAAAGTGGAAAAAGTGAAGCGCTATGAATACTTTCCTGATGCACTGTATGTCGAGGTAACTGGTGATCTGGGACCTTTAGCCAGTACAGACTAAAGTGCATAGTTTTAGATACATGATTTTACATGAAAAAAACATTTTTTTAAAAGAAATATTTTGTTAAATAAAAAGTATAGTGTACAACTATATTTAGCTTGTTTTGACGCATTTAAAATTTGTTAGAAACAATTGTTTATTTATGTTAGAGATAAATTTGGTAAATCATTCATTTTGAGCTCTGAAAAGTGATGTGAAATAAAAACTAATTGTAATACGACACTATGAAACCATGACCCATTTGCTCATGCTCATTGAGCAAGCTCATACACGACACACAAAAAGTTAAATGAATGAGGAGGTATGAGGACATAACACATCTAAATCAAGTCATTTTAGCATGTCAAAGTCATATTTATGCATATAAAATATATTTTCCCAACAACAGAATTGTGGCTGGTGAAAATGGTGAGTGGTAATGTTAAAAAACTACTAGCCACAGTGGCTGGTGATCAATAAAGTTCATGTCAAGCACTGATTATATTATTTATAAAAAGACAATTTGTTAAACTGTAGAGATAAAAACATCAAAAGTCACCAGAGCAGAGATAAACATTCCATAATGCAATTCACTACTAAAAAAAAAACACTAAATACAGAAACTGTTAATTAAGAGATTTTTTTTTACAGTGTACTAATGACATTTCTTTCAAATGAAAAATAAAAGCCAGTGGTGTGGTTTCAGTGTTCACTCTGGAGATAGTCAACGGTCAAAGAGTATCTTTTGCTAATAATGACTATTTGTATGTGCTTTGTAGAGAGCCGAGGGACGGATGAAAGCTCACACCAACTGAATGAGGATGCTGCCATTGGGGAAGGCATACGTGTCATGCAAGCTGCATTGTGTTACTGACTTGTACATAAAGAAGCTGGTCCAAGCCTTCCACTCATTCTGCTCTCAGTTAGATTCTTGTTTGCTAAAAGAAGACTTTGCTACAAAAAAAAAAAGATTTTATTTTTTTTTCCTTGGATTTGTTTATTAATCTTTTAGTATATACAAATTTAACAAAAATACATTAGGAGAATTATATTTATATGTTTAACAGAGCAAGACAATTTTCACAGTCATATCATATATTCCTTTAGGTCACACTTTATTTTGATGGTCTGTTTGTTGAATTTATACTGCATTGCATCTACATGCCAATTAGTTTTTATTAGATTATAAGTTAGACTGTTAGGTTAGGGTTAGGGTTAGTGTAAGTTGACATGTACTTGCAAAGTTTCTTATAATCAGTTAAATGTCTGTCGAAGGAGCAGTATCAACACAACAGATATTAAGCAGACAGTCTACTAATACTCAAATGGACCCTCAAATCAAAGTGTTACCTAATTTTATTCTGGAAAAAGACTTCTTACTTTTAGTTTGGCTGGAATAAAATAAATATTTACATTTAAAAACAAATCTGTGTTGTTTCACCAAGTCAAATTTAAGACTTTTAAAGACATTTTAAGACCACAAAGAATGAAATTTCAGATGTATATACTGTAGGGCTAAACACTAAAGATATTTTTTTAAAGGCCCAGCAGAAAAAAAAATGTACTTGCCTCATCAAAAAACTAATTCTATTATAGCTATTTCTTAGCCACATATTTTAAATAATGTGTTAAAACAAGCAGACTCTAGTTTTATACATACATTTTTTTCAACATAACCTAAAAAGAATCTTTAAAAACTAAATACATGCACAACAGACTGCTATAATATTAGTTATGAATATAGTTTTGCTAAAAGTATGTATGTTGGTGATTGGATGTGTGTTGGATCGACTGGGTAGGTTTAATGTACATATACAAAGTAAAGATTAAGACACGTTTAAAAAGATTTAAGACCAACAAGACAATATTTCAGTAATTTTAAGACTTTTTAAGGCCTAAATAAATTTTGTTTTCGAAATGTAAGACTTTTTAAGACCCTGCGGATACCCTGTAAAATGCTAATGTCAATATTAAAGCCGCCCTATGATTTGTTTTATTTTTATTTTATTATTTTTATTTTAACAGTGGCAACAGAACAAACATACCAGAGCATGACACTGTTGTCCAATGTCTTGCCTAATTAACCTGACTTGACTTGTTAACCTAGTTAAGACTTTAAATTGCACTTTAAGCTGGTATCTTGCACAATATCTAAATATGGTGTACTAACATAACAGCAAAGACAAAAGTATGCAGGTATGCAGAAGAGCATCTCTGAACGTACAACATGTCGAACCTTGAGGCGGATGGTCTACAGCAGCAGAAGACTACTCCTGTCAACTAAGAGCAGGAAACTGAAGCTACAATTCGCACAGGCTCACCAAAATTGGACAATAGAAGATTGGAAAAATGTTGCCTGGTCTGATAAGGCATTTGGCTGGTAGGGTCAGAATTTGCATGACCAAAATCTTTGAGGAATATTTCCAGTACCTTGTTGAATCTATGCCACGAAGGATTAAGGTAGTTCTGAAAGCAAAAGGGGGTTCAACCCAGTACTAGTAAGGTGTACCTAATAAAGTGGCCGGTGAGCGTATATATTACATTACAATATTAATATAATATTTTAATATAAAAAATGTATTTGTTCATTTAAAAAAATATATTATAATAGTATATGTATAAATACACAAAGAGCAGCCTCCACACAATGTGACAGTGTGACTGACCTTGTTTCATACTGGCGAAAACAAAGAGAACAGCAGAGGAGCAATCAGATCACAGACGGTTATACGGCTGTGTTTTTACTCATTATGTAAATTCATCAAGACACTGCCTGTCATTCAAATACTCCCGCACCCAAAAGCCCCAAACAATGTCAGGCTACCAAAATCTTGCTCATGCAACCTTCAAGCACTGACACTCTGAGCAAGAAATGCGTCTGCAGCAAGACAGAAAACCCCAGGCAACACGTTTATAACAAAAACAAGGACACCACATGAGGTCTTCACTAGCTGGGGTTCCATCCTAACGTAAAGCAAATCTTTTCAAAGTTTGCAAAAATAAAAAAACAAAACAAATGTGAATTAGGTGCATTTCCATTAAGTTGCTAGAGCAGCCGACTGTAGTATTGGTAACCTAGCAACCAACAGTAAACAAGGCAAGCATAATGGAGCTGATTGGTCATCATGAGTGTGTTATGTGTTTAATGCTATGTCAGAAAATCCATCTTCCATTATTCGCATTGATGCTTTTCCCAAACAAGTTCATCAATCACTTCGAAAAGGGAGTATGCTTTTTTTTGTTTACAAATTAAGTGATTTTTATTTGAAATTTGACATTTCTCTTGTGATACTTCAAAATGCGCATTAACACATGAACTTCATCTGGGTTCAGCAAACATGCTGTGACTGCTCCTGAAAATTGCATACTACTGTAAGTTGTAAGGCAAGCAAAATGTAAGGGATAATCAATGGCTTGCTGTGCATTATTAAGGATTTTAATGCACGACATGGAGGTGAAGGACCACACGGTGCGGTAGCGTCAGAGTTCGAAATTTTTCCTTATACATAAACTGCAGATTTGACTAAAATAACTATATTCTTGGTTGAAAAACTCCTAAAACTTGATTTTGTGGCATAATTGATGAGTATTTTTTCTAATTTCGCAGATTTCCCGTGCGCCATTAACCGTCTTCATCGGTTTCCTGTGCAGCACATGTGACTTAAGATTTATTTCGAATGGTGATCAAAACTGACTGGAACTACCTGTGAGTTAAAATGAAAATAATGCACACCCTCCAGCCAATCAGAATCAAGAATTTCAACAGACCATGAAATATGAAGATATATACTGTATCGCATAAGCAAAATAAAAAATCTTCATTCATTCATTTTCCTTCAGCTTAGTCTCTTTATTCATCAGGGGTTGCCACAACGGAGTGAACCACCAACTTATCCAGTATATGTTTTACACAGCGGATTCACTTCCAGCTGCAACCCAGTACAGGGAAACAACCATACACACTCATTCACACACATACACTACGGCCAATTTAGTTTATTCAATTCACCTATATTGTTTACTGCAATACTTTTTCATAATTTAAATAAGCGCAATATTACACGTCTTGACTGGGATGCAGAAAGAAACATGAATAACACCATGGTGAGAAAGTTGCAATCTTAAAACTACATGTGTTGACATTTTGCATTTTTTTTAGCAATTGTTCTTCTTTATACTGTATGTTGGACCTGTAATCGTTAGCTTTTGAAAAGTGCTTGAAATTTTATTAAGATTAATTTCATATTTCTACATTTTGAATTAAACCTTTGCTCTGAAGTTCTAAATAAACTGAGAAATATGATCACATATGAATGAAAACATTTCTAAGCATATACTTAAAAATGTAGAAAAAGAAACTTCCTTACATGTGGTCAGTACATACTGTATAAAACAGATTTTTGCTGTTTATTCTGATGAATCCCTTACCCATAGAGCACGACACATTATTTAAGCTACTCCTGAGCACTTTTTGTTTGATTTTGGCTTATTAATAGACTGAATTTACAGAAATGGTACCATATCGTCATGACTTATATCATGATTTTAGATTTTTGTCATACAGCTGAAGTCAGAATTATTAGCCCTCCTTAATTATTAGCCCCCCTGTATGCTTTTTTCCCCAATTTCTGTTTAATGGAAAGAAGATTTTTTTCTACACATTTCTAAACATAATAGTTGTAATAACTCATTTTTAATAACTGACTTATTTTATCTTTGCCATGATGACAGTACATAACATTTTATTAGATATTTTTCAAGATACTAGTATTCAGCTTAAAGTGCAATTTAAAGGCTTCACTAGGTTAATTACGTTAATTATTGTATAATGATGGTTTGTTCTGTAGACAATCAAATATATATAGCTTAAGGGGGTTAATAATATTGACCTTAAAATGTTTTTAAAATGTTTTTAACTGCTTCTATTCTAGACGAAATAAAACAAATAAGACTTTCTCCAGAAGAAAAAAATATTATAGTAAATACTGTGAAAAATTCCTTGCTCTGTTAAACATCATTTGGGAAAAATCTGAAAAAGAAAAAAAAAAATACAGGAGTGTAATAATTTTGACTTCAACTGTATATGACAAAAATCTCATATCACAATATAATTCAAGGTTCTACGTGAACTATATATATATATATATTTAGCTCAACCCAAGTTGTAACATATATAGTTCACTTGTTCAGATCTCAGATGCTTTTACCGCTCTGCTGTCCAACTGTGCTGTGTGTGGAGCCACTGTGTGCTTCTCCATCCTGTCAGTTTTATTCTCTCCTCAAAATCTGTGCTCTCTCTTCAAGCTAAGTGTCCTTCTGCGACTGCAGGGTCTTCTGCCATAACAAATCCATTTCCTGTCCTTCAAGAGAAAGATTTTTTTTCAGTCGTCACCCCATATCTGATTGGAGGAGACTCTCGCTTCACTCCGTTAATGAATTTAATTACACTGTTCAAGAGCGGAGATTCGTTAGGTCCCCTTCAGTCTGAAAAATCTCTCCACCTCAGGAATCAATAACTCAACGAATTAGCAGCTAAATATCTGAAAACGCTCTGGTTACTAAAGTAACCCTCGTTCCCCGAGGGGGGGAACGGAAATGCTATGTGGAAACTTCCACTATGGGGATTTCGTTCAGAAAGCCAATCATCTGAAAGAGTATGTAAACGGGCCAATGAAATGCCAATGAGTTGGCAGCTTCAGCTTGCGCACCTGATGCTCGTTGCAATTAATCTTGCTATATAAGCACAGAGCTAGCAAGCCAAAGCATCCTTTTTGTAGCTGAAGCGACTTCGTCTCAACAGCCAAGGGGCAATCATTATGGCGAAGGGACATAGCATTTCCGTTCCCCCCCTCGGGGAACGAGGGTTACTTTAGTAACCAGAGCGTTCCCCTTCGGAAGGGGAACTTCAATGCTATGTGGAAACTTCCACTATGGGGAAATGTATGGAAAACGCCATAATGATTGAACCTTACCTTCGCCCCCGATGAGAGGTTTGCCAGGCAAAGAGAGCGTGAGCGCACCGTCATCACCAGAGGCGCGGTCTTCCAACGTGTTCCCTGGCCCTTACTTATCCCACTTCAACAGAAGATTTACAGATTTAGATATATTTTTCGGGAGCCGCAAATGCGTCTAGAATATCTAGGAATTAATACGACAGTACGTTGGGAAGCGTGCAGTCCCGATAGGGAGGACGCTGCGGAGGCCACCTGCTACCCAAGTGGGGAGACTGGGGCAAATAGCACATGAACTAACCCTGAGAAGGGGGAGTAAGCATATGAAAATAAGATGGTTAGCGGTTAGGGAAGACACGGGTCCGCCTGTGAGGGGGGACTGCACCGTGGCAGTATAAGCATATGGGATCGCCTAGTGGGGATCGCACATAGCAGGCACCTATACCCAGAACGCGGGCTGACCAGCGGGCAGACCTACAACATAATGGGCCAGCGTCTGACTCCTCCGTTGAGCCAGATGCTGGGGGCCGCGGAGGAATCTCTGCAGGGTTCGCCAGCGGGGAACTTTACTGACAGAGTGAATAAGCGCACGTATCTCCGTGTTAGAAATAATGGCGCAGCAAGCGTATTTAAACACCTTCACCGAGTTGTTTCCTCAATCACCAAGGGTTACCTAATACCCTTGAGGAAACCGGCTCCACTCGCAGATTGTAAAATCTTGCAAATGTGTTAGGTGTCGCCCAGCCCGCAGCTCTGCAGATGTCTGTTAGAGAGGCGCCGCGTGCACGCGCCCAAGAGGATGCTATGCTCCGAGTGGAGTGTGCTCGAACCCCTGGGGGACACGGCTCGCCCTGGCTCTGGTAAGCGAGGGAGATGGCATCCACTATCCAGTGGGCCAACCTCTGTTTAGATACGGCACTTCCCTTCTGCCGACCACCGTAACAGACGAAGAGCTGCTCAGATGATCTGACGCTCTGAGTGCGGTCCAGATAGATTCGCAAAGCGCGAACTGGACAAAGTAATGAAAGGGCTGGGTCTGCCTCCTCCGGGGGCAGCGCTTGCAGGCTCACTACCTGGTCTTTAAATGGTGTGGTAGGAACCTTGGGCACATATCCAGGCCGGGGTCTCAGGACAACGTGAGAGTTAGCCGGCCCGAATTCTAGGCACGAGTCACTGACCGAAAATGCCTCCAGGTCCCCAACCCTCTTGATAGAAGCCAACGCGACCAGCAGAGCTGTCTTCAGGGACAGAAATCTTAAAGATACTGAGTCGAGTGGTTCGAATGGATCTGTGCGCAAGCTCGTGAGAACGAGGGCGAGATCCCAAGAGGGCATGAGAGGGGGGCGGGGTGGATTAATTCGCCTAGCGCCTCTGAGGAACCGGATGATGAGGTTATGCCTTCCCACGGTGCTGCCAGCCACCGCGTCATGGCGAGCGGAGATGGCAGCCACGTAAACCTTGAGTGTGGAGGGCGACAGCCTGCTCTCCAGCTTCTCTTGGAGAAAAGAAAGCACAACGCTGATCTGGCAAGTTCGGGGGTCTTCTCTGCGAGAGACGCACCATTCAGTGAATAGACTCCACTTCAGGGCGTACGCGCGCCTCGTTGAGGGGGCTCTCGCCTGAGTGATGGTATCAACCACCGCCATAGGTAGGTTACCTAAGTCTTCCTCGCGTCTAAGGACCACACGTGGAGGTTCCAAAGATCCGGGCGAGGGTGCCAGGTGGTGCCCTGTCCCTGAGAGAGTAGGTCCTCTCTCAAAGGGATCTGCCAGGGGGGGGCCGTCGCGAGGAGTGAGAGTTCTGACATCCAAGTCCGGTTGGGCCAGAGAGGCGCAACTAGCAAGACCTGTTCCTCGTCCTCCCTGACCTTGCACAAGAGCTGCGCGAGCAGGCTCACTGGGGGAAACGCATATTTGCGCATGCCCCGAGGCCAGCTGTGAGCCAGTGCATCCGTGCCGAGAGAGCCCTCGGTCAGGGAAAAAAACCACTGGCAATGAGCGTTCTCGGGGGAAGCAAACAGATCGACCTGGGCTTCCCCGAATCGCGCCCATATCAGCTGAATCGACTCGGGGTGGAGTCTCCATTCTCCTGGACGTAAGAGCTGCCGTGAGAGCGCGTCGGCTGCACGGTTGCGCTCGCCTGGAATGTGAATGGCGCGCAGCGATTTCAGCCGCGTATGACTCCAGAGGAGCAGACGGCGGGCGAGCTGAGACATACGGCGAGAGCGGATACCCCCCATACGGTTGATATATGCCACCGTCGTCATGCTGTCCGTCCTGACCAGCACGTGTTGTCGCTCCAGCACCGGTAAAAAACGGCGGAGAGCGAGGAACACTGCCAACAGCTCTAGGCGATTGATATGCCAATGCAGCTGGGTATCCTTCCACAGGCCCGCGGCTGCATGCCCGCAGCACACGGCCCCCCAGCCCGTGCTGGAAGCATCTGTTGAGACAACAACATGACTGGACGCCTGTCCTAGAGGCACTCCGGCCTGTAGGAACGAGGGGTCGTTCCAGGGGATGAGGGCGCGGCGACACAGCGCAGTAACAGAGACCCGGTGTGTGCCCGCGTGCCATGCGCGTCTGGGGACTCGATCGTGAAGCCAGTGCTGTAGTGGTCTCATATGGAGTAACCCGAGCGGCGTGACAGCGGCCGCGGATGCCATATGCCCCAGGAGCCTCTGAAAGAATTTCAGTGGGACCACTTTTTTTCTGTCGAACTCTCTCAGACAGTTCAGCATTAGCTGAGCGCGCTCTCCGGAGAGGCGCGCTGTCATGGTGACCGAGTCCAGCTCCAACCCGAGAAAAGAGATCCTCTGCGCGGGGGCGAGTTTGCTCTTTTCTCGGTTGACCTGAAACCCCAACAGATGGAGGTGCTGGAGCACCTTGTCTCTGTGCACAGTCAACTGTTCCTGAGAGTGAGCTAAAATCAGCCAGTCGTCGAGATAGTTGAGTATGCGGATGCCCGCGAGCCGAAGGGGCGCTAGGGCACCCTCCGCGAGCTTGGTGAAGACCCGCGGAGACAGAGAGAGCCCGAAGGGGAGGACTTTGTACTGCCAAGCTCGACCTTCGAACGCAAACCTCAGAAACTGACGGTGGCGGGGAAGGATGGAGACATGAAAGTATGCATCCTTCAGGTCTATCGCTGCAAACCAATCCTGAGGACGAACGCACTGGAGGATGCGCTTCTGCGTGAGCATTCTGAACGGGAGCCTGTGCAGACAGCGGTTCAAAACGCGCAGATCTAGGATTGGTCGTAACCCACCGCTCTTTTTGGGTACGATGAAGTACGGGCTGTAAAACCCGCTCCTCATCTCGGCTGGAGGGACCGGCTCGATTGCATCCTTCGCCAGGAGGACAGCAATCTCCTCTCGCAAGACAGGGGCGGACCTGGGGCTGACCCTGGTAAAGTACACGCCCGTGAACTTCGGGGGCCGTTTCGCAAACTGAATTGTGTAGCCGAGTCTGATTGTGCGTGTGAGCCACCGCGAGGGGCTGGCCCGCGCTAACCAGGCAGGCAGAGCCCTCGCTAATGCACTCATCGCTACAATCGATGACGTACCTGCAGTGGGGCAGCGCGGAGTGGGAGGGCTGATCCGGGAAGCGCTGGGGTCCCGCGGATGAGCTGGAGATAAGAGAGTCACACTCACCTCGCTCCCGAACTCCGGAGAGGGGGCTTGAGGAGTGGGAGAAAGGAGACCGTCCTCCCAGGTCCTGTGAGCCATTGGCGAAATGCACCGAACCTGCGAGCCAGAAGGCATAGCGTCCCGGACTGGCAGAGTTCGGGCTGTCACATCCGGAGAATTGGAAAAGTGCTCTTTCATTGAGATTTTCGTGGCACTGAAAAGTGCCGTTGGAAATGGAGCCCGGCCCTCCACCGGGGAAAAAGCACATTCCCTCTTCTCCGGATGGCCTGTCTCAGGGACGCTTCGCGGTCCGTTTACCGGACTTAGCGGCGCCCTGGGCAGGGGGGGCGGCCGGCTTACGAGGTGCTCGACGCGGCCGCTTCGCCGGAGGCGCAGGCGGGGGCGGGGCAGCTCTCGCAGGCGGACGCCCTCGGCGAGGAGCAGCAGATGTGGATGGCTCGGCGGGCGGAGCGGTGTTACGATCCCGCCGATAGATGACATTACCCATCGCATCAGACTGCTCTTTCACCGCCTTGAATTCCTGGGTGAATTCACCGACGGTGTCGCCGAACAGGCCAGCCTGGGATATGGGGGAGTCAAGAAAGCGAACTTTGTCGACCTCGCGCATATCTGCCAGGTTTAGCCAGAGGTGGCGCTCCTGGACCACTAATGTGGCCATCGTCCTTCCCAGCGCACACGCAGCGGACTTAGTGGTCCGAAGAGCATAGTCGGTTGCGGTGCGGAGCTCGTGCAACAAGCCTGGGTCGGAACCACCCTCGTGCAGCTGGGCCAGCGCCTGCGCTTGGTAGCGCTGGTAGGTGGCCATAGCGTGCAAGGCGGAGGCAGCCTGGCCCGCAGCTTTGTAGGCTCTGGCTCCGAGGGAGGCAGATAACCTACAGGCTTTGGACGGGAGACAAGGCAGACCCCTCCAGGAGGAGACGCCACGCGGACAAAGATTGACCGCGATAGCGCGCTCGACCTTCGGGATTGTCTCATAACCCTTGGCTGCTCCACCATCGAGAGTGGTGAGGGCGGAGACGCACGCAGATCGGGCAGAAAAAGGTGCCCTCCAAGACTGCGTGAGCCTACTGTGCACCTCCGGGAAGAAGGGGACGAGAGGCTTCGAAGGACTGGCCTTCTTATCCTCAACGTAGCACCCATCTAGTCGGTCCGGCCGCGGAGCTGGGGGATAAACCATCTCCAACCCCACGGCCGAAGCAGCCCGGGAAAGCACGGCCATCATATCCGATTCAAGATCTTTGACAGCGCTCCCCTGCCCGGAGGGAGGGAGCGGGCCTGGATCTTCATCGGACATTGACAGCCCACCCTCCGATGCAGCAGTGGACGTCTGGTCCCCGGTGTCATCGAGCGAGAGGGCTACCATCTGGTTAGACGGATCGCTTCCTCCGCTCGAAGCTTGGATGGAGCGCTTGGAGGAGCGGGAGGTCCGCGAGCCCGGGGGCGGCGGATAATCTCCCACTGGAACCCTCAGACCTGCCCGAGTGCCCACTGCAGTGCAGGGGACAGCTGGGGTGGTTAGCCCTTTTGCAAGAGCTAACCGCGATCTTAACTGCGCAACAGTCATGCCATCGCAGTGACGGCATGAGCTGCCCGCGAGCACCGCATTAACATGCTGGACCCCCAGACATGCCACGCAGTGCTCGTGCCCATCATCCGGGGACAGGAAACCACCGCATCCAGAAACGCACGGTCGGAGCGACATCTTGAAAAAGACGCGCTGCACGACCGTATTGCTCTTTTAGGTGTAGTGCAATACAAACCGCTCGGGGAGGACCGGACCCAAAGGACGCCAGGCAAGGGAGAAACCCAGCTCGACCGTCTGCCACCGCGTGTACCACACTCTGGACCGGGAGACCGCTCTCGTTCACTCTCTCTCGCAGATTTATCAGGAAATCGGCTGGAGGAACCCTCATCGACTCTCTCAGAAGGCTGTGAAGTCGTCTGAAGCGAAAAGGATGCTTTGGCTTGCTAGCTCTGTGCTTATATAGCAAGATTAATTGCAACGAGCATCAGGTGCGCAAGCTGAAGCTGCCAACTCATTGGCATTTCATTGGCCCGTTTACATACTCTTTCAGATGATTGGCTTTCTGAACGAAATCCCCATAGTGGAAGTTTCCACATAGCATTGAAGTTCCCCTTCCGAAGGGGAACATTCATTATATGATTTCGATATTGACATTTTTAAAAGAGTCATTATGAGGTGCCAGGACGTCATTGGTCTTTTAAGACAAGTTTATCGTATTATGAAACTTTTACCTAAATTTAAATTGAGCATATATTACTATTAAATCCATAAATTATTATTTTTTGGTTGTAAACTGGAGCACAATTTTAATTTTATTTATTATTATTAATATTTTTATTATTATGATTATTATTATTATTATTATTATTATTATTATTACAACAACAAATGCTGTCACTGTTTTTTTTAACCTTTTTTCTGTGTAAGCTGGAAAATAAGTTTTTATTATATTTTAAATGCCACGAACCCCACAAAATAATCATTCTTGTGTTAGAGCAGTGGTTCTCAATTCCGGTCCTTGGCTCCCCTGCCCTGCACATTTTGTATGTCTACCTAACTTAACACACCTTATTCAGATCATCAGCTCGTTAATAGAGAGATCCATGAACTGATCCTTGAGTGTCAAATAGAGAGACATACAAAATGTGCAGGGCGGAGGGGATAGAGGACCGGAATTGAGAACCACTGTGTTATGGCCCATTTCCACTGAGTGGTACGGTATGGTATACGGTACGGTTCAGTACACCTTTATGGCCATTTCCACTGTCAAAAGGTACCAAAAAGCAAATTTCTACCATTTCTAAAGGGTACTTAGCACGACAAAAGGGTACCAAAAGGCAGAGATGCACAGCTGAACGCTATTGGTTTACAGAAAAATGTCACCAGAGCAAACACAAGCAGTAGAATGCCTATTACTTTGAAAACTTTAAAAGGCTGTGCATCTGACTGTGCATGCTCACTAAAATACAGAAAAAGTAAAGGATAATTTGAACATAAAGCTAAAAGAAAAAGTAAATACTAGTAAATATTCCAACCACCATCACTCTGATAGCAAGTGCATTTATGATAAATTCTAATATTTTGGTCTTTTTTTGTACTGTAATTAAAGCCTCATTCGCACTACAAGCAACTCGCAGTGGCAAAGCGTCAAGCAACTGGTCATTTCAACAGAATGAGCAACTTTTGGCGACCCCTGTCAACGCGAACGACAGCAACCATTGGCAACCAGGTGGATGTGTCGAGTGACGCGACAAAGTTGAGAATCCTTCAACTTTATGCAAATGAAAAGCCAATGGGAGCACCAGTGGAGCTCACGTGATCCTCTCTCAGCTCGCTCAGAGGCCGGTTGTATTCTCCATGCTGTAGACCTACACAGACCTGTGTTTGCAGCAGGTCACCACCCAGAGTGACAGGCAGCTACAAAGTCGCTGCTAATGTAAATGAGGGATAAGATTTTATCTTTGATTGACTCTTAATTGGAGTTTGATCACTATTTTCTTATTATTTCTTATACTATTTACATAAAACTGTAGTTGAAACTATAGAAATTGAGTCATTGAACAATTTTAAATCTTAATATTCAATCAGTTTTCGCAGCATAAGTTCAATGTAAATGTTGGCGCGAGTGTTACAAGCAATGGCGGTTCTAGACCAGAAAGACTGGGGGGCCAGAATGTGCTTTTAGAGGGCACACTTTAACATACATCACAAACTACTTAATTATTCAAAGTCATTTTTTTTTTTTCATGCATGACTCTGCAGTCTTCATAAACAAGATAATTATATAACAAACTCAAAATAATCATTCATTTTCTTTTCGGCTTTGTCCCTTTATTAATCTGGGGTCGCCACAGCAGACTGAACCGCCAACTTATCAGCTTAGCTTTCAACTTAATGAAGGCAAAACTAAACGAGTAGAATATTACTTTCAATGTGACTGAAAAGTAAATTTGATCAATGTGTTACATCTGTTCCCCGGTACTTGCCGACTGTTTGTAAATTCAAGACTGCATTTCCTAATGTAAAACTATGTACACTCAGCTTCTGATTAATAATATGCAGAGCCGAGGACTTCCTCTATTAAAAGGTTAAGAAAGTCTAATATAATCAACAGTGGACATTTTGATAGTGTTTCACAACATGAACATGACTGAAGTTGAATCTTTTAATTACCCGTGTTAATTTGGGGGTTAACTTTTGAATGCGGGGAACTAATGCGCACAGAGGGAGCACGCGTGAAGGCAGAGAGAGGGAGTGCACGTGAGAGCGAATGCGTGCGACACCTAGAGCGCGCGAAAGAAGCTCCAGTCATTTCTCCGCAGTTTGCCGCCAATGGCTGATATCACTTCTCCGTGAAGTTTTGACACAAAAATATCATGCGGGGCCCACTTATCACTTATTAGGGGCCACCTTATCACATTTTATCTTTGCCATGATGACAGTAAATAATCTTTTACTAGATATTTATTCAGACACTTCTATACAGCTTAAAGTGACATTTAAAGGCTTAACTAGCTTAATTAGGTTAACTAGGCAGGTTAAGGTAATTAGGCAAGTTATTGTATCACGCTAAAAAAAAATAGCTTAAAGGGGCTAATAATTTTGACCTTAAAATGGTTTTTAAAAAATTAAAAACTGCTTTTATTTTAGCCGAAATAAAAACAAATAGGACTTTCTCCAGACAAAAAAATATTATCAGACATACTCTGAAAAATTCCTTGCTCTGTTAAACATAATTTGGCAAATATTTAAAAAAGAAAAAAAATCAAAGGGGGGCTAATATTCTGACTTTAACTGTATATATTTTAAAGAAATGTGAAAACTGTAACCACTGACTTCCACAGTACGATAAACAATACAGCAAAGTCAGTGGTTACCGGTTTCAAACAAGGACAGTGTGAGCAAATGATGACAACATTTTCGCTTTTTCTGTAACATTTTCATTCATTCATTTTCCTTTAGCTAAGTCCCTTATTCATAAGGGGTCGCCACAGTGGAATGAACCAGCAACTATTTTGGCATATGATTTACAGTATGCAGCAGATGTCCATCCAGCCACAACCTAGTACTGGCAAACCTTTAACATTTTATTCACACATCATATACATATATCTTTTTCTTCATATATCAGCCAACCCTAACAATAAGCACACCAAATATAACTCCAGCCTTTCATAAATGAATAACCCTGAAACCTAAATCAAAAGGAAAGATCAAAGGCGCGTTTCAAAGACACTCTCTGTTAAAGCTACGCCATTAATACGTTCAGAAACATTACGTTGAGGACACATAAAACACAAATGTAATTTTAGAAACTCACATTCTTCAAAAGAGCTCTTTTTTTATTTATTTCACCCCTACCAGTATAACCATTTCATCAGTATTCCAACTCCAAAAACATATCTTTGTGTTTTTGTTTTCCCAGAGATGCCATCAGAATATTCCCAACCACATTACAAAGACCCAGACAGAGACAGTGGCCCATCTACAGCTCAGCAGGAGACAAAAGTGAGAAGATGTCTGGAGGTAAAAACGAGAAAAGCTTATATGATTGCCACTCACGCTTTCCTTCAAGCCAGAGTTTTCTCCCCAGATAGAAGCATCTGCATACTGAAGGCCGCCGCGTTTGGCCCGACAACAGCTTTGTTACCTCTTATCTCACCCTGCCTCTTCAAATCCAGAGATGGAGGAGAAGAGATCTCAACCCTTATCGCACACTGCCTCTTCAATCCAGAGATGGAGAGCAGACAAGGGGCGCTCCCGCTTAAATCGAAGTCTTTTATTTTTGGGAGATTTACGCTTGAATGGAGACTCTAGACATCCGGGGAAAACAGAGACTGGGGACCGTTCTTGATGTTGAAGAATGAAGGATGGTCAATGCACTGATCAATACACTGATAGAGTTTATAAGACTGACAATAAACGAGCTGGTGCTCAAATTTAGCTCGAGGGAAGAAAATAAGAAGAAGTAGTCACCACGGGTAGACAATTAATAATATGTCTCCTCAGGTTTACGCCAGTTCAAAAGGAAAAATGATTTAATGCATTTGCTACTTTTTTTAAAGGTATAGTAAGTGGTTGCAAACAATTTATATGGGCTGGATTTAAACAAACAAGTTAAGTTGATTACTCGATTTAATTTGTTTGTTTAAATTCATTCATTTATTCATTTTTCTTTGGCTTAGTCCCTTCCCACATAGCAAAATGTAGCTGGCCCAGATATGGCCCACACAATCAGCTTTTGTTTGGCCCACATGCTGCAGTGAATTATGGTACATGATTGGACCAAGTCTGGCTTCCATACAAGGGCCAAACATGGACCATATCTGGGCCAAGTCTCAGCCAAGTTAATAATCCATAACTGGGCCAGATATGTTGGTGTGTCACGACTGTAATGAAGTTGATAAACCCATGAAGGATTACACTTTATGGCCGTGCTTTTTCTCAAAAGCGACTCGATTGGTAGACTTTTTTCTTTACTCAAAAATAATTTAAATGCATTTTAAAAGTGGGTCAAGATAGGCCAAACTTATGTGGCTCACATATACATTTTTAACATCTGGGCCAAATACTACATTTGATCTGGCCCAAGTCGTATGTGCTGCCTTAAAGACGGTGCCACCTCTGCCAAACCCGGGCCATGTTTGGCCCACATCCTGAATTCCTGCTGTGCCAACTTTATGCCAAACCTGGGGCAGAATTCTTTGCTACCTGGGTTTATTCATCAACTTATCCAGCTTATGTTTTACACAGCGGATGCCCTTCCAGCTGCATCCCAGTACTGTTAACACTAGAACCGCCATGGGGTCAATTTTACCCATTTCTCTTATTTAAATGTTCATAACAGACCTTCCACAAAACATTCAAGCCTCCCAGTCATTAACTTTTACTATAATTGCCTTATTTACAATTCCCAGATATTAAAAATTGTTTAGATAAAAATAGATTAAAAAGTGGGACATTTAGGGCGACGCGGTGGTGCAGTAGGTAGTGCTGTCGCCTCACAGCAAGAAGGTCGCTGGTTCAAGCCTCGGCTGGGTCAGTTGGCATTTCTGTGTGGAGTTTTGGAGTTTTTACTTTCAATTTTACTCACTGAATTAGTGGTTATAATAAATGAATAAAGTCACATTGACTAAAAGAAGGCGATTTGTAGAGCAAAACGCAATGAATGATGGAGAGTTTGGAGAAATGCGTTATTGCAGTATGATGCCTCAAATTTAGATATTTTAACCTACTTCTAAAATAATCCTTTCACGAGTCTAGACACTTTTTTCTTAACAGTGGCGAAAAACAGTGGAATAATATGTTTGTTTTTTTAGCAAGTTCTAAACAAAATTTGTGCTGGGTAAAATTTACCCGTACTGGCGATTTTAGGAATACAGCCAGGGTTTTACATTAACACCCGCCAACCCGCCAAATGCGGATAGATTTCAGTGGTGGCGGGTAAGACAGACACTCCCACTAGCCACTTTGGCTTGTTGAAAATAATTTTCCTGGATAATAATTCATAAAAGCAGGGTTCGACAATAAGGATGGTCCAATATGCATGCAAAGGCGATCTTAGAATTGAGAAGCAACACGACTGACAAAAATAATTACGTTCGCGTGAGCAATAAAAAAGCAGATGAATACCGAATGAAAGGATGACAGCTGAGGTCTCCGCGCGGCTGTTTAAAACGCGCGCGCTCCCGTTTCCTTGCGTGAAGCAACTGTGGCTAGAAACACAGCTGATGTGATCGGTTCTCTTTCAAATAGACTAGACAAAAAGTGATGAACATGCACCCACAGTCTTGCTGCTTTCAAGAGCTCCAGATTTGTATTTTTGTAAGCAGCACCGGTTGCTTTCACTTTCACCATTGTTTGAACAGATTATTTATGGGTCTAATGTTAACCGTGTGCATTATAATCCCTTCATTGTCACACGGTATGTTTTTTACCTGCTTTCTTTTGCGTAATGTGGTTTAATTATCCTTTTTTACAACAACATTGCTTTAATGGGAGATTACTCCCCATTTATGTGTAGTTAACTGGTGATCCTGGACCTTTAGCCAGGACAGATTACTGTGCATATGTTTTGTTGAATAAAAAGTATAGTAAACAGCTATATTATGCTTGTTTTGACACATTTAAAATTTGTGGCTAAGAAATAATTAATTGTTGGAACGAAAAAACTACTTTTCACTATAAAAGTGAAACCCACACACAAGAGCCTGAAAAAAGGCCTATTTAGAACAAAATCTAAGATGGCACTTAGAGGTTTTTGCATCTGAACTCTTCATATACGAATACATACAGTATATAATGTACATATAGCCTTATACAACAGATGGTGTATATAAATAATAAAAGAAAATGTATTTCTAAAGAGCCTGGATTGCCCAAACAATACATAAGTGGCATAGAAAATCCACCATAAGAATCAAGGTCAAGTTGACCTGAAAGCTTGTGAAAACATAAGCGTAGTGCTATACGAGAGTGAATTATTCAAAACCCTATGTGTGACAGTATTTTTTTTCTCTGGACCAGTGTCTGTGATGAGGTGTTTGCTCTCTGTCAGCATGAGGAAGTAGAAATGCAAACTGCTGTGCATGGCTATGTTTAGAATGATAAACAGGAGATGAAATCAAAAAGACAATGCCACTGGGTGACCACTTCTTCCTGGCCTTAGTCTTATTACTTTAAATGCCCTTTCAATGCTTTGTAGCAAATTTAACATACCTCTATTTGCTAATTTAAAAGTTTTTAATTTAGTTTTTAATTTTATTTATTACTTGTATTGTGTCTATATTTTATTGATTGATTGATTGATTAATTGATTGATTTGTTTATTTATTCATTCATTTATTGTTTTAATTTTATTTTCGTTTAATCCTTTTTTTATTTTATGCTTAGTCCCTTTATTAATCTGGGGTCGCCCCAGCGAAATAAATGGTTAACTTATCCAGCATATGTTTTAAGCAGCGGATGCCCTTCCAGCCACATCCCAGCACTGGGAATTTAATTTAATTTAATTAAATTTAATTTAATTTAATTTAATTTAATTTAATTTAATTTAATTTAATTTAATTTAATTTAATTTAATTTAATTTAATTTAATTTAATTTAATTTAATTTAATTTAATTTACATCACATTGTTTGTCAATTCTTTTTAAATGCCTTCTTTTGAGAGTCTACTCTTTACTGTTTACCATAGTATTTTTAGCCAGAATGAAGTTAATCAAACAGAACACTGTATATCTATATTCATATGTATAAATGTATATTGGAAAATGTACAGTTGCAATCAGAATTTTTAAACCCCCTTTGAAATATTTTTTTATTTTTTAAACATTCCCCAAATGATGTTTTACAGAGCAAGGAAATTTTCACAGTATGTCTGATAACATTTTTTGCTTCTAGAGAAAGTCTTATTTGTTTTATTTTGGCTAGAATAAAAGCAGTTTTTAACATTTTAAGGCCAAAATTATTAGCCCCTTTAAACTATATATTTTTTCGATAGTCTACAGAACAAACCATCATTATACAATAACTTGCTAATTACCCTAACCTGCCTAGTTAACCTAATTAACCTAGTTAAGCCTTTCAATGTCACTTTAAACTGTATAGAAGTGTCTTGAAAAATATCTAGTAAAATATTATTTACTGTCATCATGGCAAAGATAAAATAAATCAGTTATTAGAAATAAGTTATTAAAACTATTATGTTTAGAAATGTGTTAAAAAAATCTTCTCTCCGTTAAAACAGAAATTGGGGGGCGAATAATTCAGGGGGTATAATAATTCTGATTGCAACTGTATATTAATAAATATTATTTAGATCATATACTGTACATCAGCATTAACAAGTGGTAATTAGTGGCAAAGTTAGTTAATAAATGGTAAAAGAAAAATACGACTGAAATCAATAAAAATTATAAATTACTATAAATTAAAGATAAACGGGCTAAAAATATCCAAGCTCAATTGCACTAAATATACTTTGACTTTTAGTATTAAACCAGTGCACATTACTTGTATTTAATATAATATTCATTCATTCTTTTATTCAGTCATTCATTCATTCATTTTCTAACACTTTTCCAGAGCCGTGTCGGGGGGGCAGTAGTCTTAGGAGAGAACCCCAGACTTCCCTCTCCCCAGACACTTCCTCCAGCGTGTCCTGGGTCTTCCCCGAGGTCTCCTCCCGGTGGGACATGCCAGGAACACCTCCCTAGGTAGGCGTCCAGGAGGCATCCAAAACAGATGCCCAAGCCACCTCACCCTATCCATAAGGGTGCGCCCTGCCACCCTGCGAAAGAAACTCACTTCGCCACTTGTATCCGAGATCTTGTCCTTTTGGTCATGACCCAAAGCTCCTGACCATAGGTGAGAGTAGGAACGTAGATTGACCTGTAAATTGAAAGCCTTTCGGCTCAGCTCCTTCTTTACCACGACGGACCGGTACATCAACCTCATTACTGCTGCCGCTGCACCAATCTGCCTGTGAATCTCACGTTCCACCCTTCCCTCGCTCGTGAACAAAACCCAAAGATACTTGAACTCCTCTTTTAAGAAAATATTCAATCACACAGATTCCAAGTTTTAGGAACAACAAATAATAACTTGACTTCTAGTTCATAATTTGGCATCAGAAGTGGCTTATATGAAAGGCAAAAGCCTCTAGATTACGCTTATTTTACCAAAATAAAATATGATCATGCCTTGATTTTTAATTAATTAATTAGAACAGTAGGTCCGACTTTGCTACAGTGTAGAATATAAAGTCATGGTGTTGGTGGAGTTAGTATTGTGTATGACTCACATGAGCTTGGAGGACTGCATCCATACATCTCTTCAATGACTCAAATAACTTATTAATAAAGTCATCTGGAATGGCAAAGAAAGTGTTCTTGCAGGACTCCCAGAGTTCATCAAGATTCTTTAAATTGATCTTCAATGCCTCCTTCGTCTTACCCCAGACTTGCTCAATAATGTTCATTTCTGGTGACTGGGCTGGCCAATCCTGAAGCACCTTGACATTCTTTGCTTGCAGGAACTTTGATGTGGAGGCTGAAGTATGAGAAGTAGCGCTATCCTGCTGAATCTCAGATATCTCAGGTTGTTGATGTTGTCAGCCACTCTGCAGATCTCTCGCATGCCCTCATCCTGAATGTAACCCCAAACCATGATTTCTGTATGAATATTGGGTTCATGCGGGTACCAATAGGTCTTCTGAAGTATTTGTGATGATTGGGATGCAGTTCAACAGATGATTCTTTCTCAAGTCGAGTTATTATTTGTTGCTCTTGGGATTGATGACAAGACTTTTGTCAGGTAGTGTATGTGATGTAAGAGATTAATTTAGCATCTTCAGTGATTATAGAAGAATTTGCAAAAATTGCACTATAATAAATGTTTTGCATTTATAATGAATTTTTTTCACATGATGTCATGAGGTTTTTTTTTGTTTTGTTTGTATTTTTTTAAGGGAAAACCATAGACAGGCATTATGCAAATTTGCTACAGATCTAAAATGATTACTTATGGAAGTGAAGTTGCTGATGGCTTGTTTCAGCAGTTCAGAATTGTTTTCAAAGGTTTTTACATTAAAATACTCAATGCAATTACTATCAATACAACATCCAATAATAATCATCATTGCTTGCAGGGTAATATATACACTTAAACAAGCGGACAGATTTGACAGCAGGGTGTTTCTTCACCTCAGACTGTCAGCAAAGCAAATAAACTCCCTCTTTACTTCAGCAGTCACACTCACTTTAATCCTAATCAATACTGATTTAGCAGACCGTCAGAGGAATCATGCTATTCTGAAACACAACCACAAGAAGCGAAAACCACTATCTACTCCCATTATCAGCAACAACCCTTCCTCCAATATAGATTCAGAAAGAGATTTATTGACATATCTATTGGCATGGCAATCACTGGTGTCACAATATACAAGGAGAACCGGCCCTTCGCATCAATCCTTGTGTCAGAAAAGCAGATGAACATTACAAACAGCTTATTTAATCAGCTATGGTCACAGAATATTTTGGCAGATATTACCAGGATATTCACAGTCTGTTTAGCACCACAGATTGTGTTGCGATCAAAATGAAAGGAATAATTCATCCAAAATTAATTTTAAAAAGTCATCATTTCCTAACACCCATGTCCTTCCAACCCAGCATTGATCTCTTGCTCTTCAGAAACCCAATGGGAATTTTTGGCAGACTGTCTGAGCTTCTGTTGTGCATAAAAGAAAAGTGGATTGTGATTTAGATGCAGGCTCTGAAAAAAGGAACAAACACATTTACTGTATGATGTACATTCCAAAAAATATTTTTGCTGCTTGTTCAAACTACTTATTTATAATGCGCTGAATCAACACAATTATTGATTTTTTTTTTTTTTGGAGATAACTTTTGAAATCAGAATTATTGAACCCCCTATGAATTTTTTTCTTTTTTATATATTTTCTAAATGAGTTTTAACAGAGCAAGGAAATGTTCACAGTATGTCCGCTAATATTTTTTCTTCTGGAGAAAGTCTTATTTGTTTTATTTCGGCTAGAATAAAAGCAGTTTTTATTTTTTTAAATCCATTTTAAGGTCAAAATTATTAGCCCCTTTAAGCAATATATTTTTTCGATAGTCTACAAAACAAACCATCGTTATACAATAACTTGCCTGATTACCCTAACCTGCCTAGTTAACCTAATTAACCCAGTTAAGCCTTTCAATGTCACTTTAAGCTGTATAGAAGTGTCTTGAAAAATATCTTGTCAAATATTATATAATGTCATCATGGCAAAGATAAAATAAATCAGTAATTAGAGATGAGTTATTAAAACTATTATGTTTAGAAATGTGTTGAAAAAATCTGCTCTCCGTTAAACAGAAATTGGGGGGAAAAATAAACAGAGGGGCTAATAATTCAGGGGGCTAATAATTCTGACTTTAACTGTAATTGTTTTATTTTCAATCTACTTAAATTTGTAAAAACAATTAAGTTAACCTAATTGATTTGTGTTGGGACAACATGAAGGAATTGTGCAAAACATTGCACTGTTAAAAAATGAAGGGTTCAATTCTTTCAGGTAGTTCCAACCCAAATTGATTAAGTTAACTAAACAAATTTAAGTAGATTGACCACAAAACAAATAAGTTATCCCCCCCAAAAATACACAAGAACTGTGTTGTTTAACCTCACTTTACGGAAAAGTTTATGTATTTACATTTTTTGGAGTGTATTTCAGTCCTTTTGACACAATCTAATCCTCAGCCGCTCAAAAGTTCTCCAAAACTCCTGATATGGAGATTTAAAAATGAGATCCGTCACATTAAATATCATAAACAACTTTCTGTGTGCACTGGTTTTTGAGCACGGCAAGGTTTATGAAGCTTTAATTCATGACCTCATCCATGAACATGATTTTCGCCTTATTGGTTCCCATGATTCCTCATTCCTTCATGGCATCATGAAGCTATGTCTTTGTTGCTGTTTCTGTTCTGACTAAGCAACATCTAGTGGAAAAAAATACATATTGTAAAAAAAAGAGCCAACAAAATGCTATCAGACAGATGGCAAGAAAGAAAGAAAGAAAGAAAGAAAGAAAGAAAGAAAGAAAGAAAGAAAGAAAGAAAGAAAGAAAGAAAGAAAGAAAGAAAGAAAGAAAGAAAGAAAGAAAGAAAGATTTATTTTTATTGACCTTCGTGAAAACAGGAAGCATGTAAAACTAATTCAGTCAAAATGACATAAATATCTTGTCGAGATGTACTCTATATCCCTACAGAAGAAAGAGGGGGGAAAAAGAAATCCACTTTCAGTAACTTCACACATATAGACTAGCAAAACAGATCCACGCTGAATGAGATGACGCTGACACTGGCCATAATGGTTCACTGATAAATTAATTCCAGCAAACAGAGCCGGAATCATTTTCAATACTTATTTAGAGAAAATGACGCCTTGCTGAGAGCAGCTCCTGTACAAAAACCGGATCTCAGTCTGTCAGAGGCTGATTATGCAGAATATTCGACCTGTAGACTATGAAATATCTCATATTCATAATCAATACTGACAAACAGTTATTTTAATGCATTTATTGCCAATGTACATGTTGCATATCTCAGATCAATGTAAAAACATATTTTTTTTCCATGTGTAAAAGCTCAGGTGAGTTTTATTGACAGCATAAAGCCTCCTCTGATTAGTAAATCGACTAATCAGAAGGTATTTTTAAATGATTCAGTGTCACATTAAATTCAATTAAAGCTTTCTGGAAATAGGCTAAAAGGAAAAAGAAATTTGATTTGCCTCTGTGTGTATAAATAGCCAGCTATTACTAAAGGTAAAGAAATCATCATTGAGTATAAGGTGAAGAGAAGGAAAATAAATAAATAATTTAATTAAAAAGAAAAAATCATCAGGGATTTATTTATTTGATCAAAAATGGTATTTCAACTCTTTAATATTAATATATTTTATCACAATTTATTTATGTGATTCAGAATTTAATTTTCAGCATCTTTACTGCAGTTTTAAGTCCAACGTGTTACTTTAGATAGTATTACAATACACTAAATTAAAGCTCAAGCAACATTTCTGTTTATTATCGATATTAAAAACATCTCTAGGATATTAAAAGCATCTCTAACGACTCTAAGATGCATTATACTGGCCCAAAGTGACAGGAAAAAAACATTTATAATGTTGCAAAAGATTTTTGTTAAAATAAATGTGTATACTATTGTTTTGAACTTTCTATTCAATAAATCCTGAAAAGTAAAACATGCAGTTTTCAAAATATTAATAATAATAATATTAATAATAATTAATTCATTAATTTGCTTATCGGCTTAGTCCTTTTATTAATCCAGGGTCGCCACAGCGGAATGAACCGCCAACTTATCCAGCACATTTTTACACAGCGGATGCCCTTCCAGCCACAACCCATCTCTGGGAAACATCCACACACACTCAATTACACTCATACACTACGGACAATTTAGCCTACCCAATTCACCTGTATTGCATGACTTTGGACTGTGGGGGAAACCGGAGCACCCGGAGGAAACCCACGCGAACGCAGGGAGAACATGCAAACTCCACAAAGAAATGCCAACTGACCCAGGGTCGAACCAGCGACCTTCTTGCTGTGAGGCGACAGCACTACCTACTGCGCCACTGCGTCGCCAATAATAATAATAACTGCGGAAAATATAATTGGTATAAGATGACACACTGTGGACTGAACTAATTATGACAGGAATATATTACTTTATTAAATAAATTTGGCACTAAAATAATATTACATATACAATATCACTAGTATTATAATAAAGTATTTTTATTTCTAATAAATATAGCCTTGGTGTGCAGTGGAGACTGAATATATTATTGTTCACATCATAAAATATGACAGATCCCAAACTTCTGACTTGTGTGATATTTTAGCTATTTAAATATTTAAATGCCAGTTTTAATGAATGAGTAGTGAATTAGCTCCTAAAGTTTGCTAGGCGTCTTTATGCGCAAATGGTTACAATTACTTTCCAAAAAGAGCTTTTGTTCGTGCCAATATCCAGCCACAAAGCTAATATGGATGGAAATGGATCGTGATATTACTGTGGCTCAGACACTTAGCGCTCTGCTTTGGATGAGATAAGCAAAAATTTCACAAGTGTGCGTTTGTGATTGCAGTTAACACACTATGGCAGCAGTCATTGTCTTCCAGCAGAGTTGGATTGAAGCTTTGCGCTCTAAATTTTTGATTATAATTATCCACAGCGCGCTCGAGAAATGTTAAATAGGTTCTCAATTCGATGCTTTCGTATGCGGGTTCACAAATTCGATTGATTTACAGTGTCAGATGGCAAACAAATGAACAGACACAAACACACACACAACAACAGTTATGCTTGCTCTATCTTGAAATGGATTCCCATGTCCAATTTAATACACAGCTTTTAAGATTTATAAGTACTGCATGTCTCCAAATTATCACCTAAAACACCCTATTAAAATATAACACTATGCATTTGCATAAATATACACTATATAAACCCACCAGCCACTTTATTAGGTACACCTTGTACACTTGTATCAGGGTTGGACCCCATTTTGCCTTCAGAACCGGTTAATACGTCTTTGCCTAGATTCAACAAGGTACTGATACATTAGCAACACACAATTGCTGCAGATTTGTCAGCTGCACATCCATGATGTGAATCTCCCATTCCACCACATCCCAAAGGTGCTCCATTGGATTGAGTTCCGGTGACTGTGGAGGCCATTTGAGTACAGTGAACTCATTGTCATGTTCAAGAAACCAGTCTGAGATGATTCACGTTTTATGATATGGAGCTTTATCCTGCTGGAAGTAGCCAACAAAAGATGTGTACACTGTGGTGATAAAGGGATGGACATGGTCAGCAACAATTCTCAGGTAGGCAGTGACGTTGACACAATGCACATTTAGTACTAATGGGCCCAAAGTGTGCAAAGAACAATATCCCCCACACCATTACACCTCCACCACCACCAGCCTGAATCATTGATACAAGGTAGGATGAATCCATGCTTTCATGTTGTTGACGCCAAATTCTGACCTACCATCCGCATGTTGCAGGAGAAATCGAGACTCTCAGACCAGGTAATGTTTTTCCAATCTTCTATTGTCCAATTTTAGTGAGACTGTGCAAATTGTAGCCTCAGTTTTCTGTTTTTAGCTAACAGGAGTGGCACCCGGTGCGGTCTTCTGCTGCTATAGCCCATCCACCTCAAGTTTGGGTGTGTTGTGCACTCAGAGATGCTTTTCTGCATACCTCGGTTGTAACGAGTGGTTATTTGAGTTACTGTTGCCTTTCTATCAGCTCGAACCAGTCTGGCCATTCTCCTCTGACCTCTGGCATCAACAAGTCATTTGCGCCCACAGAACTGCCGCTCACTGGATATTTTCTCTTTTTCAGACCATTCTCTGTAAACCCTAGAGATGGTTGTGCGAGAAAATCCAAGTAGATCAGCAGTTTCTGAAATACTTAGACCAGCCCATCTAGCACCAACAACCCTGCCACGTTCAAAGTCACTTAAATCAACTTTCTTCCCCATTCTGATGCTCAGTTTAAACTGCAGCAGAACGTCTTGACCATGTGTACATGCCTAAATGCACTGAGTTGCTGCCATGTGATTGGCTGATTAGAAATTTGCGCTAACAAGCAGTTGGACAGGTGTACCTAATAAAGTGGCCGTGAGTGTATATACAAACATTTGTACGCTGAAGTCTGAAAATCATTTACTAAGGTTTTTATATGTGTTGGAAAACCTTACAATAATCAAATTTTTAATGAGGTTTTTTAAATATAGTAATCTTTTCCTTATCATTTAGTTGTGTTTGTAACCTGTAATGTTGTAACATTGATGTGCCTGTAGATTTTTAAATGTGGGACAAAATAAGTGAAACTTTTGACTTTTGAAAAGAAAACCTGAATGGAACTCATTTAAATATGCAAATTAGATTTTTATATCAGTAATCTTATCAACCAGACTGCATTTTATGCTGCTGTAGGTTTAAATGGTTTTTAAGGGACAGTTCACACAAAAAAATAACAAAACAAATTCTGTCCATTGGATTCCATAGAATGGTTTTCCCCTGCTAAATATGTCAATGGCCACCAGTTTTCCAGGATTCTTTCAAATATCTTCCCTTGTGTTCAACACAAGAAAGAAACACATAATTGTTTGAAACTATTGTGAGTGAGAAAATGATGAGTATACTTTCATTTTTGGGTGAACCGTGCCTTTAAGAGTGATTTTAACATTAGCAAAATACATTTCTTATATTACCACATCAGAAACTGAATGTTTCATTCTATCTTTCTCATTGCAGAGATTAAAAATAACTCCATGAATTAACTTTCAGACCACGACCCACTGCTGAAATACACAAACATGCACAAACAACACTTTCCAAACAGCTTGAGAAAAGCGTGCCTTGAGAACAGAGTACCTAATGCATAATCATCAGAGCAAAACTCACAAGATCACTTTCCTCGGGCTTAGATTAGTGTTATTAACAGATTCTTGCAATCCAAAGTGTGCACTGCATTTGTAATCCCAAAAGGCAGACACAAAGCTTCAATGACGCTGTTAACCCATGTTGCCGAAAACCTACAGTACATGCAAAGTCAAGAGCAGCTGTCTTAAAGGGATAGTTCACTAAAAAAATGTAAATTCTGTTACATTTACTCACCCTTCACAAACCTGTTTGACTTTCTACAGTATATTTTGAAAATGGTTAAAAAGCATTAACCATTGACTTCCATAGTATTTGTTTTTTACTGTCACACTTTACAATAAGGTTTTATTAGTTAATGTTTTTACTAACATAAATTAATTATGAACAACACTTGTAAAGCAGGGCGACACGGTGGCACGGTAAGAAGTGCTGTCGCCTCACAGCAAGAAGGTCGTTTGAGCCCCCGCTGGGTCAGTTGGCATTTCTGTGTGGACTTTGCATGTTCTCCCCGTATTCACGTGGATTTCCTCTGGGTGCTCTGGTTTCCCCACAAGTCCAAAGACATGTGGTACAGGTGAATTGGGTAAGTCAAATTGTCCATAGGCTATAGAAATAAAGGTGAACTGAACTGAACATAGTGTATGTGAGTGAATGAGAGTGTATGGATGTTTCCCAGTGATGGGTTGCAGCAGAAGGGCATCCGCTGTGTAAAACATATGCTGGATAAGTTGGCCGTTCAATTCACTGTGGCGACCCCAGATTAATAAAGGGACTAAGCCGGAAAAAAAGAACGAATGAATGAATATAGATAACAAATAACAAAAGATAAACTATATACAGTTTATACGAACATCAACATTAACTAATGCATTATTAGCATCCCATTTCATGCTTGCTAGCATTAGATAATGCACTATAAATTAACACAAACTAACAATGAACGAACTTTCATTAACTAACGTTATCTAACATGAACAAATACTGTAATAAATGTATTGTTCATTATTTGTTCAAGTTAGCAAATGCATTAAATGACATTAAATAATAAAAGCTTATTGTAAAGCGTTACCGTTTTTATTGTATTATGGAAGTCAATAGTTACCGGCTTTCAGCTTTTTTTCAAAATATCTTCTTTAATGATCTAAAAATCAAACAAAAAGAGCTTCAGGGGTAATTAATGTGTTGGTGCTCTTTGGGTAAGGGATATATAAAAATAAACAGCAAAATTAAGTCCAAGGCACTCGAAAACAAGCGAAAAAAAAAGCCTTTATTAATAATTAATCAGTTACCCTGATGAAGGCAAGTGTTTGCTGAAACGTAGGTGCAGTTCAAATGGATTAGCCATGTTAATAAAGGCTTTTTAAATATATTTTCAGTTTTTTTTTTGATTGCCTTGGAATTATAATTTTGCTGTTTATCTTCTTTTGTGTTTGTAATTCAGGGAGTGTAAATTTAAGTTTTCAAGATGAACTATCTATTTAATTAATTTTTCCATGAAGCCAACTAATATTAAGTCTTATTTCTGAGACTGATATATTAATAATCTTCATCATACTCCTCAACTATTTATTTAATATTAAGATTAACATTGTTTTCTATGTTTGACATAATATGATTACTATATTTTGCACATATTTCACATTAATGATAAATATACAGAACCTTTATATCTTACAAGTCCACAACAACATACTTTAGTTCTTCCTAATAGTGAGAAACCTACTGTATGTGCTGATTCAGGAAACAGGCATCGCTTCATCATTAAATACCTTACACCATTAAGTAGAATTACCTTAAGTACATGATTGGAAAAATTACCAGGAAAGCTTGGCATAATTAGATTATAAAGACCAACTCGCACTTCTTCAACCTTAAAATACACTACATAAAGCAGATCTCCAATCTTAGGCAGACCATTTTGTGCCCCATTCATTTAAAAAAAAAATCCACCATCTCTATAAATAGCTTCGTCTAATTTGTCAGTGGCAACACGGAGCCCCAAATAGTGAAGTGTTTGTCACCGACAAGCTTCTGCAATCTTCTAAGAGTTGCAAATGAAAATGTTCCCAGCTTTAACAGAAGGTCTCCTAAAAGCTGAAAAAGGTGGTCATGCTTAAGCTTCCCTATAATCACCTTTACACAGCACACAAATTGGAGGCATATGGAATCCACAAGAGCTCCAAACACTCACACTCGGCATGCCAGACACTAATGCAAGAAAGGAACGTGATGATGAGGAAAGCCGTAGAGAGCAGGCGAGACGGCGTTGATCGAAACAGAGAGCAGCACAATCGCTGTGGCTGTTAATGAAACATATAACTGCAGCTGACTGAGCAATGAATGCTATTGATTGGGTTGTAGAATATATAAAATGCCAATTGAGCCAGAGAAAGGTTGTAGTGGAGTACTGCCTTTATAATGGGTTGCTGGACCATATAGAGAGCTTATAAAGTTTATATCTACTACACACTGTAGTAAAACAAATCCTTCAGCCTTAAATTTTCTAGTTGAATCAAATTAACTAATAAGCAATTAAAATAATAGCTATAACATATGGATAAAAGGTCAACCAGGTGGTTATGATGCCTGATAAAGGGTTAAACTTTGTATAAATATTTTGTTGAAACCTGATTAACTTTTTAACATAAGTTAAAGCAACTTGACTTTTTGTCATAAATGTTTTTACAGCGCATGTAGACCTAAAACTTCTTGTGTATAAAAATCATGTGATGTATTTGCATAAATAAAAAATAAAAAAAACCCAACCCAGGCTCATTATTGATACTTACCTCAGTATACATTTCTGGAGAGAGCGAAATATGTCCCAGGAGATATGCTTTTTTTGCAGTTTTTCTTTTCGCGAATCCGCCACAATGCTTTTTCAGATCTCAAATTTCCCTCGCTAGCGCCTGCTATTCTCACGTAAATCCACCTAGAGGCGCTGTCGACTGACTGACTGACTGACTGACTGACCAACCCATCTCCCCTAACCCACCCCCTTCCCTAAACCCAACCAATAGTGTTTTCAAAAACACAGATTGACCCGCCCACCACCTTTTTAAAAGCAATCCAAAAAAAAAAAAAGAAAAGCCCTCGTGGCTGCCTGATTTTTACCACATTTTCAGATCCTACCACATTCTCACCCTGCCATTTACTTGTTTATTTTATTTTTTTGCCTTTTGTTTTTGTTTTACCTGCTTTCTGGAACCGTTCTTCCCCGGACCTGAAAACTGTCGTCGCCATCAACTCGGCTTTGCGTATCAAGTCCGTCAACGTACATGGTGAGCTACTGGGCAAACTGGTAACAGCGGAAAAGCTGTCCACATGGAGGTAAGCGGTCAGCTGGCAATGCGAAAAAAACTGAAGCCATCGGCAGCGTCATACCACCCCGTAGCGTTCATTTTATAGATTAAATGTAGCCATACGTACTTCTGGCTTTAATTCATGCTCTCCAGAAATGAATATGGGGTACGTTTTCACAATGAGCCTGTGCTGAAAAAATTACATCTGTAAGTTGAAACCTGAAAATCATTCTTTAATATTTCTATATGTGCTGAAAATTCTAATTTTTGTTATGGTTTTTCCAAATACATATTTTATTATTATTTAGTTTTGTGTTTGTAACCTGTAATTAACCTGTAATTTACTTGTAATAAATCTGTATGTCTTTAAATGTGGGAGAAAATAAGTGAAACTTTTGACTTTTTGAAAAAATTATAGAACCAATTAAAGATGCAAATTTGAATTTTTAGATTAGTAATATTATAAACCTGACACTCTTGAAAAAAAATTATGTAAAATTATTAAAGCATGTTTTATTTTTTGGCTGTGTTTATGTTTTAAAGGGACAGTTTACCCAAAAGTGAAAACTCCACTTTCCTTGAAAACTAGTGAAAACTACAGTAGGATTCCACAGTTTGCATCAATATTTTTCACCGATGGCTATTTATAATGACATAATGATCAGTTAGCATTACATTAAATTACAAAGTTTCATAGTTCCCTGAAAAGGAATCTACTGCATGGTTCGAGTGATCCAATTTTAAAAAAAAATTCCTATGTGATAGCTCTGATATGGCCCACGTATGTGTAAGCAGGAAAAATATATAAACTATTGGTTTTTGTGATGCAGCAAGTGCAGGAACTGTAGTTTACGCAATGATTTTTTTAAGAGATTCACTTTAATGTGTGAGAAAAAAAAACACCTTTCCTCTATTCAAATGAGTAGCAACTTGAACCCAGAAAGAGTATTCCTCCATACATCATGACTTAACAAGTGGATTGTGCTGCTCTATTTTTTTTAGTTCTATCTTTGTTTTTTATAGCACTTTTTACAATGTAGATTATGTCAAAACAACCGAAGTGTTAAAGTTCAGGGTAATGCACACTTACTGGCCACTTTATTAGGTACACCATACCAGTACCGAGTTGAACCCCCTTTTGCCTTCAGAACTGCCTTAATCCTTCTAGCATAGATTCAACAAGGTACTGGAAATATTCCTCAGAGATTTTGCTACATATTGACATGACAGCATCACACAGTTGCTGCAGATTTGTCGGCTACACATCCATGATGCGAATTTCCCTTTCCATCACATCCCAAAGGTGTTCTATTAGATTGAGATATGATGACTGTGGAGGCCATTTGAGTTCAGAACTTGTTGTCATGTTCAAGAAACCAGTCTGAGATCATTTGTGCTTTATGACATGGTGCGTTATCCTGGTGGAAGTAGCCATCAGAAGATGGGTACACTGTGGTCATAAAGAGATGGACATGGTCAGCAACAATACTCAGGTAGGCTGTGGCGTTGACACGATGCTCAATTGGTACTAATGGCCCCAAAGTGTGCCAAGAAAATATCCCCCACACCATTACACTACCACCCCCAGCCTGAACCATTGATACAAGGCAGGATGGATCCATGCTTTCATGTTGTTGATGCCAAATTCTGACCCTACCATCCAAATGTCACGGCAGAAATCGAGACTCATCAGACCAGGCAATGTTTTTCCAATCTTCTATTGTCCAATTTTGGTGAGCCTGTGCAAATTGTAGCCTCAGTTTCCTGTTCTTAGCTAACAGGAGTGACACCCGGTGGGGTCTTCTGCTCCTGTCAGGGACGCCCCCAAGGAGTGGCCAGGGCTGGCCATGGCCACCCCTGTGTAAACTCTGGCCACCCCTGTGGCCACCCCAATGTAATTTTGCTGTTGATATTATTAATTTAAATGTACTTATGTAAATTCACAATATTTCAATAAAAAGATAAATAAATAAATAAAGCGCAGCCACTAAATTATTGTGGATTGATTGGTGCCACTGACATCGCTGATTCACTGCCCCTACCCCTCTCCGATCTTCATTGACAGCCCGCACACGCCTTCAATAGACAGCAATGGCAATTTAATATTTACCTTAAGGTACATCAATAGAAGAAGCTGTATTATTAATATTGTGGCTCAAAAAGGAATATAACTGATATTATTAGGGTCTGTATAGTGAGTCTGTGTGTGTATATAGTAATGTCTTTTGTTCAGTTTGTTCATTTGTTTGTTTTATTAATTCATTAATCTTCATAGATTTTAGACATGGCATTTACTGTATGCTGTACAATAGAAGTATGTGAAAAATACATATACAGTTGAAGTCAGAATTATTAGCCCCCCTTTGAATTTTTTTCTCTTTTTTGAATATTTCCCAAATGATGTTTAACAGAGCAAAGAAATTTTCACAGTATGTCTGATAATATTTTTTCTTCTGGGGAAAGTATTTCAACTAAAATAAAAGCAGTTTTTAATTTTTCATTAAACATTTTAAGGTCAAAATTATTAGCCCCTTTAGGCAAATTTTTTTCCCGATAGTCTACAGAACAAACCATCGTTATACAATAACTTGCCTAATTTCCCTAACTTGCCCAGTTAACCTAGTTAAGCCTTTAAATGTTACTTTAAGCTGTATAGAAGTGTCTTGAAAAATATCTAGTCGAATATTATTTACTGTCATCATGGCAAAGATAAAATAAATCAGTTATTAGAAATGAGTTATTAAAACTATTATGTTTAGAAATGTGTTGAAAAAATCTTAGCTCCGTTAAACAGAAAACGGTGAAAAAAATAAACAGGGATGCTAATAATTCAGGGGGGCTAATAATTCTGACTTCAACTGTATATATATATATATATAAATTGTTTTTAAACTAAATATTGACTTTTATTTGGTTTGCACATGTGCCTGCTGAATTATTTCAAGGAATTAATTTGCTATATTTCAAGAATAATTGATTAAAATGAATTAAAACCACGTTATTTCATTTACCAGAAACAAAAATATATCATTACACTGAATTTATTATTTTTTGTGTGCCACCCCAAGATTTGGTGTGGTCTCTTCTGGCCACCCCTAAGAAAATTTTCTGGAGGCGCCACTGGCTCCTGTTGCCCATCCACCTCAAGGTTCGACAGGTTCGAGATGATCTTCTGCATACCTCCTTTGTAACGAGTGGTTATTTGAGTTACTGTTGTCTTTCCATCAGCTTAAACCAGTCTGGCCATTCTCCTCTGACCTCTGGCATCAACAAGACATTTGTGCCAGACAGACAGAACTGCCCTGCCGCTCACTGGATATTTTTTCTTTTTCGGACCATTCTTTGTAAACCCTAGAGATGGTTGTGCGTGAAAATCTCAGTAGATCAGCAGTTTCTGAAATACTCAGACCAGCCCGTGTGGCACCAACAACCATGCCACATTCAAAATCACCCATTCTGATGCTCAGTTTGAACTGCAGCAGATCATCTTGACCATGTCTACATGCCTAAATGCATTGAGTTGCTGCTATGTGATTGGCTGATTAGACATTTGCATTAATAATAAAGTACCTAATAAAGTGTCCGGTGAGTGCATGTACTGATAATGTGCTCTATATCATTGCCTCTTTAACCCTGACCACTGATTTGAGCAAGTAATATGAGGTGTAGTAGTATGAGTTGAATGAAGTATGAGTAGCATACTTTTTCAGTGCATGATTAATTTAATTACAGTAACTTGTTTCTTTGCAATTATTCATTCATTCATTTTCTTGACGCCTTAGTCCCTTTATTAATCTGGGGTCGCCACAGCGGAATGAACCACCAACTTATCCAGCACATTTTTACACAGCGGATGCCCTTCCAGCCACAACCCATCTCTGGGAAACATTCACACACTCATGCACACTCATACACTACGGACAATTTAGCTTACCCAATTCACCTGTACTGCATGTCCATGGACTGTGGGGTAAACCGGAGCACCCGGAGGAAACCCACGCAAACGCAGGGAGAACATGCAAACTCCACACAGAAACACCAACTAACCCAGCCGAGGTTCGAACCTGCAACCCAGCAACAGCACTAGCTACTGCGCCACTGCGTCGCCTTACTTTGCAATTAATTACACCCAAAATCTAGCACTGAGACATGGCTATTAATTTAGCTTTGCCTGTATATGTTTTGACATTCATTGTTTTATGAATCACTAAGGACCACAGATTCAGATAAACATCTTTAATGTTCTACTAAAGACAAAAACCACCAACATCTCAGATCATCTGTGAGTGAACAAATTGACAGTGATTTTTCATTTTTGGGTGAACCGTGCCTTTAAGCTGCAACAGTTTGTAAACCTTACTTTATAACATCTTAATCTAGCTCATCAATAAGACAAGTGACATCATTCCCATTTAATGGCCCATCTGGCTTTAATTAGTTTCCAATGGCTACATTTCGAGGTGCCCGTAGGATTCTCATCTATACTACACAGAGGAGCACACTGAGGTGGCACTAATGCATTTACACAATAATCACAACACTATAAAGTAGATTCAAAGAGAGTTCTAAAGGTAATCATTGCCACGTCCCTCAACGCTCCACAGGAATTTGTTACTGACTTACTAAAAGAGACAAAAAAACCTGTGAAAAAACACAATATTTGTTTGTCATAGATTTCCGTATACGCTTTGAAAAAAACAGGAAATTCGGTGCAGACTTTTGAGTTTAAAGTAAATTTTTGTTTATTGTCTGAATCCAGAGCTTTAGTTTAGTTTTTCTTGATCAGTTTAGCATTAGCTAAGCCACAGAGTGCTATAAATGAACCGTGCTAATTTGCTAAGTGCTCTTCTGTGCAAATGCCCCAAGCTTGACCACTTGCATACCAAGGTTATCATTGAAAATCCATCGCATTTGGCGCTAAGAACACGTCGATAAATGCTTCATCCCTTATTAAAGGATTTGCAACTAATTCCTTCAAACACAAGATTATCTGAATGAAATGAGTAATTGAGAACTGAGCATTTCATTTGAAGACTAAAGAGCTAACATACAAAAATGAAATCATTTTATATAAACAGACAAGAGTCATTTTGTGTCAACCAAAACAGAGGTCTAATATACAGTAAACTTTAAAAAATGCTTGGATGTATTCACCCAAATGTTGGGTTGGTTAAAATAAAGTTGAATTAAAATTAAATTGATCAAATTAACCCAATGGCTGGATTTGTCCATTTCGACCCAACATTGAGTTAATACTTTTTGTATTTTGAGTGTAGCCAAAACATAAAATGTCATGGATGTATTCTGTATCTATGGCAAATCTAGTATTTTGCTGATGGTCAAAATGTTATTTTTTTATCTGATTGTTGGAGCCAAATGACTTTAGCAAGATGGCAGCATCATTATGTTACTGTATTTACACAGAGATTGCTTTATATGCATGTTTCTCAAGAAGTATTGAAAACATCTTAAAGGAAGAGTCTATTTGAACCCTATTTGAATCTATTCCGCTGATCTCAGAGTTTAGTGGGAGCACTTTTAGCTTAGCAGATAAGATCATTAACATTTCACTCAAAAGCAATAAAGACATTAAGATATCTTCAATTCTTCTTGATTCACATGTATGCAAATTTAAAGTACTTCTACCCATTTTCTAATGGCCCGTTTCCACTGAGTGGTATGGTACGGTACAGTACGGGTCGGTACGCTTTTATGCAACCCATGCTCATTCTGAAAACATACCTCTATATACATTTCTAGAGTCCGCAAAATACCTCCCAGGAGCTATGTTTTTTGTAGTTTTTGTTTTCGCTAATCCGCAAGAGGCCGCTGTGTACTCTTTTAGAGATCTCAAATTTCTCTCGCGAGTGCCATTCATACGTACATGACTTACATGGCGAGCTAATGGGCCAATCTGGTTACAGCAGGAAAGCTGTCCATTTATCTACTTCAGCATCCCACACACAACAGTAGAAGTTCAGTTTATATATGACCCTTAAATTACCAATACAAAATTTTTTTGATGAAAAGAAAAAGAATAAAAGAAAAATAATATTTTTTTCCCAACAGTACCCTTTGCAAAGGGTACCTAGCATGACAAAAGGTTACCAAAAGGCGGAGCTAGACGTGCAGCTAAATTCTATTGGTTTACAGAGATACGTCACTAGCGCGAGCAACAAGCCAGGAGTATGAAAACAAAGGAAGCGCCATTTTTAAATACACAGCCGAGACATTACATTCTAATAATATCTACATATATTAACCAGCCATGGTCGACCCGAGCCCAAACAGACCTTGTTGTCGTCTTGATGAACAGCCACAAAGCCAAGAAAAACTAAATCTGCCGTGTCCTGTTGTTTGTTTTACGAGGCCGTCTAAAAGCACGAGCAGTTTCACTTTCTCCTGAGAGCTTGCGATCGCTCGCTGCGCATCTATATTTGAAATAATGAACTTCTTGAGCTGGTAATAATAACGTGCGCATGATTATTGAAGTGCTTCTGACCAATCCTTTCAGAAACAGACAAACGCGAGAGTGAAGTGTGAAAAAAACAAAGGAGAAGCCGGACAAAACAAAGGAGCAAATGATTCTTTCAGCAACCTAAAACATAAACAAACTGTCATGTTTAACTATTATCATCGCCTTTTGGACTATTAAGAACTCGGAATGATGGAATTACTTTCTCACAGAGGTTACATGTGCTGGTGAAGATTAAAGATACAGATGGGAGGTCTGCACTGACTATAAGCTATATGATGTGTGTTGTTTTTGAACCCAATTAAGGACTAAATGTATGTTGTGTGTAGTTTTTCTGTAATTGGTAACGTATCGGAGACTGTAATGGGTTGTATGTGTTCATATATGTTGCATGTATTTATTTATTTTATATAATCACAGATGTTACAGTAGGCTGTTTTGGACTGCATCATTGATCTGCAGTTATATCAAATCATGTTTATAGAAAGGGTAGTAATAAACATTTATACACAAGTATTTATTTGTATAAAGCATCTGTTTTGTGAGAAGTGCTTCTCATATGATATGTGAACGACCCATACAGCTTTACTGTAGACATTTCCTTGATCGAGAATGATGTTGACTGCAACTTTGTGCAACCATCGGTACCCTTTTGGGAGAGGAAACGCAAGCCTGATAAAGGTGACCTATACCGACCCAAACCATACCGCACTGGAAATGGGCCATAACTGTCACCTTTAACAAAATAAAGCAACAAAGATTGCTAAAGTCAACTGATTTTAACAGACCTGTGTAAAAAAAAAAACGAACATTCTGATGTTGCCAAAATTCTAAAGTAATTTTGATCCCCCTCTAATCTGGTCCAATTGTCAGATGAAAGTTATCATTTTGACCCCCCTCCACAAAATAATGGTTTGCTCAGTAAATACACATCCATAAAATGTAATAGTTATGAAATAAAATATTAAGATGAATTATTGTTATATGAACCAGACAAAAAAAAATATATGCATCATGTTTTCACTATGATCAATGAGGACTACAGATAAATAAAAATGAGACGCCAGTTTATAAGAGTATGAAAGCATACACATCCCCCTTCAATTTTATTTTGACTTGTATCATTTCATCAGTGACTAGCGCTGATGTGCTGCTGTATAAACTACTGTGCCTCATCTCTTTTAAGCCTGAAGATTGATATGCTCATTTGCATAAACGCTAGAGCAATTTGTTAATCTACTTAACTTAGCATGATAATTATGAATCATTAAACGTGTTTAATTATGACCCCCTTACCTGTTCTACAGGCAATACGCCTCCCAAATCCCGCTTAAGTCAATCAGGTGGCACAGATTGAGTAGAGCTATTTACACGGGTTGCCTTCTTGCATTTAAAACAGTTGGACGTAGTGCAACAAAGTTGTGAACTATTTTTAATTTGAAACAGCATCTTAAAAATGCCATTTCCAGTCTGAGGCAACAGTGTATGTGATGTGATGCAACTGCCATACATGTCTGACCAGGACACATACTGTTTCTGTGTTACACAGAAAAACAAACATGAAAGCAAGGGTAAAGTTGATTTTGAAAACCGATGGCGTGAACTAGAGACTAGTTACTGACTACATTAAAATATATGGAAATGAAACAACAGATATTTTGACATTCAAGAAAATTGCATTATTGGAATTAACATACTTCATTATTATATTATATTATATTATATTATATTATATTATATTATATTATATTATATTATATTATATTATATTATATTATATTATATTATATTATATTATTTTTTGTTCTTGGTTTCACTTAAGTTTTATTTATTAAAATAAAACAATTATTAATTGGCAACTATTTGAAATTAAGTGTTTCAGTTTTGTTTATAATAATAATAACTGGTAACCAACATTGGTTACTAATATTCTTCAAAATATTTATTTTTGTACTGCAGAAGAAAGAAATGCATATACTATGTAGTAAACAAAAAACTGGTTTAGAGGAAAATAAAAGAAAGTATTTCTTCACAGAATGTTTATATTTTGGCAGAACTGATTACTAATACTTAGCATATACCAAGTAATTCATTGAGTCACCATTTTTAACACTAAGGGCTTCATTTTGATGGTCTAGGCACAAAGTCTAAAGTACAGGACACAAAAGCATTAGGGGAGGGGGCAAAATCTACTTTTGCTATTTTAAAGAAGGAAAAAATAGGGTTTGCGCCCTGGTGCATGGTCTAACAGGGTTGTGCTTATTCTCTTAATGAGTTTTGGGTGTGTTTTAAGCATTACGTCCATTAAACCCATCTCCCATTCCCTTTAAGAGTCAGTTGCATCTAGCTATTGCGCATTTGCTATTTACATGGCGGACTTTGTAAATGGAAAAACTAAACACTTCACTAGCATAAAAACAGTTAAACAGACCATCTGCAGCGCGAGGATAAAGAACGAGCCTCTTCCATTCGGCCTGTTTACTTTCTCTTTAATTTTACTCTTTACTCCTTTACTTTTGTGAATAAGGAAACGGTGTTGTACGCACTCCACTGAAGACATCCATTAGCATTTAATTTAGTTTGTTAAGCGCAAGGATTTGTTTCAAAACTATTACTAAATTCAGTTCTAATTTCCAGCAAATGAATAAATGAACAATAATAATGAAATGTGGTCAAAAAACAGTAATATTCAAACACACGTCCTATTCTTATGCCCCATATGGTGATGCAGATGTTTCCGAAACCCGACAGGTGGACAAATCTAAACTTGTTTTTATTAAAACAGATATAAATATGCATATAATAAATAATACTGCTAATAATAATAACATTATACAAATGCAAATTGTCATGAATAAACTGAAAAAAGCCCCCGAGATAAAGAAGGCATGGGGGTAATGGTTTTTATATTCATGTAGAAAATAATAATTTTTGTAACATTTTAATCCTTTAATGTTTTTTATATGTAAATATATTTGTGTATTGCTGTACATCCTGTGTGTATTAAGCAATGTGTAAGCATTTGGACCTGCATAGGCGCATAACTAACGCGCTCTGTGCTTGACTTTAGACCAGCTTTTAGTTGGTCAATGGCGCAGTCTATTTCAGTTCCTCAAAAAAGCAACACGCCAACTAGACCGGCACACCCATGAGTCTACAAAGTGGCAGAAATGGATTTACTATTTAAACAACGTGGCACAAAACGTGACAATCAGGGTTGCACTGGTCAGAAAATAGCAACAAGCACATCTTGCGCAGTATTGCGCTGGATGTATGATAGGGTCCTAAATGATTGATAGCCCTAGTAAATCAGCTGATTTGTTCATCAACTAAAATTAAAAGTGAAAAAAAAAGACAAAGATAAGAGCCGATGTCCACTAACCAACAGCTAAATCCTGAATCCACTGCTTTTCATTAAAATCAGTTGTAGAGCGGCAGAAAAATGAATGACAGGTCAAGTTCAGTTCACGGACTGCCAGTTGCTGCCATAATGCCCACAGCAGTAACCAATGTTTACATTTAATTAGTTTTGACTGACATGTAGCCCATATCTCTTTTACCACAGCTAGCAATATTTGTGTGCAAAATAAAATCAACTATCTAAAAGACAGCTCTCTCAGGGTTTTATCAGTGTCTCCATCTTTCTCTTTCATCGACTCCCTCCGGCATGTCAAATAATTGACCTGCTGGACTCTCAACCCTTTCCATTTTCTTTAAAGAACTTCCATCTCTAATATCTTATTGATCCCTTGTCTAATAATGCATTAGGTGTAAGTGTGTGGTGCGTTCGACCACAACATCACTGTACATCTGAATCCTACATCCAGAAAACTAGGTTGTTTGCATATTGGGATATTTCAGGGCTAGTTAAAGGTCCAATGAAGTGCCTTGAAATGAGCATCTTTACTTGGCGTGTGACATTATTTTAAGTGACCATGAAAATAGGGTGGGACAAATCTAGTAGCCCCTCCTTGATTCTGAACTATTTAATAGTTAATAGGTATTAATAGTTAATAGGCATTAAATCTTCAACCTATTAACTATTTAATAGGTGTAGTTTTTTGCTCATATCACAGCTCTGCCAGTGCTATTAAAATATATTACAAAATAAAGTATTCTCTGGGTGAGAGTGGATCTTGTTTGTGTTGCTGCAGTGTTTCAAACGTGGAAAAAGGCTATATTATTATGGTTATATTTTTATAGAATAATATAAATATATTATAGTTGTTATAGAATATATTACAGTTATATTATAGAATAATATTTAGTATTATAATCAAGCTACATTGCTGCCATACCAACTATATTATGTAGCAGCTAAAAATAGTCCCCAGCTATATAAATTGGTAAAAGTGCTGTGTAATATCGTTGTGCCTGCAACAGCCATGGTAGATCCTTGATTATTGCGCCTGAATGAGAGCAAAGTTTCTAGCCATATTAGACTAGAAAATAGCATCTTTTTATTTTTTGTCAGTCTTAGTACAATATGTAACTACAGAAGAGTCAAGCTAAGAAAATTATCTAAACCCTTTTTATTATTTTTGAGTGAGATGCTAATGGTCTAATCCAATTCAATGATTTATGCTAAGCTAAGCTAAAGTGCTTCTGCCAGACCCAAGGATCATCTGAATGGATTAAAAAATGACAAAACTCAGTTATTTAAGTTGAAAAATTGTAAATGCTTTTATCAAGTAAACGAACAGGCAAAATATAAAAGTTTCTTGTTTTGTCTTTTAAAAAAGTATGTCATGTAAACAGCACCAAACATCTCTTTATTGTTTTAGGTTTTCGGTGTTGTACTTCATCTCAAAGGCTCTGGTGAGGTCAGATAAACAGAACAAAACAGAAATTGATCATTACGCTGTAATGAGAGCATAGTTCACAGCCATAGTAGCCTAAAAATAGCAACTTTTCATTTTCTGTTGGTCTTAATACATCAATCTGAATTTTTTATTTATTTATTTTTTTTGGAGTGAGATGCTAATGGTCTAATCAGATTCAATGATTTATGCTAAGCTAAGCTGAAGGTGCTTCTGCCAGATTCAGAGATCGTCTGAATGGATTAAAAAATGACAAAACCAAATTATTTAAGTTGAAAAATTGTAAAATTAACATATTTTCAAAAAGATTGTTCTTTTAAAATCAGTTTTTTAAATGTATTCAAATGTATGTTTCGTTTGCATATTCGGATGTATTCGTTTGGATGTACAGTATGTTTTCAAATGTATGTTTCAGTCCCCAAAATGCCGTTATCAAGTAAACAAACAATCAAAACAGATAAAAAGTGAACAGTTTTTGTCTTTTAAAAAGTCTGTCATTTAAACAATGCCAAACATCTCTTTATTGTGTTTTCGATTTCCACTCATGTGCTTTATCTCGAAGGCTCTGGTGAGGTGAGATAAACAAAGAAAAACAGAAATTGATCATTATGACGGAATGACAGCATAATTCATAGCCATATGAATCAGTCTTAATACATGATGCAACTACAGAAGAGTCAAGTCAAGCGGAACTCTTTTTTTTTTTTTTTTTTTTTTGAGCGAGATGCTAATGGTCTAATCCGATTCAATGATTTATGCTAAGCTAAACTAAAGTGTTATGTAATGAAACATGAAAACATCTGTTTTCAATTATTTATGCTAAGCTAAGCTAAGCTAAGCTAAAAGTGCTTCTGCCAGACCCAGATTAGATTCAGACCCATCTGAATGGATTAAAAAATGGTAAAACACAACTGTGTAACTCTAGGGGAGCTATAAAATTAGCATATATTCAAAAAACTGTTTTCTAATGTATCCAAATGTATGTTTCATTTGGATGTATGTTTTTAAAATATACTGTATGTTTTAGTCCCAAAAACGCTGCTATCAAGTAAACGAACAAGCAAAACTGATCAAACGTTTTTGTCTTTTTGAAAAGTCTGACATGTAAACAGCGCCAAACTTTGTTCTGTTATAGTTTTCCGATTTTGTACGCTTTTGTCAGGCTCAAAGGTGAGATAAACAGAGTAAAACAAAAAGTTTTAGTTTAGAATCATAGCCATATTAGCCTAAAAAAGTAGCAGCTTTTCATTTTCTGTTGGTCTTAATACATCAATCTTTTTTTTATTAGCAAGATGCTAATGGTCTAATCCGATTCAATGAATTATGCTAAGCTAAGCTAAAAGTGCTTCTGCCAGACCCAGAGATCATTTGAATAGATTCAAAAATGGTAAAACTCAACTCATATCTTTATAGGGGAGTTATAAAATTAGCATACTGTAGAGTGTTCCTTTAGAACCAGCTTTCAAATGTATCCAAATGTATATTTCATTTGCATGCATTCTTTTGGATGTATGTCTTCACATGTATGTTTCAGTCCCTAAAACGCCGTTATCAAGTAAACGAAAGCAAAACGGATAAAAAGTTTTTCATTTTTGACTTTTAAATGAGTGTGTCATGTAAAAGTGCCTAACATCTCTATGTTCTGTTTTAGTTTTCTGCTCTTGTGTTTCATCTCGAAGGCTCTGATGAGGTGAGATAGGAGTAAAACAGAAAGACTCTGCTGTTTACCTTCCTCTTGGCCCTCAGCTGGCCCTGATAGTTGTCCGAGGAGTCACCAGGAATCTCTCCTCCCCAAAGGGTCAATCCGACAATAGTGTAGGTGATACCCATGACCACCAGGGGCAGAACATACACCAGCATCGCCACGATGATATGATACCTGTATTGAGAGAGAGATTAACATCAATCCACTGTCCAGTTAGACAAACAGGGGATTCCCGAAGCCTGCATCACTCACACACTGTTATTGCCCTTTGTTTTATGAATGTTGCTTGTCAGACTCTATTTATTTCCAAGAGATCTTGCAAAGAGTTCAGTGTAGAACAAAACTGTCTGAAACTGTCAGATCACTGAGGCTACATTTACAACCATGGCTCAAATCCCACAGGGTAGTTTTGGTATTATTCAGTCTCAGTATTTCAGTCTAGAATCAAACCTTACAGTTCTGCAGTTAACATTAAGAAGTAATGCAGTCTAAACATTTTTCAAAATGCAGATGCAAAATAACATCCTTGTGAATGTCGGACTACTTTGACTATGACAATATTAACATATGATATATTGCTCAAACAAACAAATGCTGATGCTATACTGCTAGTTCTGCCATTACTACTACTACTACTACTACAAGTAGTAATAATAATAATAATAATAAACTAATAAATTATTCGTTATTCATTCTAATAATACCTCATAATAAATAATAATAATATTATTATTATTATTATTATTATTATTGTTATTATTATCATTATTATTATTACTATTATTATTATATTGTTATTATTATTATTGTTATTATTATTATTATTATTATTATTATTATTATTATTATTATTATATTATTATTATTATTATTATTATTATTATTATTATTATTATTATTATTATTGTTATTATTATTATTATTATTATTATTATTATTATTATTATTATTACTAGCAATAAAAATAAAATAACAATATTATTGTTAATAATAATAATAATAATAATAATAATAATAACAACAATAATAATAATAGTAATAATAATATTAATAACAAATACTGGTTAAAATATAATAATTTAAAATATATACACTATTAGAATAAACAAATTAGTAATAATAATATTAATAATAATAAAATTAATAGTAATGATAATACTAAATATATAAATATTTGTTATTCATTCTAGTAATACCTTATAATAATAATAATAATAATAATAATAATAATTATTATTATTATTATTATTATTATTATTACTACTACTACTACTAGCAATAAAAATAAAATAGCAATATTATTATTATTAACAATAATAATAACACTAATAATAATAATAATAATAATAATAATAATAATAATAATAATAATAATAATAATAATAATAATAATAATAATAATGATAACAATAATATAATTTAAATAATGGTTAAAATATAATAATTTGAAATGTACAATTGGAGTCAGAATTATTAGCCCCCCTGAATTGCTAGCCCCCCTGTTTATTTGTTTCCCCAATTTCTGTTTAACGGAGAGAAGATTTTTTCAACACATTTCTAAACATAATAGTTTTAATAACTCATTTCTAATAACTGATTTATTTTATCCTTGTCATGATGACAGTAAATAATATTTGACTAAATATTTTTCAAGACACTTCTATACAGCTTAAAGTGATTTTTAAAGGCTTAACTAGGTTAATTAGGTTAACTAGGCAGGTTAGGGTAATTAGGTAATTATCAAAAAAATTATATAGCTTAAAGGGGCTAATAATTTTGACCTTTAAATGTTTTTTAAAAAATTAAAAACTGCTTTTATTCTAGCCGAAATAAAACAAAAAATATTATCAGACATACTGTGAAAATTTCCTTGCTCTGTTAAACATCATTTGGGAAATTTTTAAAAGAGAAAAAAAAAAAGAGGGGCTAATAATTCTGACTACAACTGTATATATACACTATGAAAATAAACAAATTATTAATTACAAAACAGTCAATATTAATATTTTTTATATTATTAATAGATAACAACAATAATAACACATAATAATACAATACGCTTTTTTCACGCGGTTGCCATTTTAAAACCTGAAAGCGAGGCTGCGGTGGGAAGAAACCCGGAAGTACAAGATCAGCACTGTAAACATTGCAACAACATGCTGTGTACTATTAACCTTCAGCTGTTGCAGCGATTTCAAAATGCAGAAATAGTGTGAACATCACTATACTATTATTCAGTTACGTATAATTTAAACAATTAAAAGCATATTAGGTATCAAACAACATCACAATCTCTTTAGAGTAATGCAATTAAGTGTCCTCCTAGACTTCAGTTCTTGGCACCAGGTAAACACCGTGGGGGCGCTTCCCTGCTTCAGCCTATGTAACCTGGTGAGCAATAAAACAATGCAGTCATCTGTAGCACACCCTCGTGTTGTCTGTAATACTGTCGTCCGGTACTGAAGTTTTAAAAATGTCAATTTCCCGCTAACATTTAAGTATATTAACAAAGTATAAATTTGTGTCACTTTCCTCTTCGCTGATAAGATATACAGTACAGTATACAGGTACACAACATTCCTGTGTGACTCAGGCGATACTTCCGGGTTTCTTCCCACCGCAGCCTCGATTTCGCTGTTTAAAATGGCGGTTTAAAATTAGTCCATACTTTTCAATAATAACAATTAGAATTATTATTAACTAATAATAATAATAATAATAATAATAATAATAATAATAATAATAATAATAATAATAATAATAATAAAACAATATATATTATTTGTTATTCATTTTAGTAATGCTTTATAATAATAATAATAATAATAATAATAATAATAATGATAATAATAATAATAATAATAATAACAATACCAATAATATTAATAGTAATATTATATTATAATCATATTATTAATCATATTATTATTATTAATAATAATAATAATAATATTTTTATTATTATAAAGCATTACTAAAATGAATAACAAATAATATATTGTTTTATTATTATTATTATTAATATTATTATTAGTATTACTAGCAATAAAACAAACTAACAATAATATTGTTAATAATAATAATTACTATTAGCATAATTATCATATTAAAAACTATTATTATTATTATTATTATTATTATTATTATTATTATTAATATTATTATTACACCATTATTATTGTTATTAAAACATCAAAATAGCTTTGGGCTCAAAGTGAACTAGCAAAAAAGGAAAAAAATAAGCATTTTGCTTGCATATTTAAATAGCACTCACATGAAAGGGTCTTCTGAAGGTCTCGGCCAGGCAACGTAGCAGAGGGTCCGTTTGGGCAATTTTTTGATGGTTGAAAAGAAACACAGCGGGAAGGCCAAAACCACAGCGAGCACCCAGATACACACAATGATCACCTTGGTGGCCGTCGCCGAGAGTCGTGGTTTCAGAGGATGGATGATGGCCATGTACCTGTACAACACACACACAGACAGTCTGTTCAAATACAGCTTCAAAAAAAACATCACCGTGATAAAACATCAAAGACAGAGTGCAGTCGGGCAGCTTTCAATTTGCAGGTTGTGTAATGATCTAATAGCTGATTGATAATGGGTCACATCAAAGAAGACATTCATATCTTGTGCTACTGCAGGTGTGAGAAAAAATATGTCTGTATAATTCAACCTGACAAAAGCCAATGCAATACTGTATAATAACAGAACTGGCGATACAAGCAAATTGCATGATTTCAAATTCTTTTTTTAAAGCTACAATCAAGAACATGTTTAAATTTGAGGCAACCACTGCACTGCAATCACTTTTCACACAATGATGCTACATTCATAGATAGGCAAGGTTTAAAATTTCTATATATAATGTAAAAAAATAATGTTCTGACTTCAGCTTTGTGATGTTATGCTACCTAAAAACATACCTGTATGAAAAAAACTGTACACAAGCTGAATAAAATTGCAAATACTCTCTCTACCAGTAGGTGGTGCTTATGAAATAGCAGGAATAATTACATTTTCTTGATAATTTCTGTAATTAAAGCTGCTGTTCTGGCATTTAAAAAAAATAATAATAATAATTATATATATATATATATGTGTGTGTGTGTGTGTGTGTGTGTGTGTGTGTGTGTGTGTGTGTGTGTGTGTGTGTGTGTGTGTGTGTGTGTGTAATACAGATATAATTAAAAGGGAAAATACTTTCTAGACATTCTTATAGATTCAGTTCACACAGTTTATATGGTAGAAATATCACCGCTAGCACTAAAGATGACTTTCGTAACCTACCTGATCTTTCTAATTTCCTTAGCATTCCAAGCAGCCTAGAAGAGCTTGACAGTGCAACTGAAACTATTGATTCTGTCCTTTCTAGCACTTTAGACATATTGCTCTGTTACATTTAAAAAAGATTAGGGAAAAAATCTGACGCCATGGCACAATGAGCACACGCGTGGCTTAAAGAAAGCATGCCAGAAAAAGGATTGTAGACGGAAGAAATCAAAACAAGAGGTTTTTCATCTGGGCTGGAAAGAAAGTATACTTAACTTTAGAAAAGCTTTAAAGTCTGCCAGATCTGCTTATTTTTCAACTTTAATAGAAGAAAATAAACACAATCCTAGGGTCCTGTTTAACACAGTGGCCAATCTAACTACAAATAAAGCATCAACATGCATTTCGCAAAACAGCAATTATGACTTTATAAATTTTGTCACATGCAAGATTGATGATATCAGTTCAGTTCAGGATTTTTTTCACAGGATTTCACGCATCAGAAAACAGTGACCCGCTCTCTCTGTCACAGGACTCGAATCACGTTTCGGTCAGTGAGTTTTTCCAATTACAACCAAATAATCCACACACAAGATCAAATCAACAGATAAACAATCATACCGAATCAAGCCCCATGTGGCCTAGAAGTTTAGAAGTTTACTCTAGCTTTAGATAGAGATTTTCACAGATGGCAAAATCATATATATCCTGCCATTTTTTCCTACTTTTTTAAGTGAAGTTTATTTATAAACTAATTTCGAGAGGAGCACGTCATTATGATTGACCACGGCTGGTCCCGCATTAACTAATGCATGATTCACCAATCAGATGATTCCTAACTCACTATAAATAACCTGAATTTCTTACTACAAGTTATCTTCGCCATGAAGAATCCCCCCTTCCACCCCTACTCCTCCACCTTTCCTTTTATAGGGCGGCACGGTGGCCCTGTGGTTAGCACTGTTGCCTGACAGCAAGAACGTCACTGGTTTAAATCCGTAACAGCTGTTGTTTTTGTGCGGAGTTTACATGTTCTTCACATGTTCACATGTCTTCACATCTTCTTTCCCCCAGGTTCTCCGATTTCCTCCCACAGTCCAAAAACATGCGTCATATGTGAATTTATCAATCTAAATTAGCACTCGTTAGTCGAACTCTTAACCAGCAGTATATCTCTATATAGCAAAATATAATCTGTCATCAGCTCTAAACAAAGGGATAGGGGGTTCTCGAGACCTACCTGAGCTCAAACTCCCATCTCAAGGATCTTATGAGCTCAGGGCTCTCTCCAGGGACAGCATGCCAAACTCAGCTTAGTGTGAACTCTTGAAACATATACAATAAATGCCAAGTGATCACCTAAACACGAAGTGAAGAGAGTATTGTCAATTATGGTAACCCATACTTGAAATTTGTTTTTGCTTTTGACCCATCCGCACACACATACTCGAGCAGGAAGTGAGAGCACATTTACTGTTGAAAAAAAATTATGGAATTGCAAAAGTATGAAATGAATACAGTGGGCAGCTATTGCTTCTAGTGCCCGGGGAGCAATTAGGGGTTTGGTGCCTTGCTCAAGGGCACCTTAGCTGGGTATTGAAGTTCATTCACTCCCCCATTATCAATTCCTGCCGGGACCATGAGGCGAACCTGCAACCTTTTGATTACAAGTCTAAATCCCCAACTATTAGGCCACAACTGGCTCTAAAACATGAGCAATAATAATGACCCAAACACAAAGGTTTTTATTTGCTGTTGAAAACATCATGGAAAAGTATGACATGAATGAAGGTCAATATTATTACATCTGCTAAAGGTATTGCAGAATGTCTCATCTTTTTATGTGGCTTCTCGTTTCACTCAAATATTTCAAAAGTGCATTGTACAAGTTACGTAAAGTTAATATTTCATTGTCTTAAGAATTATGAACTTAAAATGACTGAGAATCAGTTTTCTAGTTCCCCACTTGGTTTGTGTCAGACTTTATAATGCAATATACTGTAAGTTCTGAAATTAAGTGTTATTCCAGTCCAATCAAACATAGAAACCAGAGATAGCAAAAGTACACACATCCTTTACTCAAGTAGAAGTACAGATACTCATGTTTCAACCGACTCTGGTAAAAGTTGAAGTACTGACTACACTTTTGTACTCAAGTAAAAGTAAAGAAGTATGGCCTGAAATAAATACTTAAGTAAAAAAGTATTCATTATTACTACCTGTTTTAGTTACACAGTGGTAACAACACTGCCAGACAAAAGTCTTGTCGCTTATCCAAGTTTTAGGAAGAACAAATAATAACTTCTATTTGATCATTTGGAATCAGAAGTGGCTTATATGAAAGGCAAAGCTCGTTTTACCAAAATAAAATCGTGTCATGTCTTGATTTTTAATTATTTAATTAGGAAAGACAGGTCAGACTTCTGCTGAAAAGTAAACTAAATTTTACTTTACGGCTATTAAGAACAACTGCCATACTCATTTGTATATTCTAAAACATAATTCTTCTGCCTATGTACTGTATTTATAACTAATAAATGTCTTAAATCTAACACTTCATTTTCTCCAAAACCTATTTTAGTTTTGTTTTCTTTTAATAAAATAAAAACTGAATGTATTTGACTACAAATCTTTTTTTTTTTTTGCATTATGCTAAAGCTGCTTAATTTCTTCAAACAGCACACTTTTGCAGCTCATATATTTTCACTTTTTGTTTTTTGTTTTGTTTGTTTTCAGAGTATTGTGTATATTTTATTTAACAGATAAAGTCATGAATGCTGTATATATATTTATGCATCATCTTTTTTCACATGATAAATTCCTGATCCTTTGCACTATATTTTTATTGATAAATCATAAATCACCCAGTATAAATACTTTTGATGTTCTAAAATATTTATCTAACAATCTATATAACACATTTAAATGAAGACAACCGTGTATAAACATAATATACGTTGAAACTATAAAACAGTTTAAATTATGTTCTAGGAAATATGAACTCGTTGGAAACAAAGAAAATAAACCTTATTGCATAACGTATTCATACAGTATTTAATTGCTTTAGTATTAACTGTACAACATTGACAAAAAAGCACATGTTTGTTAGTTTTTTTCACGGTATTAGATTGAAGGATCAGAGAAGTAACCCTATTTTAATGCCAGATTTGATGAGGAATGCATCTCTTGTTTTACCAGTGATTCGATCGACCAAAACGCATCTTATTACCCGGTATAAACACGACATCAGTTATGTTTACACCGCGGACTCCCTCTGTCTCATCCCTGTTAGCCGTTCCCATGGTAAGCTTAAATAAATAAGCTTACGATGCGCGATCAGAGGTTGAAAAGGCCACGCACTGCAGCGCGCAGACTTACATTGACAAAAAATAGATTGACAGAATCAAAAAGGCGTTCAATTTGCGCAATGACAAGACATAATATAGATCGCAGCACAAAACACATCACAACCAGTGGTGTAGTCCTAAAAGAAAAGGTGGTGTACTATTACCCACCCAACCCAAATTTTAAAGGAATGTTGGCAAAGAAACAACGAAAGTCAATGTTTCTTTGATTTATTATATATACATACATATACTTTGGAAGTCAATGGTTACAGGTTTCCTGCTTTCTTCAAAATATCTTCTTTTGTGTTCAACAGAAAAAAAAAAGCAAAACTTTTAGGGGGGCTGAATAGAAATATAAAAGGGCTAAAGCGACTCCCATGCTGTCTTATAATTTAACTGAATGTTTCAGTGAGACATCACTCAGTTGACTTGTCGTGATCTTCGAAAAACTTTTTAAATTTTTTTTCTCACAGCTGCTGTGGTTGTCAGGGGTGGGAATGGCGCAAGTTATACAAAAAGGCCCCAATTGCAACATATTAAGATGCGAGTTAAAAAAATCAAACATTTGGTATACAGTTAAAGAGGACGTGAACATATACATGTACATTAGGGAAGTCTATTCAGCTAAACAAGTGAGTATTCCGAGGGTATATGCAATTATTGGTCATCAGAAGTGGTAATACCCAAGCAGCTCGTGGAAAAAAGTAGGCATACTGAGTATACATGCGTATAGCCCCGACTACACCACTGATCACAACGAAAGTAACGCGTCCGACTTAAAAATGTAATGAGTAGAAAATACAGATATTTGAGTAAAAATGTAAGGAGTAAAAATAAAAAGTTGTCCGAAAAATAAATAGTGGAGTAAAGTACTGATACCAGAAAATCTACTTAAGTACAGTAACATAGTATTTGTACTTCGTTACTTCCCATCTCTGGTAGAAACATAAATATTTTATGTATTGTCAGAAACATGGCTACAGTTCAAAAATGAAGTGTTATTCCAGCCCGACCATACATGGAAATGTAACTACTGTATTTTTCATATTCTCACAAATGTGACAAATTTGTACATATTCAGACAGTTTCATTTATATGATAATGCCTGATTTTTAAAAGTTGGCATGTCCAAACCCCTCCCCTAACCCCTATTTGGTATCGAGCAAAATGTATTGAAATGTATGAATGAGATCATTCAAATTTAATACGAATTAGCATCTAAATAAAAAAAAGTTACGAATTGTAGTAAGTTGGCATGACAACTGTTTTATTTGCTGGCACCAATTTTAGTGTCACAATCACCAGCGATCTAGTCCATACAGATTGCTGGAGAACTACAAATCTGCCCCCAAAGAACTACAAATCCTGTCATGCACCGCACACTCACATCTGTTCCGATTCTTCTTTGATTACGCACACACAGCTGGGAGCTGCTCAAGAACTGATTACATGGACCATATATACAGCACACAAGTCTTGTTATCTGTTAAAACTGTGACATTACGATGTGGTTTCCCTTGCCTGGTCTAGCTGTGTTTTGACTAGTGGTGAGCAAAGCGAAACTTCATAAAATACTGAAACAGTTAAAGCAAATGTGTTGAAGCTTCGAAACGTTTCGAAACCCAACTCTACAGTTACACCTAGTGGTCATTTTTATATGTTGCACTGGAAACAGCTTCAGCAAAAAAACAGTTAAGCAAATTAAGGTATTAAACCCCATGTTGTAGAGTTAAGGCTTTAAGTGATTTAGTGGAGTGGTGAGAGTTTCAGACGATAATGGGTTCGAATACAGGGTGATTAAGCTATAGATGTTAGTTTTTAAATGTTGTAACAAGTTTTGCTTTAACAATGATCTGACATGCGAATGAACAGTCTTCAGGATTGGAACATGAGCCATTTGCAGCACAGTTATTCAGTGCACACGCACGGTCCACTAGACTACATGAGATAGAGGTATTTTCCGACCCTGTCAGTCAAACGAAGATTCGCTAGGTCTGAAAACGGTTGAAATGAGCGATGCTTTGAACTGATTTAGTCACGTGACCTGGTGTTTCAAAACACTTCACTCACGTGACCTGAGTGTTTCGAATCCCCTTAGTCACGTGACCTGAGTGTTTCGAATCCCCTTAGTCACGTGACCTGAGTGTTTCGAATCCCCTTAGTCACGTGACCTGAGTGTTTCGAATCCCCTTAGTCACGTGACCTGAGTGTTTCGGATCATGCTTCAATGCAGTGTTTCGAAACACTTGTGCTTCGTGATTTCGATACTGTGTCGAAACTTCAGTTTCACATCAGCCATCTCTAGTTTTGACCCTTGCTTTGTTTTATTGTTTATCCTGCCTGCCGCCTGTACCAACGAGCGATCGAGCGCCTGTTTATTGACCACGATTCTGGATTATCTGTATGTATCTGTTTACCCCTGTTTTGACCGTTGCCTGCCTGACTAATCTTATAAATAAACTGCACATGGATCCTCACTCCTGTTGTCAGCTTCCCTCAGTTACATTTAACATTCACAGATGCAAACATGGGTTCTGTGTGAATGGCTCTACTTCACTTGATCTAGTTTACTCATGGGATGTTTTTCCCTTCACACTAATTTTTCGTTTGAGTTACTCAGTTATTTCAATTATTTTTATACCTCTATTTGAGTGTTTGCATTGACTTTGTGTGTAATTTACTGAATACTGAATTAAGTGTATGGTGTGAATCCAATAAAAGATTGTATATAATGCATGAACTATCATCATTACTATTACTTTATCTATTACACTTAATCATAAAAATGTTGTTTGTTACATTTATGCAACAACATGCACAAATGTAATATGTTTAAATGAAATTATTATTAATGTTGTGAGGAGAAGGGTAAGGATGATGTATGTCTTGCTCCACATGTCATAAACATACTGCCATAATAAAAAATTAAAATTAAAAATTAAGTTCTTCCCTGTGATGGGTTACAGCTGGAAGGGCATCCGCTGCGTAAAAAACTTATGCTGGATAAGTTGGCGATTCATTCCGCTGTGGCGACCCCAAATTAATAAAAGGACTAAGCCGAAAATAAAATAAATGAATGAATAAATTAAGTTCTACTAACTTAACAAACAAATTTTGATGCAACAAGTTTCAGCAGATGTTTTACAATAATATGATCTTATAAGGTTTAACACTTCTGGCTGGTCTGTCTAACCCTAACAGAAACAATTTAACTTTAAACCCAAGCTTTTATTTGGTCAAAGTAATCAATCACATGCCATTAATCATGTCTGAAAAATGACCATAACGTGTGTCCTCTGTGGTTTGTTAACATATCCCCAATCATTCAAGAGTGATAATAGGCTATTTGCTTGGTTAATGACTCACTCTTGTAAGCTGTGAATGGATTATTAGACAGTCAATTATACTCTTGGGCAGAGAAGGTTATTTCGGGATATGGACAGTGGATGATAAAGCACTTATGTAGGCTTTTTGGATAAACAACAGAAGAGGTGAATGAAGGGTTTACTGCGTATTATTTATAAGTGTTATGAATATAAATATCAGTGTGTCCCTTATAAACATTCACAAATGCAGATTAATTAATGTGCCGCAATTAAATACAGCTAATTATGTCATGCTGTGATGAGTTTCCACAATCATGAAAGACGGCACGTGTCATGAATATTGTACAACTGGGACTCCTGTGGGTTTCTTTTTTAATTTATTCAGTTAAGGCATAAATTCAATTATTGATCAAGAGACCTACAGGAGACATGTCAAATAAAGTACTATTTAACAAAATAAAACCATCCTTAAAGTCAAGTTTTTTAACTTTAAATCAAACAGGATTATATAAAAACATGCAACCCTCTTGGCAAAGATCTTTAAAAATGGTAACAAGGTTAACTACACTTTAAAGTGGATCTTTTATGCCCCTTTTACAAGATGTAAAATAAGTCTCTGATATTCCTAGAGTGTATATGTGAAGTTTCAGCTCAAAATACCCAACAAATAATGTTTTATAACTCTTTGAAACTGACCCTTTCAGGCTTCTCGATCCTTTAGTTGCTTTAAATTCAAATGAGATTGTGCTCTTTTCAAAAGAGGGCGGAGCTACAAATGCCTACGTGTCAGCATAGTGGCAGATTCAAAAACAAGTCTAACAACTTATGCTAATGAGGGAGAGATTGTCACTAAGGGCCGTGGCTTTCCACTCTGATGACATGCACAAAGAGAGAATGTCAATCAAAGGGTTTCTGCATAATAAGTCCCCTTTAAAGCATTTTCTAATATTGTTAAGATTAATTTCAACATTAGCAAACAATTTTCATTGTTACCATTTTAGCAACATAATGAACAGCTTAATGTCTATTAATTACTTCATTAACAATGACTAATAAATACTATGACGAATGGGTTGCCCGTTGACTAATTTTGTTTTAACATGAACCCTTCTATTTGTTTGTTGATTGATTGAAAAGTATAATAGTAGTTAAGTTTATCAATAAATTCAAAACAAGTTTGGTTCCAAACTAGCAAGCCACTGCAGAACATTTTATTGTAAGTGTTGAATCATTTTATTTATATAGAAAATTTACCTCAGTAAATCTGGCCAAAGTGCTAAACAAATTCAGAGAAAACAAAGAAGACATCACAGAAGAAAATGTGTATGAAATCAGTTAAATTGCCTGAGAGTAAAGATATGGTTTTAACAATATTAAAAAAAGTTGTAATAGAAGGAACAAGGTGGCTGTCATAATACTGTAGATCTCAAGGTGTAACATTACTGGTTTTCAACATTTTGTACTATTTACAAACTCACGATGGATGACTGAAGAAGAGCCAGATACAATGAGTTACAGTAATCAATGCAAGAAGCAATAAACACTCGGATGACCTTCTCCAGGTCATGAAAACAGAAAAATGATATTCAATCGATTTTAAAAAACTTGAAACGTTTTCTTGAATACTGAATTAATTTGCTTAGTCAAGCACAGTTCAGAGTCAAGAATGACAACAAGATTCCTGATCTGTGAAGAGACTGAGGAGAAATAGTCCATACAGCATATGAAATTAAACAAGTGCAAATAGATAAAATATATCTTTTGTTTGCAGAAAAAAAGCTCAATAAATGTTTTTTTCTGTATTGCTTTAACAAAATAAATAAATTCATTAATAAATTCATTCATTAAATCTAAATAAATTAATGACTTTATAATATTTAAAAAAATATTTTTCACTTATATTTAAGTTAATTAAGATTCAATCTGATGGGACAAAATATTAAGGATGTAAAATAAAATAAAATAAAATAAAATAGAATAAAATAAATGAAAATAAATAAATAAATAAATTTAAATAAATAAATAAATACATAAATAAATAAAATATACAAATAATATTTTTTTGTTTTATTTTGTAAACTATTGAAGGCATTTGTTCAGAATTTTGAAAATTGACAACAAAATGACAAAAAATTTAAATATGCTGTTTTCTGTAATTAATTTTCTATCACAACAAACGAACACATCAGATACTTTGACCTACTTTCAAATTCTGAAAAACATGAATGTAAATATGTTTAAAAAAAAAATTTCAAACCCATACCCAATAAAGCCTTTAAATCCTGAAAATCCATTCACAAGTTTAGCATTTTTCCCCAGTTTCAAGCCCTATTCTGACTCTATTCCCAGAAAACCTTCAGCTATTGTACCATAAGTCAGCTAAATAACACCGCATTCAAGTGTAATGCCTTGCAAGACAAAACGTCTGAACTGAGTCTGAACCTAATGGCCTCCAGCATTTGTCAAAAAAATGTTACACATAATACCTCCATTAAACTTTTATAAACCAACAAATGCACCAAAATGGGAATTTTGTCAGCCATTCCTTCTCTCTGACAGTAAAATTAAACATTTAATGTGCTGAAAATAGTATACCAGGCAATGGTGCCAGCACAAATCTCACACTTTCCTCCAAATGGTGACTGTGCAAAACACACACTGACCCACTGCAAATTCCTACAGACGTCACGCTCGCTCTCTACATAAGAGTAGCGACTGCCTACCAGCAAAACAACAGTAGCTGCAAATGTGGCCTGTGAAATATGTAGCCTGGAGCCATGAGCGCTATGTGACATTTTGAGCACAGGAAATAACTGTGAAGAACACTCGGACTGAATCTAGTTTTCTCTTGTCTGATATAATTCCCCTCCTGCCGTAACTACATTTGGGTTGCTAATGTATACTGCTCACATAAAAACAACACCATATTTCCAAATAATATAAGGTTATTTCACACATTTTGTAGTTGTTTTTTCATTCCCTGGGGTCCAGTAATAAGATTAAAAAAATAGGGGGATGAAAATGTAGCTGTTATGACTACATTTTTACTTTATTCATCATGAAATGTGACAATGAGTGACAAAACTTTAAGCTGCATGGGTATACTTGTAGAAATCTATTTATTTTTATATTTTTTATAATTTAATAGATGCATCTTGGCCAAGTAATGTCCTATCCTAACAAACCATACATCAATAGAAAGTTTACTTATGCCACTCTCATTTACGCATTTACATTTAGCAGGCACTTTTGTCCAAAGTGACTTACAATTGAGGAGGCATTCAGCAATTAAAAAAGAAGAAACAATAAAATTGTTTCAGGACCACGTAGGAATATTTAATTCATTACACCTCTTCTTTTACAGTAATAAAAAAGTTAGAATTATATCAAAACAAGTTCACTTTTCTGAATGAATGAATAAACAGTATTAAAATTGTAATGCAAAGTGATTCAGCTCATCAATAGCCAACTTGTTTTTCAGCATATTAATCTCATACATATGAAAAACAAGGGACAAATTCATATTAATAAGCATTATATCTGAAGGACCTGACATTTAGCTAAAAGTCAGCTTTGACAGAAACAAAAGCTTCGGGCCACGAGCTTCAGGTATCAGTCTTAATATGATCAAAAGTTATGCTGTTTCTGTTATTTTCACAATAGTGCAAAGTGACAACTCAGATTCTGACAGGATTTCCACTGACAGGACGCAGAAAAAAAAAGTTATAAGTTTTGACATTAGAGTGATGTCTGTTTAAAACACAGCACAACAATCCAGTTGTCGGAGTAGAAACTCAATAATAAAATGAGACAGACCTGTTGCGAGTGCCATGATTGTTACATTGATTGTACCATATATGCATTTGCTAAACCCATCTGTTCACATTAAAGGGATAGTTCACCCTTAAATAAAGATTTACTCACTATGTACTCTCCCTCAAGTTGTTCCAAACCTTTATGAGTTTCTTTCATTTAATAAACACAAACAAAAATATCTTGAAGAAACCTAGAAACCTGTAACCATTGGCATCCATAGGAAAAAACAAAAATTATAAAAGTCAATGGTTCAACATAGGCTCATTCTAAAAACGCAGCCCTATATACGTTTCTGGAGATTGCAAATTACGTAGCCAGAAGTACGTATGGCTGCATTTCTTTTTAAAATGAATTCTATTGGGTGGTATTCTATGGGGCCCATGTTTTCTGGATTGCTTTTTTAAAATTGTCGGTTGGGTTTAGGAAAGTGTGTGGGCTGGTCAATCAGTGCTTTTGAAAACAGTATTGGTTGGGTTTAGGGAGGGAGGAGGGTGGGTGAGTCGATCAGTCAGTCATTCAGTCATTCAGTCAGTCAGTCAGTCAGTCAGTCAGTCAGTCAGCCATTCAGTCAGTCAAACAGTCAGTCGACAGTGGCCTCAGGTGAATTCGCAAAAACAAAAACTGCAAAAAAAAACGTAGCTCCTGGGGCGTATTTGACGCTCTCCAGAAATGTATATAGAGGTACATTTTCAGAATGAGCCTGGGTTGAAAATATCACCTTTTAGGTTCAAAAGAAGATAGAAACTCAAACATGTTTGTGACAAGTGAAGGGTTAGTAAATGAAAAAAAATATTTTTAATAGCATAATCAATAATTCATTGTAGAAATTAACTACATTACCCATGATGTTGAACAGAAAAATTCCTCCAATCAGAGATCTGCGGTGAACAAATAATGACAAAACTAATCTTGTAGCCATTCCCATGAAGTACTGGTCAGAATAGCACATGCTTAGATTTGTTGACTGAATATTAGGGTTATTCCACTCAATATTGATTTCTTATTTCTTCCAAAGTTAAAACAATGAAATAAATTGATACAACCATATCTGGAAACATGGAATCTAAATCCAGAGAGACTGAGAACTTTCAAGCGGTTTCTTCATTTAGTTTATAGGTAATAGTTTATGGTTTCATATTCAGTTGGTCATATAATTTGCTGTCCTTCAAGGGACTGCAGTTCTTTTTATAATTAAAGCTGCTAAGTACCTTCATCTGGTTTGATTTTCATATACTTTCCTTTAGATCAATATTTGAAATACTCATAGTTCATGGTGTATGCTGCTTCAGTGAAAATGAATGAATAAAACGGGCATTAAAAACTCTAATCATTATACAACTCTATACAGCCGTGAAATGTGGTGCCAGAGAAAGCTCAAACACACTTCAAGTAAAGAAGACATGCAAATAGAAGAACAAACTGAGAAAACATTATCAATTCTCACAACATAAACCCAAAAAATGGAGAATTCATCTGCTTCTTATGTAGTTCTTATGTCTTTTTTTTTTGCTCCCCACTTTTTGTGCTCCCTCAAAAGATTTCCTATTTGCAGGGTGCTTTTCTATTTGCATGCTTTGTAAAAATTAGCATGTTGTTAAATTGATTTATAAGTTTTCTCCATGTGTTAGTGTTTCTCAATACAGCAGCATAAAATAAGTATTGAACACGTCATGATTTTTTATTTTTTTTTGGTAAATATATTTCTAAAGGAGCTGTTGACATGATGTTGACATTGACCCAGATTTTAGTAAAAGTCCAAACAGTCCAAACATACAAATAAATCCAAAACATTTCAGAAAAATTAGCTATGTATAATAACAATGCAATTACACAAGAAGAAAGCACTGAAATGATGCTGTCTGGGCCTTCCATGCCTTTTTACACCTCTGTTTCTTCATGTGTTCAATACTTTTTCCCTGTGTGATTTCATTTTATTGCACATAACTTGTAACTAATTTCTAAACAAATTAGTTCTGTTTTCTTTGCATGTATGGATTTTTTTGGTTATTACTGATATCTTTTAAAAAATTTTTAAGTCAACAGCACCTTTAGAAATATGCAACACAGGCTCATTGTGGATATGTACCCCTGTCTGGAGAGTGCAAATTATGTAGCCTGGGATACGTCTGGCTGCATTTCATCAACAGAAGCGACTGCTTCTGTTCCTTTTCGCGTTACCAGCTGACCACTTACCTCCATATGGGCAGCTTTTCTAGTGTTACCGGTTTCCCCAATGGCTCACCACATACACCAATGGTCTTGAGGCACGAATCAGAGTTGTATGCAATGACGGGGTTAAAGTTCGAACCAAAGAATGGTTCCAGATAAAACAAAAACAAAAATAAATAAATAAATAAATAAATAAATAAACAAATAAACAAATAAATAAACAACAGGCTAAAATTTAGTGAAATGATGCGGCCACGATGGCTTTTCTTTTTCTAGTTTGCTTTTGAAAACAGTATCGGTTGGTTTTAAGGACAGGGGTTGGTGGGTGGTTTAGTTGGTCAGTCAGTCAGTCAACAGCAAGCTGGTCATGTCGGCTGAAGTGTGTATTGCGCCCTCTGGTGGATTTATGCGGGAAGAGGACGCGCAAAATTTGAGATCATCAAAAAAAAGTGTACATAGCGGCCTCTGGTGAATTTGCAAAAACAAAAACTGCAAGCAGACGTACCTCCAGTTACGTATTTCGCTGTCCCCAGAAATGTAGACCTGGATATGTATCCATAATGAGCCTGGGTTGGAAATATGCTTTCTGAGAAAAATGATGACTTGTTCAATACTTATTTTTACCCACTGTGTGCATGTGTTTTCTTAACTTGCAGCAAGTTTGGCTCCAAAATAGCCACCATAATAGAACTCATTCATCTTTCACAAATTGCAGAACTAGCATAAGCATCATGCGTGATATCAAAAACAATTTAACTAAGCTGAAACCCAAATATATTGACATTTGCACACTGCGCCAAGCTAATCGTCCATATCTGGGAAGGTTAATGATGAAGTTTAAAAGTCCATTCGATATGCATTATTTTCGCATTATTATAGTTATGAGATTATTGTCTGCGATGTCTAATCAGGGGAGAAATACAGAAATATCAGCAGGGTGCAGAGAGGAAAGGGATAATTAACTGACACAGCATGACTTCTGTGGTGAGAGGGCGGAAATTGGCTTTTTTCCCCCACAAATAAATAAATAAATAAATAAAAACTCACATTTACCTACGCAGATTATGCCTAACAAGACTTTCAATTTCTGAAAAGTTCTAAAGCATCGCTTGTAGCAAAATTACATGACTCCGACATCACTGAGACTCATATTCAGTATTCAGCTTCTGTCCTGCAGATCAACTGCACTCCTTCCCATTAGTTTGGATTGTTCCTTTACACATCTCGAGTTCAAACAAGGGCATCTGACTAGAGGCAAGGACGAATTCAAATCAATGAGCGCTAGCCATAAAAGTACTAGCATGTAGAGCTACATAAAAGTTGTTTGTCTCTCTCAGTTGAGTGTGCATTCTGTTCAGGAAGGAAAGAATTCATTCACAGTTGAACTGGTGTGCATCCAATGCATTATCTAATACTTTGGGGTCAAATTTATTTTATGGTGCACAGTAAAAGGCGTCAAACCATGAAGAATAATCAATGCAATACACAATATTTTATGGGGTTAATCATTTGGAAGTTAATAGTCAACTTGATAATGCAAAATTTTATGTTTAATTCAAACAATTGTGTGCACCATTTCCTGAACATGCCCACTGTGTATTTTGCTGTGACCTGAAGGGGATGTGTTCCTATTAAAGGAAACATGTAATGCTTGCCTAACATTTTTGGCTTTTCTTTTTTTAAAGAATCCAGATGTACATTGCTCAGCATATATAAGTACACCCCTCACAAATCTATCTTTTAAATTCACATTTTTTAATAGGAAGCTATACAATATTATATTTGTGCATATACAGTTGAGGTTAGAATTATTAGCCCCCTGAATTATTAACTCCCCTGTTTATTTTAGTTGACCAAGATGGCGGCGCGTACACATCGCGAGGCTCAGTGTCTCTCCAGTTTCTGCAGTTTTGCAGTGTTTTTCCTGCTCATTTCGGGTCTGTTCGTGCAGAACAGTAATGACTTTACATCGTACACCCGACAGGAGATTTTGGATATTGGTTAGTGCATTTCGGACAGTTTTATCAGCAATCTACGACTCATTCTGGACATCACCAGAACACCCGAGGCCGAGCGCTCTGCCCGGCCAGGCGGAAGTGCTCGAAGGCGGCGGCGCGATCGTAAACAAAGACGGGGGAAGCGCGGCGGGCTAAGAGCTAAGCTAAAGCTAACACCACACAGGCTGTCTTTACCCAGCATCTTCCTCGCCAATGTACAGTCCCTGGTGAACAAAATGGATGAGACTCGAGTGCGCATCAACCACAGCAAAAGATTATGGAACTGTAATGTCATGATTTTCACAGAAACATGGCTAAACAGCGGGATACCAGACAACGCTGTATCTATGACTGAGCATCACACTTTTCGAGCAGACAGAACGGCGGATGACTCCGGTAAGGCGGAGGATTATGCATTTATATTAACAAAGCTTGGTGCACAAACTCTGTCATCGTTGGGAGACATTGCTCTGTTAACCTGGAATTTCTGATGGTCAAATGCAGACCCTTTTATCTGCCACACGAGTTCACCTCAACTATGATTACTGCTGCTTATATTCCTCCCAATGCTGATGCCAAGTTGGCAATGAATGAACTTCATGCAGCCATCAGCAAACAACAGACTGCTCACCCGGAGGCTGCTTTTATTGTTGCGGGGGATTTTAATCACTCAAACTTAAAGACAGTGCTCCCCAAATTCCATCAAAACATTTTCTGTCACACACGGGGAAACAAAATGTTGGACTATGTATACACAAACATGGCTGAAGCCTACGCTGTGACCCCCCTCCCCCACCTGGGTCAATCAGATCATCTTTCTTTGTTCCTCAGCCCCAAATACTCACCCCTCATCAACCGTGTGAAGCCATCAGTGAGGACCATCAAAGTGTGGCCAGCGGGGGTAGACTCCACACTCCAGGACAGGTTTCAACACACAGACTGGAGTATGTTTGCTTCCCAGGCCACATGTGGCTCTCACACAGACATTGACAGTTACACTTCCTCTGTTCTGGAAAACATCAACACCACCATTGACAGTGTTACAACCCAGAAACAGATCACCACATACCCAAATCAAAAGCCATGGATGAACAAGGAGGTGCGCCTCCTGCTGAAGGCACGCAACACTGCCTTCAGATCAGGGGATGCACAGGCCTACAGCACTTCCAGGGCTAATTTGAAGAGGGGCATCAAAAAGGCCAAGCACTGTTACAAGCTAAAGCTAGAGGAGCACTTTTCCAACTCTGATCCTCAGCGCATGTGGCAGGGCATCCAGGCCATCAGCAACTACAAACCCAGCCATTCCACACCCACAGCCACAAACGTCTCCTTCCTGAACGAGCTTAATGACTTTTATGCCCGCTTTGAAAGAGACAATAAAGATCCCTACACCAGGATCACTTCCTCAACCGACCACTCACCTATCACACTCACCTCCTCAGAAGTCCACACCGCACTGAGTCGGATCAATGTGCGTAAGGCTGCTGGACCAGACGGTATTCCTGGGCGCGTCCTCAAAGCATGTGCAGAACAGCTCGCTGGGGTATTCACAGACATTTTCAACCTGTCCCTTAACCTAGCAGCTGTGCCAACATGCTTTAAAACCACCTCTATTGTGCCAGTGCTGAAACACTCCAGTCCAACATGCCTGAATGACTACCGCCCTGTAGCACTCACACCCATCATCATGAAGTGCTTCGAGCGGTTGGTCCTGGCACATCTGAAAGACTCTCTGCCATCCACACTGGACCCACATCAGTTTGCCTACCGTGGCAACAGGAGCACAGAAGATGCAGTCTCCATAGCACTGCACTCTGTACTCACACACCTGGACAATAAAAACACTTATGCACGAATGCTGTTTGTTGACTTCAGCTCAGCATTCAACACTGTCATACCCTCCAAGTTAATGATCAAACTTAGAGACCTGGATATCGACACGTCTCTCTGCAACTGGGTTATGGACTTTCTGACTAACAGACCTCAAAATGTTAGATCAGACCACATCTGCTCCACCACCGTCACACTCAACACTGGTGTACCACAGGGCTGTGTGCTGAGCCCCTTCCTCTACTCCCTTTTTACCATAGACTGTAGGCCTGTGAACAGTTCTAACACCATCATCAAATTTGCAGATGACACCACAGTGATTGGTCTAATCAGCAACAATGATGAGACTGCCTACAGGGAGGAGATACAGCATCTGGCCACTTGGTGCACCAACAATAATCTGCTCCTTAACACCGACAAGACCAAGGAGCTCATTGTGGACTTCAGGAAGGGACGAACAGGCTCACATGATCCCATCCACATCAATGGGATGGCCGTCGAGCCTGTCTCATCCTTCAAGTTCCTGGGGACCCACATCTCAAAGGACCTTTCCTGGACCACCAACACCTCCAGCCTGGTCAAGAAGGCTCACCAGCGCCTATTTTTCTTAAGGCAACTTAAGAAGAACCAGCTGTCATCAGCCGTCTTGGTGAACTTCTACCGCTGCACAATAGAAAGCATCCTGACGAACTGTGTCACAGTCTGGTATGGAAGCTGCTCGGTTGCGGAGCGTAAGGCACTGCAGCGGGTGGTGAAAACTGCCCAACGCATCACAGGGACCACACTGCCAACCATAGAGGACATCCAGAGGAAACACTGTCTGCGCCGAGCACGCAGTATTCTTAAGGATTCCTCTCACCCTGCTCACAGACTGATTCTCTCCTGCCTTCTGGCAGGCGCTTCAGGCTCCCCCGGACTAAAACCAGAAGACTAAGGAACAGCTTTTTTTTTCCAGAGCTGTCTCCCTTTTGAACTCTGCCCCCCACTGACTCTTTGCCCCCCTGATACACCCCCACTCTCCTCATAACTCAGACCCCTCATAATCACTGCACTATTTAACATTTGCACATTTAAAAAATTGCACATATTCATTGCACTGATTCATTTATTTGAATTGTACATACCCATGTACATTTGTAATTATGTACACACACACTGTACATATACATTTGTAATTGTTTATCTATCTGCACACTTCTGATTATTAATAGCAACCTGTACATATATCCATCTATTGTAAATCTCTGTTCATAGCTAACACAACCTGTATATAATGTTCATAGTACATCCATTTGTAAATATCACCATAGTTTTTCTATAACTGCACTTTATAACTTATACCTGTATCCTGCACTTGCTGCTATTGCACTCCTGGTTAGACCTAAACTGCATTTCGTTTCCTTGTACTTGTACATGTGTAATGACAATAAAGTTTAATCTAATCTAATCTAATCTAAAAAAAATTCCCCAATTTCTGTTTAACAGAAAGAAGATTTTCTTTCAACACATTTCTAAACATAATAGTTTTAATAACTCATTTCTAATAACTGATTTATTTTATCTTTGCCATGATGACAGTAAATAATCTTTTACTGGATATTTTTCAAGATGCTTCTATACAGCTTAAAGTGACATTTAAAGGCTTAACTAGGTTAATTAGGTTAACTAGGCAGGTTAGGGTATTTAGGCAAGTTATTGTATAATGATGGTTTGTTCTGTAGATTATCGAAAGAAATATGTAGCTTAAAAGGGCTAATAATTTTGACCTTAAAATGGGTTTCAAAAAATTTAAAAACTGCATTTATACTAGCCGAAATAAAACAAGACGTTCTCTAGAAGAAAAAATATTATCAGATATACTGTGAAAATGTCCTTGCTCTGTTAAATGTCATTTAGGAAATATTTAAAAAAGAAAAAAGTTTTCAAAGGGGGCTACTGTACATTAGATTAGTCAGTACTTAAGCCAAATCTGGATCTTATCTAACAAAATAATTTACAATAACTAGTCCAAAAAGTAGTACACCCAAATTTATATGTTATAGAAAAATATTAAATACAAATTTTAAAAAAGAGGAAAAATCAAGAGAAGCAAAAAATGGAAAAAATGTTGTTGAAATTTTGTAGGTTGTAATTTTTTTTTTTTTTTTGCAATATTTTGCTTGAATTTAATCCTATTACCTTTTTAATTTTTAAATATGTTTGGTGACTAAAATGTTATTTTAATAACTATATCTGTTTAATAAATAGTTTTGCTTAAATGCACTAAAATACATTGCCTATTCACTGAGAAATGGATCGAAGTATTGATTTTTAGAATGGGGTTCACGCAATTATGCTGAGCACTGTAACTTTGGGGCAAGTTTTATTTATTGTAATCATAAAATAGCATTCCCAGAACAATGCAAGGTGGTCATTTTTAAATAACCTAATACAGGTTATACAGTACATTCAGTTTTGCTTATTTTTAGGCTATTATTTTGATAAAAGCCTGAATGATTGCTGAAATATTACACATATTTTAAGCATTAAAGCTTGATTTCTACAAGAGTGAGTGCTGACCTGTAGGTTATTTGCAAATGATAAATGGATGATTTTAAAATGTTCCTGATGGTTGATTTTAAAACAACATGCAGAATGTTTCTCTCATGATTATTTTTATGTTGTTACAGTGCTCGGCATAACTGAAAATGAATATTTTTACCAATTTCTCAGTGAATATAGGCAATGTATTTTGGTGCATTTAAACAAAACATATTTATTAAACAGATGTATCTATTAAAATAATATTTTATTCACCAAACACATTTTTAAATTAAAAGATAATACAATTAAATGAAATCAAAATATAGCCAAAAAATATATATATAATTATATATAGCAAAAAAAAGGTTTTGCTTCTCTTGATTTTTCCACTTTTTTAAATGTGTATTTAATATTTTTCTATAACATATAAATTTGTCTGTACTCGTTTTTGAACCGTTATCGATTTTGTTAGATAAGCTCCAGATTTGGCTTCAGTGCTAACTAATCTAATGTATATGCACAAATATAACATTGTAAAGCTTCCTATTAAAAATATGAAGATTTGTGAGGTGTGTACTGATATATGCTGAGCACTGTACATTTGCAACCATAAAATAATGCTGCAAAGTAGTTGATTTAAAACATAGCCTAAAAATAAACCTATACAGAACATGTCCCTTTTAAGTTATTGTTGTAGCAGCGATAAAACAACATTACCAGAACATTTCAAAACAAAAAATCAGGACATCCCCTCATTATTCATAGCTTGCCAATACAGAGTAACAGAGTAATTTTCCTTTTAATGTTCAACGGCTAAAGTACAAGGAGAAAAACACTGATTATTCATAGTATGAACCAGAAGTTGCTGCAGACTTTTATTATACTAACTTTACCAAATGAAATGGAATATCGAGTAGGGACTGGGTTTCATTTTTGTGTTCCTCCTCTCATCTTTCACTTGCGGCAAACTAATGGATGAATGGCCGTGGCTAAGCACATTTTGGCCAAGCCCTCAAACTGATATCATCAGAGAAGGACTGCCATTACAGAACAGAAGCAAATGTTTAGGTTTTGATTAACAAAACAAAATGAATTAATTGTTCACATTAAGACTAACAATGTGCATTTGCAAAATTTCCTGCAGACTTTAATTCATTCATTCAATTATTTTCTTTTCAGCTTAGTCCCTTTATTAATCCGGGGTCGCCACAGAGGAATGAACCGCCAACTTATCCAGCACATGTTTTACACAGCGGATTCCCTTCCAGCCGCAACCCATCTCTGGGAAACATCCATACACACTTATACACATTCATACACTACAGACAATTAGCCTACCCAATTCACCTGTACCGCATGTCTTTGGACTATGGGGGAAACCGGAGCACCGGGAGGAAACCCACGCGAACGCAGGGAGAACATGCAAACTCCACACAGAAATGCCAATTGACCCAGCTGAGGCTCGAACCAGCGACCTTCTTGCTGTGAGGCGACAGCACTACCTACTGCGCCACTGCGTCGCCTGCAGACTTTAATGAAAGATATAATTCATGCTAGGCATCATGAAGTGTAGGGGGGGGGTACAATATTGTGATCACAATAATTACTAGTTTACACCTTGTAAAGCTCCAATTTAAACGAGATGTAAATGGAGCCTTTGAGTTTTCAATTAAAAAAATTACACAACAAATTATAGCTGTGAATGTGGTTTTGATTGCACTGTGTGATGTCCATGAATAGATTGAATGCACATCTGCACCTGCAAAAGACGTCCCTGAAGGTGCTGTAAATAAGTGAGAGCTCCCTGACCCGCAGCCATTGTGTTCACTTCAAATCATGCGAGTGGGAAGGACTGCCTGAGACACTTTTCAGGAAAGAAAACTGAAGTACAATGCATATCAGCATACATGAATAACTTTGTTAAATCGGTCTTAACTGAATCTTACAAGCACACATATCCATATGCATAGATTACAAGAATGTGTGTGCATAGTGTTCTTTAGAACAAACAAAAGGCATAGTGAGGTCGTTTGGATGAATAGTTTTGAGTATCTCTTAAATGAAAGCCTTTCAATTTCTAAATAATAAGTTGTATGATTATTTTATTATTATCATCATTTTGATGGAGCTTAAATTCAGACAAACTGTCCACAAACTGTAAAAAAGACAAAATGATCATTATAATAACAAAAAAACAACAACAACATACAGTTGAAACCAGAAGTTTACATACACTGTATAAAAAGGCACATAACCATTTTAAAAAAGTCAGATGTTAATGTGACTAAACTTCTTCTCTTTTAGGTAAGTTATAATGAGAATAATGAGAGGGATATTTTTTGAGAAATTGTTATAACTTTTCTTGAAAGTCAAGTTTACATACAATAAGATTATTATGTCTCTGATATAATATAATATAATATAGCTCAGATGATGGTGTCAAGGTTTTGGAAGTTTCTGATTGGCTAATTGACAACATTTGAGTTAATTGGAGGCACAACTGTAGAATAGTAAGGAAAACCTCAAACACACTGCTTCCTTTTGTGACAACATGGGAAAAACAACAAGCCAGACTTAACAAAAAGCCAGATTAAAATTAGCAAAATTACACTGGGAAAAAGAATAATTTTTGGAGACATGTCCTGTGGTCTGATGGAACTAGGATTGAACTTTTTGGCCATAATGACCAGTGTTACATTTGGAGGCCAAAGGGGAAAGCTAACAAGCTTAGGAACACCATCCCAACTGTGAAGTATGGGGGCGGCAGCATCATGTTGTGTGGCTGTTTTGCTGCAGGAGGGACTGGTTCTCTTCACAGCATAGATGGCATCGTGAAGAAAGAACATTATGTAGAAATACTGAAGAAACATCTCAAGATATCAGCCAGGAAATTAAAACTTGGCCACAAATGGATCTTCCAAACAGACCATGACCCTAAGCATACTGACAAATTAGTTAAAATGTGCTTTAAGGACAACAGAGTGAATGTTTTGGAGTGGCCATCACAAAGCCCTGAACTCAATCTTATAGAAAATGTGTGGCCAGAGTTAAAAAAGCTTGTGCGAGCAAGATCTGACTCAGTTAAACCAATTATGTCAGGAGGAATGGGCCAAAATTCCTGCAAACTATTGTGAGAAGCTTGTGGAAGGAAACCCAAAACATTTTACCAAAGTTATACAGTTTAAAAAGCAAAGCTAAAAAAAATACCAAGGAAATGTATGTAAACTTTTGACTGTCTAGAAATAATAAAAAATTCTCAAAAAAAATTCTCTCATTATTCTGGCATTTAGCAAACGTAAATGATTTAGGTAATCCTGTCGGACCTAAAATAGTAAATGTTTAGTATGATTTACCATCAGACATTTTTTCTAAATGGTTATGTTCCTTTTTTAGAGTGTATGTAAACTTCTGGTTTCAACTGTAATTAACTAAATTAATTAAAAGGCAGAAATTCTTGAAAAAAATATTTGTTTGGCTTTAAGTTAATAAATGTTTTAATTAGTTAATAATTTTTAAGCTAATTAATAAATTACCATAAAACATTACAATAAATGTTTAATTATCTTAACCACTATTTAAAAATAAATAAATAAATTTGTTGTGACAAAATCAAAAAACAAGAAAACAGTGAGAAATTGATTAGGCCATTTAATAATAATAATAATAATAATAATTATTATTATTATTATTATTATTATTATTATTATTATTATTATTATTATCTTTTTATGAAACATGGGGCAAGAAAGCTACAAAGCCTGTTGAAAAAAAACTGCATATGTATGTTTAGGTATGTTTTGATGCTGGTTTGGTTCTTGCTGGTTTATATAGGCTTCTTGCTGGTTCTATCCTGGTCATATGCTGCTCAGAACCAGCAAAGGACCAGCAAGAACCAGCATCAAAACGTACATACAAGCATATATTGTTTAAGTAGGGAAATACATGATATTTGTACAACAAACTAACTAACTAACTAACTAAATAAATAAGTAAATATTTTTAATGTTGGCTATATATTTTTCTTTGATGGCTGATCTACATTTTAAAGTCAACTAAATGTTTTTGCATAATATTATTTGATATTTACAGTCAAACTGTAAGAGAAAAGTTAAAGTTCAAGCCCTCTCTAGTGCTGTCCTGCAGTGAATGAATGAAACCCTGCGTGGATGAGAACACGACACTCATTGAGATCTGCTGTTGAGCTCCACATGTACTCTACCTGTCGACTGCGATTGCGCTCATGGAGTAAATGCTGGCAAACACGGAGGTGACGGGGAAAAAGTTGTGAAATTTGCAGTAGGCTTCTCCGAAATACCAATCTCCGTGCGTGGCATAAACAAAATTGATCAAAGTGTTGAAGGCGGCCATGGAGGCGTCCGAAAACGCCAGGTTGAGCAGAAAGTAATTGGTGACGGTTCGCATCCGCTTATGAGCCAGAATTATCCACATGACGATCAGATTCCCGAACACCGCGATCGCCAGGATGGAGCTGTACGCCACCGACCACAGCGCCACGCGCCACGGTGGCTGCACGAACTGGTTCGTAAAGTTCCCCGTTAGGTTAGATCCGTTCTGTGACTGTGCCATGCCAGAAATGTCCAGAAATGTTCCGATACAAAATACCTCAAGTGCACTGGATACCGTGCGTGGTGCGCACTGCTCCAAACGCGCGCGACAGAGTCCTTTGCTCAAGCGGAAAACGGCAACATGTATCTTACAAGCGGGCAATTTGGTGCGAATCGATGGCAAATTCTCTACGCTTCTGTATCGATAAGTAAATTGCTTGTAAGTTTTTAAAGACGCGCGATTGTCTCTTGACTCCTGTTGAACGCATGCAGGCTCGAGCGCAACAGTGTAGTCTGATGCACTGCCATGCGCTCTGTGTGACAACTGGACTAACAAGTGCTACTGGGAGAGAAAGTGATCGATTTATTCACGCTGTAGAGTTAAAGTACAGACAATGACAAATTGCACTCGATCCTGAATTGAATCAATGACCGAAATACATTTACGAAACAGGCCAATGGCCAGTGGCTCAGGGGAAAAAAGGTCAGATTGCTGTGTCCTGGAAAAACATTCTATAGTATTAAGGTAATTAGGTATTTTTTATCAAAATGGTACATGATTAAAATATCATTAAATGGATAGTTCACCCAAAAACGAAATTTATATTATCATTTACTCACCCTTTACTTTTTTCCAAACCTGCTTGAGTTTCTTTCTTCTGTTAAACACAAAGGAAGATATTTGGAAGAAAGCTGGAAACCTGTAACCACTGACTTAAACAGTATTTGTTTTTCCAACTATGGAAGTCATTGGTTACAGGTTTTCAACTTTTTTCAAAATATTTACTTCAGTGTTTAACAGAAAAAACAAGCTCATAAAGATTTAAAACCACTTGAGGGTGAGAAAAAGATGAGATTCATTTTTTGGGTTAACTATCAATGTGATCATTTTATGTGCATTGTTAAAGGAATAGGTCACCCAAAATAGTTAATAATTCTGTCATCATTTACTCAACGTTTACTTGTTCCAAACCAGTTTGACCTTCTTTTTTTCTGTTGAACACAAAAAAAAAGATATTTTGTACAATGCTGAAAACCAGTAACCATCGACTTCCATTTTGTTTGATTTGTTTTCCTACTATGGCAGTCAATGGTTACAGGTTTTCATCTTTCTTCAAAATATCTTTTTATGTTCAACAAAAGAAAGGAACTCATAAAGGCAAGGCAAGGCAAGGCAAGGCAAACTTTATTTATAGAGCACAATTTTACACAACCATAGTTGATCCACAGTGCTTCACAATAAAATAAAATAAAAACTGGTATTAAAAATATAAGAAAAATAAATATATATGTATATAAGTAATACTAAACTGCAGATGAGAAATAACATGCATGCATCACTCAAAGGCAAGAGAGTAAAAATAAGTCTTTAAATTAGATTTAAAAGCATCCAATGAAGGAGAAATCCTGATGTTCAGAGGTAGATTGTTCCAGAGCCTTAGGGCCGCAACACAGAAAGCTTGATCACCTTTTGTTTTGCAGCGAGACCGAGGGACAGACAGAAGAAATTGGTCATGGGATCTTAACGGTCTACAAGCTGTATATGGCCTAATAAGTTCACTGACATAGGCCGGGGCAGAATTGTTCAATGCTTTATAAGTGAAAAGAAGGATTTTAAAATCAACTCTAAATTTGATATGAAGTCACTGCAATGAGGCAAGGACAGGGGAGATATGATCTCTTTTCTTAGTTCCTGTTATTAATCTGGCGGCTGCATTCTGGACCAACTGTAACTGTGAACGTGTTCACTGAGGTAAACCAATGTACAAAGAGTTGCAGTAGTCTAACCTAGAGGAGATTAAAGCATGTGTTACAATTTCTAAATCTTTTTTAGAAAGTAACAGTTTAACTTTTGCCACCAATCTAAGCTGGAAAAAGCTGCTCTTCACAACTGCATTTACATGTTTGTCAAACTGCAAGAGTGGATCAAAGATAACTTAGAGGTTATTGGCATGATTGTGCAGGTTGTCATTTAGGAATCCTAGGCATAAGAAAAGGTGTTCTGATGATAAATCTTTTCCTAGTTGGATAGGAAAGTTGGAGATCATCAGCATAGCAGGGGTAGTTTATGTTATGTTTGCGGAGTATTGAGCTTAAAGGAAAGCATATAAAAAGAAAATAATAGAGGGCCAAGAATGGATCCTTGTGGAACACCACAACAAATGGGTTTAGGTGGTGAGGTAAAGGATCCAATATTTACAGAAAAAGATCTCCCCTTAAGATATGAGGAGAACCACTTTAAGACAAGGCCCTGAACCCCAACACACTCAAGTCGTTTCAATAAAATGTCGTGATCTACAGTATCAAAAGCAGCGCTTAGGTCTAAAAGTATTAAAATCGCTAATAATAAAGGCTAAGCACTTGAGGGTGAGTAAATAATGAGTAAATTGTCATTTATGGATGAACAATCCCTTTAAATATAAAAACATCTTGTTTTAAGTGCAAGGTAAACAAAGTATTAGGTATAAATTGCTTTAGAAGCATCATACAGCAATGTTTATTAACTATATCAGGTCACTGTTGTGTTGTAAATTTCATGCTTCTCATATGTAATACACAATTATATTCTGTATACTATATTACAATTTAAACCAACTCATTAGTGGAGCATCCATCTTCATGGCAGCTGTATTATGAATTTATTTATTTCTGAGAGCTGCTTGAATTCTGTATGCAGCTTCATGTGCACATATTGCAACCATGGGAAAAATCTAAAACATGTCTATAGGGTGATGAGACTGATTTACAGAGGAGCTGCAGTGGAAACACTTTATGGTAGCGTGTAATACATGCAATGCATGTTGTTTCTTTACATAAAACATTCAAAATAAATAAAAATGACTAATAAAAATAACAAGTTTGAAGCAAAATCATGTGGAACTAACTTTGGGAAGGTTTGTCATTCCCACAGCACGTGAAATGTGTTCAACAGTCTCTTAAAGAGATTGAATGGCATTATTGCAACCTTGGACATTTGTTACACAGCAGATGTTCAGGATAATGAAACAAATCTGACAGAGATACACATTCATTATCCTTACGTTTTCTCACTAACCATCATATTCATTCATTTAACTGGCAAAGGCTTATTATTATGTTTTACAGTCAAATGAACAATTTCATTTGAAAATGGCAGTACTCCATGCATAATATTAAAATTAAAATCATAATTAATTTTAACAATACAACCGTGTATTCACTTTAAAACAATTCTCACTAGTAAATGTCATAAAATGGCTCATTAAATGTTCATGGTAAAAAAATGCTGGGTTGCACACAGTTGATTTGTGTTGGGACAACCTGAAGAAATTAAGTTAAGATAGTTTTTTTACAGATTTAAATTGAGTGAACATAAAACAATTAGGGTGTCCCAAAAAATCAAGAATTGTGTTGTTTCAGCTCATTTTATAGAAGTAATTCAAACAAACAGCAAATATAAGTTTCTGAGTGTTTGAAGGAATAAAAAAAAACATTTAAAAGATTTCAAAATAAATATAAATAGTATTTTCTTTGTAAAATGTTTGTGTATCAGAATGTTTCAAATAAAACATTACAATAAAAAGAACTAGGGTTGCACAATATATTGTTTTAGCAACAATATTGCAATGTTCACATTCACAATAGTCACATCGCAAAGATATGCACTGTTATGTCTGAATTATAGTTGAGCAGGAGCTACAGAATTGTACTTAATAACTGTATTTATACCAAATTTATATGATTTATGCTTTTGAGAAAAAAGATTTTCTCACTTAGAATTTTTGTCTTGTTTTAGTTCAAATATCTACATTTAAAACCTAAATCAAGATTATTTTACTTACACTGACAGATAATATTGCTTGTTTTAAAGAAAAACTCTTAATGTTGACATTTCTTATGATGGTGAAAGCAAAACACTATCTTTACTTGCTCTAAGAGTTTTTTGATATTTGGACTAAACTAGACAAAAAAAGTAAGATTTGTGTTGGGACAGCCTGAATAAATTAAGTTTAACTTGTTAGGTTTTTTTTACAGATTTAGTGGAGTGAACATAAATTTGTCCCAAAAACAATCAAGAATTGTATTGTTTCAGCTTTTAAGTAATTTAAACAAACAGCAAACATAATTTTTTAAGTGTTTGAAGGAACTAAAAAAACTTTTAAAACATTTAAAATATATATAAATAGCATTTTCTTTATAAAATGTTTGTATCAGAATGTTTCAAATAAAACATTACAATTAAAATAACTAGGGCTCCACAATATATCATTTTAGCAATGATATCGCAATATTCGCATTCGCAATAGTTACATCGCAAAGATACTGTTAAGTCCTAAGTATAGTGAATTAATTATTAATTAATTATAATGAGTCTAAATTTATACCAAATTTCTATGATTTATGCAAAAACCTGGTTTTCCACACAATTTTTGTCTTGTTTTAGTCCAAGTATCTACATTTCAAAGTGAAATCAAGATTATTTCACTTACACTGACAAATAATATTGCTTGTTTTAAGGAAAAACTCTTAATTTTGCCTTATTTTTTCTGATGGTGAAAGTAAAACACTATTTTTACCTGCTCTAAGAATTTTTTAAGATTTAAGCTAGAAACTAGACAAAATAATAAAAGCATTTTTTGCATTGTGATTATTTAATTTATGTCCCTGAATACTATTAAACTCCCCAGAAAACCATCAAATAGTGCTATTTAAACTATATTGCGAAACTGTATTCATACCGCAGTATTTATCATATAAACATAAAATATCGCAATGTTAGATTTTTCTCAATATCGTGCAGCCCTAAAAATAAATAAAAGCATAAAAGAAAAGTGTAGCATCCACTAAATTTAAAAGATTAATGGTTAAACAACATAGATTTAACCATTTCCTGTAGAATCTACAGTAACTTTCCGGCAGCAGTTCGCCACTAACGTATTATCAATTAAAGCAAAAATACTAGTTTAGAGCACCATATAACTTGCTGTATATATCTATGGTTTTGTATATACTCAAGATTTATACTGCTTGTTCAAACTACTTTGTTAAAATAAGCTGAAACAACACAATTCTTCAGATTTTTGTGGGACAACTTAATTGTTTTATGTTCAATCTACTTAAATTTGTAAAAACAACTAAGTTTTAACTATTTGTTTAATCAAGTTTAATTAAGTTTATTCTATTTGTGTTTGGGCCACATAAATGTATATTTTGGAACCCAGCATTATTTACAATGTATCTTTACTGTAAAATATACCAAACACTATAGAATACACAAGATGTGTCACTCGTATAGTTTTGAATGGGGAAACGTGTAACGGTCAATATGGCAAATGAAGCCCCCCCTACAAGTACAAGAGCCAATCATTGATCGCTATAGGCTGATGTTTCCTCAGGGAGAAGCTCGGATCAGATGTGTGCTTTTACGACAGTTTTTATGGTCAACATCCACACTGGAATCTCAGCGAATACTTGCTTCACAGACATGAGAAATATATCCACATAAAGCTTGAAATCTCTACTTTTAAATGAACCACGTGCACTTGAAAACAAACGTTTTCTGGTTTTGTAATTTGTATGAAACTAACGCGAGGTACAGTCCATCCTGTCAAACGCACATCACATGACAGCAACTCAAACGCCCACAAACTTGCAAACAAAGAGTCGCTGTTATTTCTGGAGGAGATTCACCAAGTTGTGAATTACTTCAGAAGACCAGCGTGATCTGATGAAGTATTATCCAGAGGATGATAATGTGTAGAATGGCCATGAATGAGGTTGGTGTCATGATCTTGTTCCTTTCGAGTGCAAGCAAGCTAGAAATTTGCTGATTTTGTTTGATTCGAACGTTTAGAAATGAAATTTATGAGACAGTTGTTGTTTAAGTTTATTGGTGGTTCCAAATATGTAATGTAATCATAAGCTTGGCAAACAGTTTTGGAGAATTTGATGCTTCCCCATTCAGACAGAATGCCCGAGGGGCATTTCAAAAATGGCCATCGAGTGAAATGACTTGCCTTAAAGGGGCTTTGAATCTACAGTAAGCTTCACAATGGGATTTTTTGAATACAGTAACATACAGTATAACTGTCCTACAGTAAAATACAGTTCATATTACAGTTAAATACTGTGTAATGTACAGAAATCGTTAAAGGTGTGTGTGTAATCACACTAAAATCATGTGAAATATGTGGATTTTAAACATTTTCAAAAAAATTATAATAATTCACATGAGGGTTCCAAAATCCAACACATTTGTGATTTTATCATGTGATGCTTATGTTTTTTTTTCTGTAAGTGAAAGCTTTTAAATCAGAAAATCTTAACAAATTAAAAGCATGCAGGCTTTGGAAAACAAGCATTAACATCATGAGATTTATGCTAATAATAAATGCCATGACAAATGTGTAAACAAAGAGTCGCTGTCATTTCTGGAAGAGATTTGCCATCAAGACCAAGTTGTGAATTATTTCAGAAGACCAGCGCGATTAGATGATGTATTGTCCAGAAGATGATAATGTGTAGAATGGCCATAAATGAGGTTGGTGTCAAGATCTCGTTTCTTTTGAGTGCGCATGCGCATTAGCTCGGGCAACCTTAAAAAAATGCAGATTTTGTTTGAGTCGGATGTTTAGAAACTTTTGAGACAGTTGTTGCTTAAATTTATTGGAGATTCCAAATATGTAATGTAATCATAAGCTTGGCAAACAGTTTTGGAGAATTTGATGTTTCCCCATTCAAACAGAATGCCCGAGAGGTGTTTTAAAAATGGCCATCGAATGAAATGACTTGCCTTAAAGGGACTTTGAAAATACAGTAAGCTTCACAATGTGACTTTTAAATACAGTAACATACAGTATAACTGTCCTACAGTAAAATACAGATTATATTACAGTTAAATACTGTGTAATTTACAAAAATTGTTACTTAACGGTGTGTGTGTGTGTGTGTGTGTGTGTGTGTGTGTGTGTGTGTGTGTGTGTGTGTGTGTGTGTGTGTGTGTGTGTGTGTGTGTGTGTGTGTGTGTGTGTGTGTGTGTGAGTGTGATCACACTACAATCATGTGAAATATGTGGACTTAAAACATTTTCAAAAAAATAATAATAATTCACATGAGGGTTCCAAAACCAAACACATTTGTGATTTTATCATGTGACGCTTATGTTTTTTTCTGAAAGTGAAAGTTTTTAAATCAAAAAATCTTAACAAAATAAAAGCATGCAGGCTTTGGAAAACAAGCATTAACAGCATGAGATTTATGCTAATAATAAATGTCCCTCTCAACCAAAGATTAATTTGGATGTTGTAAAATCAAATGTCAAAGGCTGGCATTAAACAGTGTGACTATTGGGTTTGCAAACATCTGGGACATCAAGGGACTTTTATTGCTTTGCTAACATGTGGTCTTGCCTTTCTAAAATGTAGATTAATCATTGTTCGAATATGGTACATTATTTCATTCAGAATTGTGCAAGGACAGATATACTAGTGGCTTCCTGGAAAAGATAGCATGCGGTTTATACTAAAATCCTACTTTTTTTTTTTTTTTTACCTCCACCAGGTCGGAAAGCATGATAAATGATGAGAAGTATAAATTTAATTGAGCGTTTGTTCATGCAGCATCATTCTTACAGGCAAACAAAATTCAGGAAATAGTGCAGATAAGGGTTTCTTTAAACGTTAAAGCTTGAACTTTTTTTTCACCACTGACAGAGCTTATCACATTCTGCCAAACGTTGAGCTCGGTGGTTCATTAGATCTCTTTCTGCTTGAGGTGATAGAGAAAACCAGCTGTGTGGCTCTGGAAGACTATTGATAGATACATGGAGTACAAGGTCAGGGTTTACTCTCCGAGCCTTAATAAAAGATAAGCACAGACCGCCAGATTATACATTCCACCAGAAGCGTCAGAAAAGACAACCCGAATGTCATTCTATCAAATTGAGTGGATGAGACAGAATGAGAATGATTAAATTAATAAGCAGCCATTTATGTGCTATGCGTCTGTCATGAAGTGCTTCTTACAGGGGCAGCACACCCAAAAATGAAAACTATTCTTTATTCTTCTTGATTTTAAAAGTTAAAGGTTTCTTTCGGAGGTGTCACGGTGGCGCAGTGCACAGCAAGAAGGTCACTGGTTCGAGCCCTGGCTGGGTCAGTTGGCATTTCTGTGTGGAGTTTGCATATTCTCCCCGTGTTTGCATGGGTTTCCTCTGGGTGCTCCGGATTTCCCCACAGTCCAAAGACATGTGGTATAGGTGAATTGAATAAGCTAAATTGGCCGTGTATGAGTGTGAAAGAGTGTGTATATGGATGTTTCCAAGTGTTGGGTTGTAGCTGGAAGGGCATCCACAGCGCAAAACCTATGCTAGATAAGTTGGCGGTTTATTCCGCTGTGGCGACCCTGATTAATAAAGGGACTAAGCGGAAAAGAAAATGAATGAATGAATGAATGAATGAATGAATGAATGAAGGGTTTCATTCTTCTGTTCAACACAAATATACACAAATAAGAATGCTAGTTGCAACGACTTCCATAGCAGTAAAAAAATCATTCTATGGAAGTCAATGGGTGCCAGCATGCACTAGCATTTTTCTAAATATCTTCGGTAACACTTTATAAAAACTATACACTATAAATCATTTACTAAGCATTGGCAAATAGTCAATTCATTATTTGTTAAGCATTAACTCTACATTAATAGATGTTAGTAAGCAGCAGTGATTGGAATAACGGCGCTATAAATACTTGGCGTTACTAACAACAATATTTTTATTAGTAATGATGAGTAAAAAATTAATTTCTGGTTCCCTAGTTACATCGTCGTTACCATTACTGACAATAAAATGCGCAATATAATAATTGAGAACACTGAAGCAGTTATCATGTGAACAGCGTCTCTCTCTCAGCCATAGGACCTCTCTTTCTCTGGGGTGAGTGGGTTCGGGTCTGGGGCGGGACATATAACCAACCAGTGATGATGATTGGTGTGTCTGTGAATGTGGTTTAAGTGAGAATGTGATGATTGGCTTAGACAGAGTACATTTCCATTGTTTGCCAATCAGAGGCAGAGTAGTGCAGGTGTTCACACACAAGCACACGCAAAATCAGTCGCACACACCAACTACTTGGAGTCAGAACGATGGCAAATCCAACAAGTTCAAGTGTAGCTTTTGCAAACAAAATATAAGCACTACTTTTCTCTCGTTGAGGTTAAAGGCTAGAATGTTTATGTATAATACAACTTATGCCCAGGAGAAAAAGAGTCTGTCTGCGGTGACAAGTAATTCTAATCTAATAAAGAACTTCACGTCATAACATGCCGCAACAAAACTAGTGGCTACGCAGGTGATAACGAGAGCTCTGCTACTAAAAGAGGAGATGAAGCCACAAAGTTAAAGGAAATAAAACTTAATTTTTCTCCAATGCAAACACTTATTTAACAGACAGAATTAAACAAAATAATATCTAGATATATAGTTGAGGACATGCTGCCGCTGTTTCTCACATTGTCCCACAACAACATTAAGATAGTGTGGATTAGTGTACAATGTCTTATATTTATTTTATAGACATTTAACTTTTTTTTAAAGTAACGCAATAGTTACTTTCCCCGGTAATTAGTTACTCAGTTACTAACTCAGTTACTACTTGTGAGAAGTAACTATAACTAATTATTCTTTTAAAGGAACATGCCCAACACCGGTAAGCAGTTTTTAACTACAGCTACAAATGCTGTATTGTTGACTTAAAAGCACATGTATAATGTGTTTAATGATTGTGTTTTCATAATGATTCATTTTTATTACTAAATTAAGTATTGCATTATTTACAAACCAGTTATTTAAGAATAGTTTATGTTTTTTAAGATCATTCAGAATGCATAAGTAAATGATTAGTAAACTTTTCAAATTAACATATATATATATATACACACACACACACACACACACACATAGTTGAAGTCAGAATTATTAGCCCCCATTTAAATCTTTTTTTCTTTTTTTAATTATTTCCCAAATGATGTTTAACAGAGCAAGGACATTTTCACAGTATGTCTGATAATGTTTTTTCTTCTGGAGAAAGTCTTATTTGTTTTATTTCGGCTAGAATAAAAGCAGTTTTTATTTTTTTTAAAACATTTTAAGGTCAAAATTATTAGCCCCTTTAAGCTAACTTTTTTTTCGATAGCCTACAGAACAAACCATCGTTATACAATAACTTGCCTAATTACCCTAACCTGCCTAGTTAACCTAATTAACCTAGTTAAGCCTTTAAATGTCACTTTAAGCTGTATAGAAGTGTCTTGAAAAATATCTAGTAAAATATTATTTACTGTCATCATGGCAAAGATAAAATAAATCAGTTATTAGAAATGAGTTATTAAAACTATCATGTTTAGAAATGTGTTGAAAAAATCTTCCGTTAAACAGAAATTGGGGAAAAAATAAACAGGGGGGCTAATAATTCAGGGGGGATAATAATTCTGACTTCACTAATAGTTACTTTGTATGGTAATAAATGCTTTGTGGTCTAATCTAAAGTGAGGACTATTTATGCTTTGTAAACTGATTACTGAGATATATTAATGTAGAATTAATGCTAAACAAATAATGAGTTAGCTATTTGTTAATGCTTCTTAAATGCTTCATAGTGTGTAGTTATTATAAAGTGTTACCTTTCTGGATAAATTATCTCTTGAACACAAAGAAATAGAAATTCCAGAAAATAAAAACGACAAGAAGTATTCAATCGCTAAGATATGGAAAGTGATGTTCATCAAGATGGACAGTGAATAGTCAAGTTCCTCAGGTGTAAAAGTGATATACAAACTAGTCAGGAAAATAATGCAAGGAAAGCATTCAGGATTTGTACAGGAAAATCATCCTCACTCACATAAAAAAAATGGCAGGGGACATATCACTTGATGCAATGTCAGACACAATACACTCAATGGAGCTATAGTGACATCACTGTGAGGGGTAGGAAAAGGGTTAGGGTTAGGGAAGCCCATTAAAAAAGCATTGCATGCAGCTCAGATTGCACTGCACCGAGCCTGCAGCCAGACCCCTCTCGTTTTGCCTTTAGAATGATAATTAAAGATACAAGGAAGTAATAGAGCAATTACATGTGGGCATTTCTTTTCCAAAAGTACCTGCACAATGAAGTCAGTTATTTAATTATCATTAAATAATTATGATTTTATTATTTATTTGCAGGAATAAAAGACTAACAAGACTCAAAATGGCACAAATTGCAAATTTGTTGGAGCAATACAATTATTTTTATGCTATTTACAGTATATAAAATTTTATTATTGATGATATTTATTCATATTATTATCTATTCATATATCATTATTATTATTAATTATTATAAAGTATTTTTGAGTAATAAAAGTTTCTCAGATATTTTTACAGTAAATGTTTTACAAAAGGCAAAAAAAATGACTCAAAACTAAAGTAAATTGTATACTGCTACACAAAACACACAAACTATTACTAAAAGTAAAATGTAAAAAAAAATTATTAATTAATCAATATATATATGGAGGCCGGAAGCTAACTCTCTGAAACTCTCACATGGTCGCCCACTGAAGCTAGGCAGGGCTGCACTCGGTCAGTACCTGGATGGGAGACCACATGGAAAAGCTAGGTTGCTGCTGGAAGTGGTGTTAGTGAGGGCAGCAGGGGGCGCTCAACCTGTGGTCTGTGTGGGTCCTAATGCCCCAGTATAGTGAAGGGAACTCTATACTGCTCAGTGAGTGTTGTCTTTCAAAACCGTCTTTTAAACCGAGGTCCTGACTCTCTGTAGTCATTAAAAAGAGTAGGGGTTTAACCAAATTTGCCCACTGGCCTCTGTCCATCATGGCCTCCTAACCATCCCCATGATAATTGGCTTCATCACCCTGTCTTCTCTCCATCAATCAGCTAGTGTGTGGTGTGAGGTCTGGTGCAATATGGCTGCTGTCGCGTCATCCAGGTGGATGCTGCACACTGGTGCTGGATGAGGAGATTCCCCCAATGTGTAAAGCGCTTTGAGAGTCCAAAAAAGCGCTATATAAAATGTAAGGAATTATTAAAATGTGTAAAAGAGTTTCATAAATATAATCAAAGTTGAATAACATAAATATAATAAAAGTTAAATAAATAAATAAATGCGTATACACTCATATATATCACACAAATCTGAGGATAAAGCTAAGAATATATGTATAATTACCATAGACTGTAAAATATATGGACGTAGTATCCGTGACGTCACCCATAGGTTTCACGCGTCATCGCACCAACCGCGGGATACCAAACAAGGGCAAAGAGGTGGAGCGTGAGCGGAGCTACAGACGCCTGCTAGGATTTTGCTTAGACAGGCTTTCCTATGGGAGAAACTCTTAATACTTCATTACCTGCAACTCGTTTGTGTTCTGACCACATGTGCTTGGTTGTGTACTATATCAATAAAGTGTTTAGACTTTTAAAAACACTGTTGTAATACATTGATCCACTAAGCATTGTTCTTCTGACGATTATCTACAAGAGGAAAACGCGAATTACATCCAAACACTTCAAATATAGTCTCTGCTAGTAAATGCAATTCTATTTATGAAATCCAGGCATAGCCTACAGCTAATCAGTCTGTCATATTCTGGAGTGTATTACAGGTCTAAAGAAAAATATAAATGATAAATGATCTTAAATAAAACAAATACATTTATAGAGAATGTATAAGTATATAATTTCACTCACCTGGGAAATGGAGGTCAGGTGAATGGTTTGTCAGCACAAGTAAGTGCACACAGCATGCTATATCATCTGATAATTGTAAGAAATAATTGCAAAAGGTATTTGACTGTGTAAAGCCACATAAAACAAAACAAAAATACGATGTATATGCCGAGTTCTGCGGCTAATTAGCCGGAATCAGCTGAGGTGAAGTGACGATGACCAGCGAGACCTAACTGTCACTCAAGTGGCCACACCCTTAATTATGCAGACTTAATAAAACCTAATATAAAGGAAACTTTTTATAAAGGTTATAAAAAAAATTCACCCCCCTCACAGTTGTCATGAAGGCTAATATTAGCTACAGTATATGAACCAAAATCATTCTTTGTACCAGGCTGTGAACACCTTTTTTTCTGCTGTAAAGTTGGCCATTTTAACAGTGGGGTCAATAGAAATTAGCTCTATATGGAGCCAGGACTAGTGGAATTTTGATGAATTGCAGTTTCAGTTACTTCCGTTTTGGCTTCACAAGGGAGAGCGGAGGTTGCCGCTTGATAATTACACATATATTTTTTTTTTACTGTTATCAGACATTTATAAACTAAAATAAATATAAACAGTTTACTGTAACCCAAATCTAATTAAGATGTTTAATTTTTTTTATATTTTTTTCAAAGACATCATCAATATCCCTTTGCAAGTATTCTGACAGAAAGTGTTTGTTCAAATGTAAATAAAAGTTGTTTTTTTTCCACAATGATACCTCTTGTACATCGTCTTATCTCTTGGGAGAAGTCTGTGTCATTTCCGGTAAAAATCAAAAAAATGCTTGGTTAAATATAAGCTAATAAGAATATAACTTTAATCAGAATTTGCCAGGGGTATGAATAATTTCGGGCTTGACTGTATATAAATTACATGCAGTAGAAAAAAATCTGGTTTCAGCATCAGCTTCTCATGATGCCCAGTCGTGTCCATCTGCAACACCACAATAGTTGAAAGTTAAAATGCATGGAAACATGAGCATGTCAGTCAAGCCTTGAAAAATTGAAGCTGAAGGTTGCCAGTCACGGCTCGCAGAGTGACCTCAGCATCGATCCACATCACATAATGTCTTCACTGCTCTAATGACGGCAAAGGTTTCCTCCAAAAAGTCTCACCTCCTTTCAATTATCACATCAACATGTCACATTGGTAAATGCCAGAAGGAAATAAACAGCAAGCCTCATGGGCTTCACCTGCCACCATCTCTGACATGGCCTCGGGTCAGTCAGAAACACAACCAATATACACAAACAATCCCATGAGCTCCCTGTGCCAGACACTGCAGATAAAACACCTGATGAATACACCTAATATTCGAACCAAAACAAAGCAGAGCCTGAAATTGACTCGTCAGATGTGATGAGCATTCAGCATATCCAACCAAAAGAGAAAATAGCTTAGTATTATAATGACAGCTTTCAGCTCGGAAAATCTCTTTTTCCACAGTTCGCTGGGAAATGGCATAAGTGAATGTAATTGTCGCGCATCTAAACCGTGATAAAGAAAATAGGATTGACTAAACCTGTGCGCTTTCTCTCAGAAATCTATTGAAAAGTGGAAAATTGGGATGGTGACTTACTGTAAGAATTGATTCTATGCTATTTCAATTCGGACTGCAATTATAGCAAACGCAAAGCATCTGTATTTTTAAAAAAGCATATATATATATATATATATATATATATATATATATATATATATATATATATATATATATATATATATATATATATATATATCCTGCTCTCAGGATGGCGCCACGGATGGCTGCCTCGGTGTGGAGCTCTCCAGTGTTTGTACTATTTCTGTTAGTCTATCTTGTTTTATGTTTATCAAACACGATCAGTTATACCAGGGACAAGCTGCTGAACATTCGTCAGTGCACACCAACTAATCACCAACTGGATTTTGATTTCTCTGGCGTTTTGCGGAACATTTTCATCGGCGGAGCAGCTGCACTGTGGAAGCGATACAAGACCCGCATGTGTGGGAAGAGAGCCGGGGCGCTCGTCAGGCTGAGACAGCGTGGCTTCAGAACGGCGCTGCCTAGCATCCATCTAGCGAATCTCCGCTCTCTTCCTAACAAAATGGACGAACTACTTCTGCTCACATGCAAAAACAAGAACTTTAACAACTCTGCTGCGCTGTATTTCACAGAAACCTGGCTGAACGAAGCAATTCCGGACAGCGCATTACACCTACCGGACTTTCAGCTGTACAGAGCAGATCGCGAAACGGAGTCAACGGGCAAAATGCGCGGTGGTGGGACATGCTTTTACATCAACAGGAGGTGGTGTACGGATGTAACTGTGTTAAAGAAGATGTGCTGTCCTGATGTGGAAGTGCTTTTTATTAACTGTAAGCCGCTTTATGCACCGCAGGAGTTTTCCTCGTTCATTCTCATCGGTGTTTACATTCCACCGCAAGCACATGTGAGTACTGCGCTGCAACAGCTGTCTGATCTGATCACAGAGACTGAACAACGACACCCGGACTCTGTTTTTATCATTCTCGGTGACTTTAATCAGGCAAAACTCACACATGAGCTGCCTAAATTCAAACAGCACATCACATGCCCCACCAGAGACAATAACATTTTGGACCATTGCTACACCACAATAAAGGATGCATATCGCTCCGTCGCCAGAGCAGCTCTAGGACACTCCGACCACTGCCTGGTTCATCTTATACCAACTTACAGGCAAAAACTTAAAACTACTAAGCCAGTATTAAGGACTGTTAAGAGATGGACCAACGACACAGAGCAGGTCTTGCAAGCCTGTTTTGAATGCACTGATTGGAGTGTTTTTGAAGCTGCAGCCACCGACCTAGATGAGCTCACAGAGACTGTAACATCATACATCAGTTTCTGTGAGGCGTTATGCATCCCTGCCAGGACCTACTTATCATTTAACAATGATAAACCATGGTTTACACCAAACTTAGACAGCTTCGTCATGCAAAAGAGGACGCCTACAGGACTGGGGACAGGATTTTGTACAATCAGGCCAGGAACACACTGACAAAGGAGATTGGTGTGGCTAAGAAGAGCTATGCCAAAAAGCTGCAAAACCAGTTTTCTGCCAACGACCCTGCATCAGTGTGGAAAGGCCTGAAAGACCTCACTAATTATAAAACACCATCTCCCAGTATCGACAGCAACAAACATCTTGCAAATGAGCTGAATACGTTCTACTGCAGATTTGACACCTCTGACCAGACACATCACACCCGCCCGGACCATCTCCCTACACAGCCATCAACACCTCCAGCCATCTCCCTCTCCCCCCCTGCACTTCAGATCAGTGAGGATAATGGGCGTCAGATCCTCAGTAAACACCCATCAACACCTCCAGCCATCTCCCTCTCCCCCCCTGCACTTCAGATCAGTGAAGATAATGGGCGTCAGATCCTCAGTAAACAGCCATCAACACATCCAGCCATCTCCCTCTCCCCCCCTGCACTTCAGATCAGTGAGGATAATGTGTGTCAGATCTTCAAAAAACCGAAGAGACGAAAAGCACCAGGTCCAGACGGTGTTTCCCCAGCCTGTCTGAGAACCTGCGCCGACCAGCTGGCTCATATTTTCACACAGATCTTCAACAGATCACTGGAAAAGCGCAAAGTTCCATCCTGCTTCAAATGCTCCACCATTATCCCAATACCAAAGAAACCAAAGATCACAGGACTCACTGACTACAGACCTGTCACCTTAACATCTGTGGCCATGAAGTCATTCGAAAGACTGGTGCTAGCTTATCTGAAGGACATCACTGGACCTTTGCTGGACCCCCTGCAGTTTGCCTATAGAGCAAACCGGTCTGTGGATGATGCAGTCAACATGGGACTGCATTATACCCTACAACATCTGGACAAACCAGGGAACTACGCAAGGATACTGTTTGTGGACTTCAGTTCTGCCTTTAACACCATCGTCCCATCACTGCTCGAGAACAAAATGACCCAGCTGTCTGTCCCTAGCTCTGTCTGTCAATGGATTACCAGCTTTCTGACAGACAGACAACAGCTAGTCAGAATGGGCAAAATCACATCCGACAGCCGCACCATCAGCACTGGTGCCCCACAGGGATGCATTCTCTCCCCGCTGCTCTTTTCCCTGTACACCAACGACTGCACCGCAAAAGACCCCTCCATTAAGCTCTTGAAGTTTGCGGATGACATTACTGTTATCGCCCTCATCCGGAACGGCGACGAGTCTGCATACAGACAGGAGGTGGAGCGGCTGGCTTTATGGTGCAGATACAACAACCTGGAGCTGAATACGCTCAAAACAGTGGAGATGATAGTGGACTTTAGGAGAAACCCCCCTGCACTCCCCCTACTCACCATCATGAACAGCACTGTGGCTGCAGTAGAGTCATTCAGGTTCCTGGGCACCACCATCTCTCAGGATCTGAAGTGGGACATTCACATAGACTCTATTGTGAAGAAAGCCCAGCAGAGACTGTACTTCCTTCGTCAGTTGAGGAAGTTCAACCTGCCACAGGAGCTGCTCGTACAGTTCTACTCAGCTGTCATCCAATCCATCCACTGCACTTCAATCACCGTCTGGTTCAGCTCAGCTGCCAAAACTGACCTCCGTAGACTACAGCGAATAGTCCGGACTGCTGAACGAATCACTGGCACTACCCTTCCTACACTTCAAGAACTGTACTCTTCCAGAGTGAGTAAAAGGGCTCGCAAAATCACTCTGGACGACTCACACCCAGCACACTATCTGTTCAATCTGTTGCCATCTGGTCGGCGCTACAGAGCACCAAGCACAAAAACAGCCAGACACAGGAAAAGTTTCTTTCCTCAGGCCATCTACCTCATGAACAGTTAAATATTCCCCTACTGTGCAATAAATGTGCAATACTTTCTCACACGCACCTTACAACCTGTATATTTATAACAAATCTGTACATACAATTGAACATCCAGATCTTTTTATCTTTTTGACTAACTGCATCTCTGTTTAATGTTTATCGCCTTTTTCTTTTTCTCACATTTAATTTTGTGTTGTCACTTGTCACTTTATATACACTGGAAACTTCTGTTGCCAAAACAAATTCCTTGTGTGTGTGAGCACACTTGGCAATAAAACTGATTCTGATTCTGATATATATATCAATAGCAAGTAAATATAGAACCTGAGATAGGGATTGGTGATATCTTATTGTTTGAATCATACTGATAAAAATTCTTTCCACAATACAAATTGTGACTTTTCGCAATAATAACGAATAAAACCTGTTATCAGTCTGTGTAGTAATTATTAAAATAGTACATGTGTGATAGCTTTGCAGAGATTTACCGACATATTTCCCACTAAATTCACTTCATAACATCAGAGTGTTTGAAATCACTCATTTTTGTGGCCAGACATGGTTTAATATCACAAAATGAGAAAAGATTATGCTATTTTATAGTATTCAATACAGTGATAAAGGCTAGGTCAATTAACATTACATTATAAAGTTAGTTTATACTTATAAAACACCCAGGATGATTTAAAGAATGCAATTAATCCACATTGGCTCAAGTGTTTGTTTATTCTCTTCAAGTTTGATCAATTTATCCATTTCTATCATTTTTATTCTCTTTGTTGTCCTACAGTGACATAGATATGTACACTAGATATCGCATACGGGGCCTGAACATGCATCAATACCGCTGTCATATTGGTACAGGGCTCCCAGAACAAAAGTGATTTAACCACACTTAGTCAAGACCAAAGCGAATCTGAAGATGCCAGACTTTAGCTCTGCGTACGGGTGTAGTAACGAAAAGTATCTGTTTCTATCATCTTTATTTTCTTTGTTGCCCTACAGTGACATAGATATGTACACTAGCTATCGCGTATGGTTCCTTAGCATGCGTCAATACCACCGCCATATTGGTACAGGGCTCCCAGGACAAAAGTCATTCAACCGAAAAATCATCAAACCAAAATTTAAGACCAAAGTCAATCTGAAGGTGCCAGACTTTTGCATTGCGTACAGGTGTAGGTTGTAGTCACAGTCATTAAAGTCACTGACTGTAGGTTAGCTTTTCTTTCATTAACATTTATGTGTGAGGGCGCCCTCTGGCGTCAAGTATGAATGAAACAGAAATAACAATTTTAATGTATGCTCGAGGTTTTTAACTACTGTCCTGCAAAGATGATCTGCTTGTATGTTTTATGTGAACCCTAAAAGCTTGACCAGCTGCTTCAGTGTGTTTGATTATGTTTGAGATCTGCAGGATAGTAGACATCCCAGAGCAGGGTTGAAGGTTTTTTTTTTTTTTTTTTTGTAAAATATTAACATTAAAAATATAAGAATGTATACTTTCTCCAAAGATACATGACTTTTTATCTTCCAGTCCATATACATATGAATTATCATTAATAACATTGTCATTAAAATAAATGCCAAAAAAAATGTGATAGGATTTTAAATCCATATTGCTCATCTCTAATCTGGGTTAATGTTAAAAATAGACAATACTGTAATAAACCCAACTCTTTTTTAAGCCTCACTGAAAGTCATACATACACCTGCCATTTTTCTATTTACAACCTGTCAATGTTCATTTAACATCTCAAATCACACGTCTTTTGAACATTATTGACTCCTCTACAATGTAAACCAGTGACTTGTCAGCTAATGAGATGTTTAACACACTCCTTTGAGTCTTACACAGCACATGCTGCCCCCAGGGGTCCAAAACACGTGTAGTATTTATGAATATCCAACATATTGATCAAAAGGTGACAACCTTGAATACATTTCCTTTTTAAACATAATAGTACACAGAATAGTAAGTGAGCAAATCAAGGTTTTCTGAGCTTCAAGAATACTATATTACAATATCAGCCTTGATTTTGTGACATGGGAATAAACCGTATGGTCAGACACTTGGGTTTCTGACTCCAGTAGGGTTCCATGTTAAGCTTTCCTATCAATCATGTTAGACTGACAAAGAATGAAGCAATATAAATCAGCATTTTAGTTTCCATTGTCTGTTTCTGCCTCCTGAAACGTCCTCTAAGGTGATCTTAGCTTTGAACATCTTGAATGTGATTTCAATGTTGAAAAAATGTTAACATCCTTAGTTTCTCTCATAATCTAGCGAGCTGCTGTCATGTAAATAAACACCTGCTACAACATGCCATTCAAATCTGTCAAACCCCAGTATGATGCACCTGCTTATATATGTCCTGCTGTTCCCATGAACAGGCTGACAAGTTATAATTCATCAGGTGCTTTTCTACCATCCCCGCATGTAATTATTCTGCTATGCTAATCACATATTTCATTTTTCTTTTAGGCTGTTAGAGTGTGCTTTTATTTGGCAGGTTTGGTTCAGTTAAAAGGGTCATATGACGCATTTTCACTTCAGTGTGTTATTTAGGTGTGTATGTACAGTTGAGGGAAAATTATTAGCTTTCCTGTGGAATTTTTGTTTCTTTTTCAAATATTTGTCAAGAAAAAATTTCACTGAATTTCCTATGTTTTTTTCTTCAGGAGAAAATGTCTCATTTCTTTCAGTTTAGCTAGAATAAAATCAGTTAAAAAACTGATTGGCTATAGAACAAACCACTGTTGTGGTGTAGCCTTTACCTGATGCGTCTCACATAGATAAACAGCACAGTGACAGACAAGAATGAAGCAGATCTCCCTTACTACAATAAGAACTTTCCCAATGGCTATTTGATATATTTGTTGTGGAGTTAATTCAAGCCTTTCTGCAACGATGAGCACACAATGTTGTTACAAAGTTCATACACACACACACACACACACACACACAATTAGCTTTGCATTGTTTTTGCATGGCAAATGTGACAGGATACATGTTAATATACACTGCTGTATGGATATCCGTTATGTTAATGTACAAAATAAACCTGATGTAAGTCCACAAACCAGGATTGAAGCGTCTTCTTTTATATTTGTACTGACAGTATATGTGCCTGTGATGATAAATTGCACAGCAATTTTACTGTCTGTTCTTTATTACAAACATGCTAAAATTGTTTTCAACTTATAAAACTAATTTTTGATGTGCAGCTGATCACAGAGAGCTGAACAGATCTTTTAATCCCAGTTGCTTTGTGCACGTCCTGTCTTGTGGATATGATTATACGCATAACTATGGAGTCATGTTAATATGTGGCTGTCAATCAATTCTCTGGGTGGGGAAACCACACTCCTACGTCATGTTGCAGTGGGCCTCAAAATTGCAAGGATTTGGATCTAATTTTAACATCAGGAAATTTAAAAAAGAGACTTATTGTCTTTATATCACCCCAATATGACTGTGGTCACACTATACCTACACACAGTTCTGTCCAAACAGCTTACAAAAGATAATTTTCATTGATGATTAGAAATAAGTCATTAAAACTATTATGTATGTGTTGAAAAAATACATCTATAAAAAAATCAATTGGAAAATTACAACAATACCACAAAAACAAAAAAACTACAAATTTAACAGTTGACTCATTGAAACAAAATAAATCATTCAAACGTTGAATCAAAGATGAGGAATGGTGATTTCTGAACTATCCCTTTAAAGGGGTGGTCCAGAGTGTATTTTTAAGGTTTGGTTGTGTCTATAAGTTGCAAAGCAATGTGTGCTCATGCTTCATTTGTAGAAAATCATGTTATTTCATAAATCTTACTTATTTAATTACTTACTTAATTATATACGTAACATGCAAAAAACCATGTTAGCCGTATTACTTTGTGCCTGAATCAGACAGAAAGTAGCTATATTTCCATCCAAAAATGCAAATCAACTGTATGCACAAAACTGGATTATCGCATAAAAGATGAGCAAATAAAGCAGCGTTTACTTCCAATGAGTCAAAGCGAACAAAATCATCACTTCCTGATTTTCTGGCGCCAACTATCAACAGTAAAAACAGAATTTGCTGCGATAAGAGAAGCTGCGTGAATCTTTTCCTTATTTAATAAATGACTTGCGCCTCAGAAGGCAATCCTGACACGCAGTGAACGCGTGGTGGCGTTTGAAGGTGTGAGATGCGGAGCACAGACACTCCTGATTCTGAAGGCAATTAATAATATAATAACACTAATACTAGAATGGTTAAGGTATTTTGGAATGACCAAAACAACATTTCAGATGTTTTACAATGTGCTCAGCCTGCTGGTTTGTCCATTCGCCCAGATTTTTATCATCACATGATCTCTTATAACAAAATCACATGACCTTTTCTAATCCGCATACTGGAATTTGTTCAGTAAAGGTGTTACCATCGTAGTTTATGCGCATCTTTTCTTATCAAATAAAAAGTTTATCTTACTCAGTTATGCGTATGTTTTTTTTGCGCGTTTTCAACATTTATGCGCATCTTGCCATTTCTATTAACTGTTTTTTTTATGCGCATCTCCAAAATGCGCATAAAAATAAGTGGATGGAAACATAGCTACTGACACAGAGGACACAGCTGAACTTCACACCTGCTCTCTAAAATGACATCTGACAAGTGTGTTTCACATATATTCAGGTTATAAGCATGTGTAAGTAATATGAAACGTCATATATCTTTTGCGAGTTTGTTATTTTAGATGTAGAACGCAGGGAAAGCGGCCGCATAGAGAGACGCTGCAGCGCTGGTGACGATTGTGGCTGTTTACAGCGGTTTGACTGCTAAATATGAATTTGTTGCTAAATTGTTAAGGGTGCCAAACAGCATTTAGCGTTAACGCTAGAAACATTGCAGGTAATATCAATTTTAACAAATAAAAATACAAGTTGTGGCTCACAACCCACAGCTTCATTTATTATGGTTGGAGCTGCTCCTTCTTGAGGAGTTCTTCTTGAGCCAGATCAAGCACTGAACTGAGAGAGATTCTGGAAGATCTCCTTTGTCAAATGCTAGCTATATATTTTTTAGAATTCTCTGGAACATAAGTAAAATTAAATTGTAAGCACATTTGGAGCCCAAATATAGAAACAGAAGAAGCTCTGTGATAATAGCAGCGTTTGGACTGCATTTTAGCTTTCTCTGCTATAGCGGCTCTGGCCATGCCCCCTTCGCTGCGCGGGGTGGGTGCGCATGGTGAATGCACATAACCTAAAGTGTTTGTGATCTCACTAGCCCGGATTTATTTTTTTATAGTCCCCAAACTTTGTTCGCTGTAGGCTTTGCTAAGCTAACTGTGTAAAAGCCGAGATCTCCCTTTGCATTGAACTTTGAGCGTTTTACATTCAGAGATGTTGTTAATGTTCACACAGCTATACATTACACATCGACTAAAGTTTAAAATATGATATCGTAGTGGACCACCCCTTTAAGACACAAAATCTTCAATAAATCACTGTAATTAAATGAGTGTCTCCTGATTCTGTTCTTTTGGTTGCTTCTACAAATTCTTTATGTAACTGCAGAGCAAACTTTCCTCTCAAGCACTGAGTGACAACCATGAAATCTCTGCGATGCCAATGTCACTTGCATTTAGTTGAGCGTTTCTGAGAAGATGCATCTGAAGTTCTGGCAATGTGTTCTGCTGAGGCCTTTGTGCCTTAGGGTCGTCATGGAAATGAAGGATGAGAGAAACGTCGGAGAGAAAGACAGACGCACAGTTATACAGTCACTTACTGTACATGAAGCACCTCAGGGCTGGTATTTTCTCTCTGTTTCTTAGTCATCCCTTTGTTTTGTCATTTATTATAAAAGCATTGGAATGGGACAAAGTGGAGGTCAGAACTTTAGTTTTACAGGCTATAATTATTTTCCAGTTGGTTTCAACTAAATAAAAAAACGCCCAGCCCCGTCTGATGCACATCTTTTCTTATCACTGTCAGCTTAAATAAGATAAACACACTTCCCGTTCTGAGACATCACTTTTGAAAGGTTTAAATCTTACGAATCAGACAGGATTTGAGAAGTCATGAGCAGTCCTTTCCTGTTTCCCTTTTTGATTATTTTCTTTTTACAGTAAATCTGGCATGATAAGAAATGTGGCACCTTCACTAAATGAACCTGTGGGATCTCGCTGCATAAATCATAAACTGCAGCATTCAGATTTGTTGATGGGAAATGAAACATCCTGCTTTGTGACTCCATCTGTGACCCATATCTGATGATTTTTTTGCCTTAGCTGTTTAAGTTGGTCTTGGACTGAGCAATAGCCTGATTGGAAACGTGGCATTTCTGCTTACTTGCCCACTGTGAAAAAACAAATTGAGACGCCATTCAGGGTGTCTAAAATCCTATATGCTTCCATGCCTCCTGAACAGAAGCAAATGAAATTCTACTGAGCAAATATAACCACTCGTTTATTATTTTGTGTTTTTTCAGCATATTAAGATCAGACTTTCTTTATCAGTGCCTATATTTATTCAGTTATTTTTACATTTACTGCACTGTAAAACCCAAAATATTAAGGTAACTCAAACCATTTGAGGAAACCGATTGCAACAAACCATTTAAGTTCAAAAACTAATCTTAATGAGTGCTGTGAACTTAATCCACTTGAGTAAATGAAGCAATTTGAGCACAGTAAAACTCAATAAGAGAACTTGAGGCAACTCAAACCGTTTGAGAAAACTGATTGCTACAAACCATTTGAGTTAAAAAAAAAAAACTAATCTATACATGCTCTATAATTTGTACTGTCAACTTACTTCATTTAAGTTGAAGTAATGAGGTATTTAAATAACTCATTACCTTCAACACAGAGTTCAAAACTGTTTTCAAATGAGTACATTTTACTTTCAGTATAAATTTTGAGTCAACTACACTCATTTCATTTGATAAAGTTGACTGTTGGGTTTTACAGTGTGTATATTACATTTGCCTTCATTTAAAACAAAAGTTCAATCTTTAAAAACACAAGTTTATTAATATTGTTGTTAAATAATCTTTTGCATATGCCACAGTTAATACTGTACATTATGTTTTGATGACTAAATTTGCTTATTACACTGTAAAAAATGCTGGGATCCACACAATTTCTTTATGCTGTCCCAACACAAACTGATTAAGTTATCCTAACGTAATCGTTTGTACAAATTTAAGTGGATTGAACATAAAACAATTCATTTGTCCCTCAAAAAACTCCAGATTTGTGTTGATTCGGCTTATTTTAAATGAGTAGTTTGAACAAGCAGAAAAAATATTATTTTTGAGTGTAGTGTGTGCAAAATAATTAGTTAACCCTATAAAAGGAGATTTGTTAAAAATATTACATCAGTGAAAATGGTTTGGACACAGAGACAGAGTTCACTGAGAAGCTATGCCAAAATGATGATGCCATTATCATATGATTAAATCGACTTCAATTTTGAATGCAATATTGCATAGCTTGTCAGTAAACTACAGTACAACTCAATTGCAGATCCTTATGCGTGGCAAAAGACACTTTCGAGATGGTGCTAGCTAAAGATAAAGACTGCTTTTGAGATTGTAAGCAGAGCGACCTACAATTCTGCTGATGAAACTGCAAACTATCTTCAGTAAACTTTATTTAATTTGATCTCTGACTCCTCTTTACCTGACAGACTGGTCATTTTTACACTGTAAAACCCAACAGTCAACTTTATCAAATGAAATGAGTGTAGTTAACTCAAAATTTACTGAAAGTTAATTCTACTCATTTAAAAAGAGTTTTGAACTCAGTGTTGAAGGTAAAGAGTCAATTAAATACCTCATTACTTCAACTTAAATGGAGTAAATTCATAGTACTCATATAGATTAGTTTTTTAACTCAAATGGTTTGTTGCAATCGGTTTCCTCAAATGGTTTGAGTTATCTTAACTTTTTGGGTTACAGTGTAGGTTAAAACTGTCAATTTTCCTACATTATGCAATAAATGCTGCTCCATCTACAGTTTAAGCACATGCTAGAGCTTGGATTTACTGACCAAATGTACATGAAAATCACCCAGCCCTTAGGAGTGTCAAAAATAATTGATGCCCCATGATGCATACAAGGATGATTCGGTTTTGGTTCAGTAATAGATCACAACCGGTTAATTATGTGCTGACATCATTTATCTCATATGTGCTAAAATACGGTTGCATACTATGGTGAAGGAGACAATCGTGAGTAATAAAAATGCTCCAACTACTTAAAAAGCAGACAACTGTGCATAATTCACTGCTTGTTGGGACACTGAAGGTACAGTAGAACCCAGGAGCATGTGAACGTGTTTAAGAACTCGCTCGACAGCGCATAAAAATCAAGCAGGATTAATATTTACTTCTATGTATTAGGTATAAATACTCCTGTCATCTTCTGTGCCTGTACTCGGGTTTGTTTGATTTAAAAAGAGTGTTTTCTTAGGTACAGTTCATATATTTGACTGTTTGTATTAAAAGACAAAATTGTATTCTTGTTTTGTGAGGTAAAATTAAGAACTGTGTATGGAAAGTATCGTCAAATCGAATTGAACCGAATTGGTGACATGATAATCGTAACCAAACTGAATTAAACCACGAGACCAGTGTCGGTTCACACTCCTACAGTTGAAACCTTGAGTTGAAACAACACAATTCTGGAGATTTCTTTAGACAACTCAATTGTTTTATGTTGAATCCACTTACATTTGTAAAAATATTAAGTTAACTTAATCGATTTGTGTAGAGACAACATGAAGGAATTGTGTGGAACAACATTTTTAAACAGTGTATCAGCCATACTGTGTACTTTTTTACAAAATATACAAAAATAACAATGGTGAGAAAATGGCAGTTAAGAAAGCATTTTCTAATTATAACAATGTCAAATTTATTTAACCATAAGTTTATACAACAAATTTGATTTAAAGCCCAGCAGATTTGTTGGTTAAATAGGTATACATTTTTGAATATAAAATTCAGTATAAATTTGTGTGTGTGTGGGGGGGGGGGGGGGGGGGGGGGGGGGGGGGGGTATTTTGGTGCTTGTTCAAACTACTTATGTAAAATGAGTTGAAACAACACAATTGTTAACTTTTTGGAGTGATGTATTGTGTCTTGTTTATACCTGACAAAAGTCTTGTCGCCTATCCAAGTTTTAGGAACAACAAATAATAACTATAAATTAAAGCTGCAAGCAGCGATGATAGGGACCTCGCACCCCGGCTCACCGCCGCCCGGTGGCCTCAGGATGACAGAGAACAGCGAACAATATTAATTTAAGCCGATATATAGAAAACCTGAGAAAAATCACAGATTTATGGCAAATTTCCTTCTGTCAGCAGGTGGCGCTAAGACTGTGACTCAACATTGGCATGTAGATGTCATCAGGAGAGAAACGTTATCAACCATGTGAAGTTTCAAGCAGATCGGACATTGTGTGGTTGAGTTATAAGCCAAAAATATCTTCCGCCAGCAGGTGGCACTATAACTGTGACTCAACATTGGCATGTAGATGTCTTCAGGAGAGGACTTTTATCAACCATGTGAAGTTTCAGGCAGAACGGACTTTGTGTGGTAGAGTTATAGGCCAAACTACCTTCTGTCAGCAGGTGGCGCTATAACTGTGACTCAATATTGGCATGCAGATGTCTTCAGGACAGGACTCTTATCAAACTTGTGAATTTTCAGGCAGATCAGACACTGTTTGGCCGAGTTATGAGTGATTTATTGTTGCCAGCAGGTGGCGCTATGTCTGTGACTCAATATTGGCATGTAGATGTCTTCAGGAGAGGACCCGTATCGAACATGTTGATTTTCAGGCAGATCGGACATTGTTTGGCTGAGTTATAAGTGATTTCCTGTTGCCAGCAGGTGGCGCTATGACTGTGACTCATCATTGGCATGTAGATGTCTTCAGGAGAGGAACTTTATCAACCATGTGAAGTTTCAGGCAGATCGGACATTGTGTGGTTGAGTTATAAGCCAAACTACCTTCTGCCAGCAGGTGGCGCTATGACTGTGACTCAATATTGACATGTAGATGTCTTCAGGAGAGGACCCTTATCGAACATGTGAATTTTCAGGCAGATCGGACCTTGTTTGGCTGAGTTATAAGTGATTTCCTGTTGCCAGCAGGTGGCGCTATAACTGTAATTGGATATTGGCATGTAGATGTCTTCAGGAGAGGACTCTTATCAACCATGTGAAGTTTCAAGCAGATCGGACATTGTGTGAATGAGTTATAAGTACTTCCTGTTCCATGGCGAAGCGTTGATGTTTGTCAGTCCACCATGGACACGCCCATCGGTGAAAACTCTAGATGTTCACAATATATCATCGCTAGAGCTTTCATATAACACCACCCAAATTTGGTGCTGATACGCCAAAATTTGTGCGAGGAGTTTGTTATGCTGTAAAACACATCACTTCCTGTTGCCAGCAGGTGGCGCTATAACTGTAACTGGATATTGGCATGTAAACGTGTTCAGGTCAGGACGGTTATCATACGTGTTAGTTTTGAGGCAGATCGGATAATGCATGCCCGAGTTATAACAACTTCCTGTTTCATGGCGAATCGCCAAAGTTTGCGAGGCCGCCACGGACACGCCCATCACCGAAAACTCTAAAGCTTCGCAATAGGCTATATGCACGGCGGCGCGTGACGCATTTCCGGTAAAATGTAAGACCCCTAGACAACTTCCGCCCATCGTACAGTACTGTGCTACAACAGGAGCGCTACTGACCAAAACAACCAACGTTTTGGAGAGCGGTCTTAATGTTTTATGCCATTATAGCCCACTTATATATGTATATGTCAGCTACATAAATATGACATTTAAACGTTTGAAAGTGTCATTTTAAAGACGTGAGAACAGTACTTCTACCTACCACTGCCGTGTTCAGCAACGTACAGCGTCAGAAATTGTACTCTTACCTCAGTTTCCACACGTTTCCAAAAGACAAAGTCGTGCAGAAGAGGTGGGTTGTTAATACTCGACGTGAGAATTTTACAGTAACAGAAAAAACTAGCAACCTGATCGCGGCTCGAGTGCCAAACGAATGCAGACATTTAAAGAAAGGAGGTTTTATGGCAAATAAGTTTGTTTTCATTGCCTTTAAAGTAAAAAAAACAGAACATTAATATACAAAACATTTCTTGAGCTACTTTCTAATTGCATTTTTTTAATTCAGAATAAAGACCTTTATTCACTGTACATATAAAATATTATTTACTGTATATAATTAGAAATTAAATAGTCAAAAAATGTAACATTTTGAAAAAATATTTTATTCAGATGAACAGAAACAATAACATTGAATCAGTTGTTTCAGCACGGTGCCTTTTCTGTTACTTGTGCATAGAGAGGTATTTGGGCAGATATGCATTTATAAATAAATAAATAAATCACCCCTATGTTTCATGAAATTTAACATGTAATCGATCTATTCCAAACCATTGTTCATGGTTTATGCAACTTCTGTTCCGTTTGGGTGCAGGAGGGACAACAGACATTACACATTTCAGAGTAATGGGCTGTGTAGAAAAGCAAAGCAACCAAATGTTTTCATATCCCACTCTCAGCCACACAAGATCAGGAGATAATAACTAGCAGATGATGGCATGGATTTTCTGATTGATGTCCACTCCAGGATGAAGTAACACGTATACTTGTCTAGCTCTGAATCTCATAATGTTACCTAGAAAACAGAAACAAGAATATTAATGTGTTTTAAAGAGTCATTAAAGGCAGTTCACCCAAAACTAAAAATTCTCACTTGTTCCAAACCTGTTTAAGTTTCTTTCTGCTGTTCAACACAAAAGAAGATATTTTGAAGAATGCTGAAAACTTGCAACCACTGATATTCATAGTAGTTCTTTTTCTTACTATGGAAGTCGATGGTATCAGGTTTTCTGCTTTCTTCAAAATATCTTCTTTTGTGTTTAGCATGAGACGAACACTCATAAAGGTTTAAAACCACTTGAGGGGGAGTAAATATTAATATTGGATGAACTATCCCCTTAAGCAACACATTTAGAACTTTATCCGTCTATATTTGGAACAGGTAAAGACATGAACAGTTTGAGGTTGAACAAAAGCAGTTTGAAGGGGCCAGCTAAGTGAAATGCATTCTGCATCTGCAGCAATATCATAAGGTTAAACTACACTGTAAATCATTATTTTAAATAATTTAAAAGTAACTCCCATTAGTCACACTTTAAAATAAGGTTTCATTAGTTAATGTATTTGCTCACATGTACTAATAATAAACAATACTTGTACAGCACTTAATCATAGTTAAACTAATTTACTAATGAATTAAAATCCAAACCCATGCTTGTTAACATTAGCTAATACATTGCGAGTTAACAAGCACAATGAATAAGCATTTGTTCATTAACATAAACTAATAAATATTGCAATAGACATATTGTTGATGTTAAATTACCTAATACCACCTTATTGTTTTGGGTCACCCTCCCATTTAACTACAATGTTATAGACTAAATAGAAAACATGTCATCTACTCTGTTACACTGCATCTGTACTGCCCACTGTCTCAGCAATAACACAGTGCTATTTGTCTGTCGTGGATGGAACTGCATTGTATTATTTTATTCCTCATATATTTTGCTCAATAATCATGCTTAAAAGCTAAGATATCGTCTGTGTTTCTGTGATTATCCATGAACGGGACAGAACTTCACATTTATGCTATCCTACTCTCAGCTGGTGAGGAGACTCCGATTTCTTCATAGATTGGTAGTAATGAGCTCTCACTAAGATCTCATTCTTGCCCTGTTTTTACCTGACACCTTGGGACAGAATTACGTACACATGATATTTTTTACTAACGTGATAAAGCTGCAGATGGGCGGACCGTAAGAATAGTAATAGCGTTAGCTTACAGGCTAGCTGAACTTACCTTCATAATTGCACAGGTACGAAGACTTGAAACCTTTCTCAAGTTTGCTCTGCGGTGTTGTAGTCCACATCCGAACAATCATTTGCACATCGTTGACCGTAATTCCCGCAAACAGCGAGTAAATTTTGACGACTCTGCCATAATAGTGTTTACCTCCGCTTAAAATAACCCGGAGCGGAAGTTGGACGGAGGTCTTGGACAAACGCGGAAGTAATGCGTGCATATAGCCTATTTAACATCGCCAAGGCCTTTAGATGACAAATCCCAATTTTGGTGTTGATCGGATAAAATCCCTAGGAGGAGTTCGTTCAAATACAACGCCTGGAAACGGCAAAAACACCACTTTTTCGCCGCAGGAAGTTAAAAATATCCGACTTCCTGTTGGGTTTGAGATATTGCTCCAAGAGACTTTTTGGTAGGTTTTGGCATGTTTGAGGTGTGTGCCAATTTTCGTATGTGTGCGTGATTCGTAGCTCGGGGGCTCGTCCGTTTCAAGTTTATAGGTGGCGCTGTTGAGTCATTTTGCCACGCCCACTTCTGAAACCTATAATAAACGTAAATTTTCGCCACTTCTGAGGCGTGTGCAAAGTTTCGTGAGTTTTCGGGCATGTTTAGACCCTTAAAACCGCGATTCATTCCGCGGAAGAAGAATAATAATAAACGGAGCAATTCCAATAGGGCCTACGTATGGCGGCAAATCAATGCCAATAATAATCGAGCGCAGCGGTGACGTTTACGCGCGAGGAGAAGTGAACCGCGAGCAGATTACAGGCCTACACGCGAGAAAATACTGCTCGCGCGCGCGCAGGGGCTGTTCACGCGCGCGCTGAACTGATCCACCGCGAGGAAACGGGCGCTCGTGAGCTCGTCAGAAACCCTCGCGCGCGCACATCATCATCTGTGCGCACGAGAGCGAGCGAGGTCATGCCTCACAGCGCGCGCGCGCGATCAGTTTTTCTGCTCGCTCGCTGGCTCTTCTCTGCTCGCGCGAAACATTTTGGAGTTTTGTCAGTCTTGGGGCGGGACTTGGTTTACTTGTTATCTCTAACGCTATTGGTTACTCTCCCTTTCCGGAAGTTAGCCGGGATTGGACGCAGGTTAAAAGATAACGCCATTAAATATATATAATTTGCAAGTCATAATCATAAGAAACTTTCTAAGATGATGTCTGAGGATTTAATCTCGAGAAACTGTCAAATAATAATGATTAATCTTCTAAAATAATTCTTGTAAAAATGGCTTTCTGAACCCTTTGATTTGTCCCACGTACAGCACTTGTCTGGTTTGTTGAATTTTACTTTTATGCTGATTAACCACAACGGCAGTGCTCATTATGACACTTGGGGATATAATCTTTCTAGGAAATATTGTCTATAGAAGAGTTTAGATGATACTTGCTTTTTAGATCTTTCCATATAATGCATATTATATGCGCAGTGCAGCTTTATATATTATTATAATTGTTAACAATATTAATAATATAGATCAGTGGAAAATGGTGGTTCTAGGATTTCCTTAGGGGAACACAGACACACACACACACACACACACACACACACACACTTGAAGTCAGAATTATTTGCCCCCCTTTGAATTTTCGTTTTTAAATATTTGCAAAATGATTTTAAGGTCAATATTATTAGCCTCTTTAAGCTAATTTTTTTTCCGATAGTCATCATTATACAATAACTTGTCTAATTACCCTAACCTGCCTAGTTAACCTAATTAACCTAGTTAAGTCTTTAAATGTCACTTTAATCACTGTCATCATGGCAAATCACTGTCATCATGGCAAAGATAAAATAAATCAGTTATTAGAGATGAGTTATTAAAACTATTATGATTGAAATGTGTTGAAGAAATATTTCAGTTAAACAGAAATTGGGGGGGGGGGATAAACAGGGGGGCTAATAATTCAGGGAGGCTAATGATTCTGACTTCAACTGTACATATACATATATATTAGTATATTATATACTTTAGGTTGATATTTTTCAATCTCATTTTCAGTTGATGATTGATTAACCCGCTTATAAAGACATAAAAAAATTATTAATCCAATCAAACATGAAGAATACAGTGACAGACATTTAGATGGGTGTTTATCGCCACCTATTGGAGCAACAATGTAATACCTACAATCTTCGTTTTGCTCTACTCACTGCATATATCCATTACATAATTCCACTTCAGAGGCATACAAATACCAGTTTCTATACAACATGCCCACATCTTAGAGGTCACATATATAGTGGAATAACAGACTAATGGCAATATATTTACTGTAAGCCGATGTACTATATGCACTTCATGCATGTACAGCCTATTTTATTAACTACTGTCCATCCAATTTATTCTGACTTATGTTCTTCATAGAAAATGAGCCAAGGCCAATGAGTCTGAGAAAAAAATAAAGATTTTTTTTATCAATTAAGACGTTTGGCTTGAGTTCAGTTTAAATGTAGGTGCTAAACTTCATCAAATCGTTCAAATATGTGACAGCTGGAGATATCAAATATTATATTAGAATACCTATTATTTAATTTTTTTCAACACAGACATTTAAAAAAATACAAGACAGCACATCTGTAAATAGTACACACACACACACACACACACACACACACACACACACACACATTTGAAGTCAGAATTATTAGTCCTGACTCCTGATTTAGCCCCGTGTATAGTTTTCCCTAATTACTGTTTAATGGAGAGATCTTTTCAACACATGGCATAACTCTCTCTTTCTCTCCCCAGTTGTACTTTAATAAAGTTTGTTACAAGAATATATCTCATTATTTTGATATGTCATTATATGACTTCATATAATTGTCATGACAGTCAGAATAGTCATTATTATGAGATTATTACAATAAATATCTCATTACTAAAAGTCATCACCTATTATTACTGAGAAAGCAAGTCTATTATAGTTTCACATTATGATAAGATATATATATATATATGTTTTTTATTTAATGGGTAAACTCCATCCCGTCCAATCCCGGCTAACTTCCGGAAAGGGAGAGTAACCAATAGCGTTAGAGATAACAAGTAAACCAAGTCCCGCCCCAAGACTGACAAAACTCCAAAATGTTTCGCGCGAGCAGAGAAGAGCCAGCGAGCGAGCAGAAAAACTGATCGCGCGCGCGCGCTGTGAGGCATAACCTCGCTCGCTCTCGTGCGCACAGATGATGATGTGCGCGCGCGAGGGTTTCTGACGAGCTCACGAGCGCCCGTTTCCTCGCGGTGGATCAGTTCAGCGCGCGCGTAAACAGCCCCTGTGCGCGCGCGAGCAGTGGTTTACTCGCGTGTAGGCCTGTAATCTGCTCGCGGTTCACTTCTCCTCGCGCGTAAACGTCACCGCTGCGCTCGATTATTATTGGCATTGATTTGCCGCCATACCTACGCACCGTTCCGGTGCTCGGTCCCTAATAATAACTAGTCACTCATCACTTAACAGGAATAATGTACAGTATAGAATATAAAGTCATGGTGCAGTGGAAACAGAATTAATATTGTGTTTGACTCCCATGATCTTGGAGGACTGCATCCATACATCTCTGCAATGACTCAAATAACTTATTAATAAAGTCATCTGGAATGGCGAAGAAAGCGTTCTTGCAGGACTCCCAGAGTTCATCAAGATTCTTTGGATTCATCTTCAATGCCTTCAATTCTCCATCTTAGACATGCTCAATAATGTTTATGTCTGGTGACTGGGCTGGCCAATCCTGGGGCACCTTGATCTTCTTTGCTATCAGGAAATTTGATGTGGAGGCTGAAGTATGAGAAGGAGTGCTATGCTGCTGAAGAATTTGCTCTATCCTGTGGTTTGTAATGTAATGGGCAGCACAAATGTCTTGATACCTCAGGCTGTTGATCTTGCCATCCACTCTCCTGATCTCTCCCACACCCTCATACTGAATGTAAACCAAACCATGATTTTTCCTTCACCAAACTTGACTGATTTCTGTCAGAATATTAGGTCCATGTGGGTTCCAATAGGTCTTCTGCAGTATTTGTGATAATTGGGATGCAGTTCAATAGATGATTCATCGGAAAAATCTACCTTCTGCCACTTTTACAAATGATCAAGTTATTTGTTGCTTTTACAACTGGAATCGACTTTTGTCAGGTAGTGTATATTATTAATATTTCTTTTGTCACTAAAAGTACTCTGCTCTCTCGATTGCCCAATAAAAAAATTATACAAATAAAGATAAAGACAGAGATTGATAAAAAAAGAAAAAAAGATTTGCAGTATCAAACTTGAAACAGTTGTGTTTGTTTTCACCCGTTCCTGACCTTGATGGACTGAACAGAAGGAATGAACGGGGGAAGATTTCCATGGCATTGAAGATGGTTATTATCACATTGATGAGCAACCATTAAATCCTCCTCATCACCTGCACATTCAAGAAACCCAACAGGAGGTCAATGCTTCATTTGCATTGCATACAAAATACTCTTAGACTCTTTTCAGCATCAAATGATCCTTGGCTTCCTTTCTGTTCAGATCTAAACCTTTCAAGAGGCTCATTGGTCTGGCAAGGTCATGGCATTCTGACCGATGGCGATTGCGTCACAGACTCTGGGAAGAGACTCAAGAAATGACAGTGATGCAAATGTCACTGAGCCCCGATAAGAAGGTAAGAGGGCTGGTGCTTAATTTAGCATACCGCGATAATAGCAATGCTGGAGTTCGACAACAAGAGTGGCTCGGCTGCTGAATAGACTAATTAAAATTACATCATGGGTTTTCTTATCATGCTTATGGAGCTGCCACGATTGGGCATCGAGGGAGATTCACAATTGCAGGCAATTATGAAAATTAAGATGAGATCGCACAGCACACCATGTTGTTTATTAAGAGAAATCAGCGCAAAAGAGCTTAGGTGGTGCAGGAACGCATCAGACAAACAGCTTCTTGATTTTCAATTATCAGACATGATAAAATGAGATCTAAAACAATAGAAGGAAATTACTGGTAAGCATTTTTTTTTCATTCTTATAGAGGTTTAAATCAGCAGTTTCAGTATCTCAGATTTCAATGTCTACATATATTCTGGATAGGAACCTATTTGACAATCACTTGTGATAAAGTAGAGGAAATGTTTCTGACTGAAAAGTGGCCAATTTGTGGTGCAAAATGGCACAAAATTCAAATTGCACCACCACACAGCAATAGTTTTAGCTACAATCACGGCCTTTGTTAAAAGCTGTAAAAGTCCCGCCACACAGTTTTCATTTACAAACAGTAATGCAATGGATTGTTATGCAAAGTTTCAAGCACCAGCAAAATCTAGACTTGTAGGGTAGCTGTAGTGCTCCATTAAAACTATAGAAATCTCGGCTTGAAATAGCAAAGATTGAGGACACTTACCTGACTTATCTTCTAAAACAAACAACTAAATTTGTTGTTCTGTAGTTTTAAAAAAAATATATATATATAAATTAACAAGAGAACAAGGCTATGATCACAATGCAAACCTCCAGATTATGAGAAACACTTTTGAATGTGACAGAATTTTTGCACTCCAGATAGTTGTGAATTCTCACTTTGGACCGTTTGGTGAAGGTGTGAATTCATCATAATAATGCTGTAAATGATAGGGATACCATTTTTTGAAACCGATCTGATCTCGATACCAAAATTTTGAGTATCAATCGATACAGATCCAATCCCGATACTGTGCCGCTTTTTATTTTTTTTCTAAGCATAATACAGTTTTTATAGTTCTGGTGATAAACTCAAATAATATATCTTCTTTAGTAACAAATAACAGACCTATAGGCCTACTACATGACAGACAGCCCAGTCTAACTAAAAACATGATGCTTGCTGTAAACAAGGCTACAATATTTGAGCCTTCTTTATGACATTGATCTGTTGTGGTCCAGCTTATGTTTCCTTTTTTAATATTAAGATTTTTTTTTTAAATCTGCAATAGGCTACCACTATTGACCCTAATCATTTGGTAAAATAATTAGCCTTTTAGCAAAGCCTGATATTTTCCTGCAGGTTAGACGCAGACTAAACTAAACTGTCTAAGGCCAGTTTTACTTAATAATCCCTCGGCAAATCTCGCCGTGAGTGAGATGGAGAAAATTTCAAAACAAGGCCCGCTTTTATGCTTCAGCGCCAAAACACAAACTGGTCTGTTAAATATAATGTTAATTTAAATAAAATTACAGTGAAATATTCACAGTTTCAGAGTAGCCTGTATTAGGCTAAATAATTTTTCTGTTAATGACAATCCATATTGCGCCCGTCAGTTTCACTTTTGTTAGTTTAATCAACTACTTTGACCACAATGAGCCAGGCTTTACAAAGTATTCGCAGCACTTAAAGTATTCACCTCGGAAAAATAAACTCAGTTGGAAGGATGAGGAAACAGAAATTTATTGGGAGAATAATTATTAGCCCCCTGAATTATTTGCGCCCCTGTTTATTTTTTTCCCCAATTTATGTTTAACGAAGAGAAGATTTTTTCAACACATTTCTAAACATAATACTTTTAATAACTCATTTCTAATAACTGATTTATTTTATCTTTGCCATGATGACAGTAAATAATATTTTACTAGATATTTTTCAAGACACTTCTATACAGCTTAAAGTGACATTTAAAGGCTAAACTAGGTTAATTAGGTTAACTAGGCAGGTTAGGGTAACTAGGCAAGTTATTGTATATAATGGGTTGTTCTGGAGACTATCAATATATATATATCTTAAAGGGGCTAATAATGTTGACCTTAAAATGTTTTTAAAAAAATTAAAAACTGCTTTCATTCGAGCCGAATTAAAACAAATAAGACTTTCTCCAGAAGAAAAAATATTATCAGACATACTGTGAAAATTTCCTTGCTCTGTTAAACATAATTTGGGAAATATTTAAAAAAAGAAAAATAAATTCAAAGGGGGGCTCATTATTCTGACTTCAACTGTATATATTTAACTGTGATTTTTGCATGAATTCAAGCATCAGCTCTGTTTTCAAAATAGTATGTAGCAATTACATTACAACATCGATGCTTTAAAAGGAACCGTATAAAATTGAAAAAAGACACATTAAGCGTTCACCGGAGGTTTATAGGAGAAACACTAGCTGTGCATATACTCTATTAGCCAATCGCAGTGATACAAGATTTACAGTGACTTATCAGAATCTTGATAATCAATCACGGTTTTAATGATAATTACAATTTCAAATGGTAATACTACCTGACAGAACATTTATTGTGGTTTACCTTGAAAGCGCTAATCGTGACAGCACTAAACACAAGCCTCAGGTTTTTTTTATATTAAATTTATTGAATCGCCAAGACTTGTGCTTTTAGCTAAATATATTCTGTAATTATTTACTGAAGAAAAATAGTCACCTACACCTAAGATGTAGGTGGAAAAATAAACAGCAAGTTTTGGTTGAACTATCACTTTAAGTTTTACTAAAAACTCAGTTCATAGATTACAAAGCATTCAAAACAACAGCAATGCTAGTAAACAGTTTTTAAAGAGCAAAATAATCTGAATAATTTATTCATTCTTCTATCAACATGCAACGTATGACTGTTCACGGTTTCCACATCTCAAAAATGCTCACACTTGTTGAAAACAACAACACAGAAAAATTGTTTGTAGATATTCAAAGCAAGATTTGTCTTTGCAGTGCTTGCTGTTTAATATTTAAAGCCCTTTTGCATTTCTGAAACCACAACGCCTGTCAAGATTTGCAGAATGTTTTCAAGATGAATATGAGGAACAAACTCAGGAAGGATCTGACTTTAAGTTATAGTTACTATTAGCTTATTTTGTATTATTTCATATTGCTTATTTTTAAGTTTTGTGTTTGTATGGTACAAACGTGCACCAACCGGCCACTTTATTAGGTACACCTTACTTTCTACCAGGTTGGACTCCCTTTTGCCTTAATCCTTCGTGGCATAGATTCAACAAGGTACTGGAAATATTCCTCAGAGATTTTGGTCCATATTGACATAATAGCATCACGCAGTTGCTGTAGATTTGTTGGCTGCACATCCATGATGCGAAACTCGTTCCACCAGATCCCAAAGGTGCTCTATTGGATTGATCTGGTGACTGTGGAGACCATTTGAGTACAGTGAACTCACTGTCATGTTCAAGAAACCAAACTGGCATCAATAAGGCATTTGGACCCACAGCACTGCCACTACCTGGATATTTTCTCTTTTTCAGACCATTCAAACCCTAGAGATGGTTGTGCAACATCAACCATGCCACATTCAAAGTCACTTAAATCACCTTTGTTCCCCATTTTGATGCTTGGTTTGAACTGCAGCAGATCATCTTGACCATGTCTGACATGCCTAAATGCATTGAGTTGCTGCCATGTGATTGGCTGATTAGAAATTTGCAAATTACAAAGTAACTAGTTACTGTACTTAGATTACTTTTCAGCTGAAAGAGTAAAGTAAGGAATTACTTTTCATTTTCAGGGAATTTAATTACAGTTACTTATAATGTACTTGTTCAAGTCCTGTCATAAATTCAACAGTTTTGGATCAGTCAATTAAGAGACGCAGAGTAATTCATTTATCAAGTAGATTAAACACGCTTGAGAAACTATAAAGAGAAAGTCAGATATCAAAACATGGTTTGTATTCAATATTGTGTCATTGCTTTGAAATGTTTTGATACATATTCTGTTTATAATTCTTAAAGTGTTACATTTTTATTAAAGCTAAAATGTCCTGTTTGGCTTAGATTTAAAGAATTAAAAGCATTTAAATTATATTGTCTATGTGGCATTGAGATTTATATGTAGTGCATTTATGAATTTAATTTTAAGTTGTGTTAAGTAAAGTAATTTATTAGCTTATTGAGACACTGAGTTACTTTTAATTGCGCAGTAATTCAAAATGTAATTTAAATACCATTTTAATGATTAGTAGTTAATTGCTTTTTTGAAGTAACCCAATTTAAATTACTTTATATTTACATTATTTCCCCATTTTACAGTAGATAACTTTTACTGACAAAACACTTTTTACTAAATGTTTTAATGACAGAGATATGCATATTTATTCAAAGATCTATTACAGTTGTTCAATAAACCTTTATATGCAAACATTCGAAATTCAATGTCAATCAATTTCTGAGCAAAAATGTAGTAAATTTGATTCTATATTTTGTTTGATGAACATTATATAAAACAAGTACATACCGTGTGAATATTAACCTTTATTTTTAAAGTAAAAAGAAACCATTCATCATGTTGCCATAGTTGTACGCATCCTTCTACACCGGTGGGCCATTTTTAATGACCTCTTCCAGTCCTCTAGAAACCCAGAGGCAAGCCCTGAGTGCTATTGTCATAGGATGTCACTTTTCCAATAGGTCAGCATTCTTCCCTGCCAGAGCTGCTCTGGTCTACTGCAAATGCTATTATCGTGAAGTAAATTGTTTAGGAGAAACAATGGCACAGCGGCTAACTGGTCAGTTACACAAGCTAATAGAATCGGACAGATAAGTGTTGAAACATTTCTAAGCAACGAGAAGCAGGAGGATCCAGATTTTATGACCAAAATATACAGCCAAACCAAAATTATTCAGACACCAAATTTGTATAATTTTTGATACATATATACTGTATATTTTTTTTGCTAGTGGGTGCAGGTCACTAGTTCATTTATTTAAGTGAGGATAGCAAAAAAGTGAACTGTGAAACATTATAGCCATGAAATTCAGGTTTGATTAACCTAACACAGTGATGACTCAATGAGGTAACACGGTGTCCTAACAACACGCAAGACAACAAGAAGTTTGGCTGTCTGCACTCCACACCATGCAGACCCAACAGGACAGAAACATTGAAATGACAATGACATTCAGAAGTACAGAATATGGTAACAGTTTAATTTAAGGTGACCTAGTTACACATTTTCCGTGCACTTATTATAGTAACTACAATGAATTATGCATAAATTCATGTAACTAACCCTAAACCACTTTTTAACCCCAACCGTCTAGTAATTATGTACTATATGTAAAAAATTGTGCATGCAATTAATTTATATTACAGAAACTACATCAAGCTACGGTCACACTGGACTTTTCTCCCCATAGATTTCCATTTATATGCACGCGAATGTGTCAGATCGGAAACACAAGTTCGTGCTTCATGTTTTGCACTGCTTTGCAAAGTTCAAGCTTGGTGAACTCTGACCTGCGAAATCGCATCATGACTGCGTGTGACCAATCGAGGATCAAAACATGACCTCTCTGGACAGAAATATAAAACATAGTCCAATCGTTCGCTTTTTAAAATGTCTAATCATCTTGTTTAATCCCGCCCCTTTTCGCACCGCCATACGACAGAATTTCGCATGCTCAAAGTCTAGTGTGACCACAGCTTTACCCAGAATATTTTCACAATGAAACAGACTCTAATTAATAAGCATTAAAGCTCATTAGTAGAGGTGTGAACCTACACTTGTCTCACGGTTTGGTTCGGTTCGATATCTCGGTGCATCGACGATGCTTTCCATACACAATTTTATATTTTACTTTACAGTAAAGTAACCGATGAGTGACACTGATAAACCGATGAGTGACACTGATAAACGGCAGTGGCGCAGTGTTGCCAGATTGGGCGATTTTGGATAGGCATTTCGGTGAGTTTTGGATAGTTTTTGGGCTGGAATCAGTCAGCTACACCTGGCAACACTGCAGCGTCGATCACAGCTGATCCATAATAGACGCGGTGGAGAAAACTCGCACGCTCATGTCTGTTTTCAGAAGTAACGCTGTAACAGCCGAGAAGAGAGGAAAAGTCACGCTAGCCGGTCAAATGGGCCACAGTGAGAGAGAGAAATGGAGTTTACTTTCATTCTCTCAATCGCAGTGAAATAGGGGTTTCTACTGTAAGTGTCAGTGAAAGACTGTCTAGCAAACACACACGCAGTGAAATTGTGCATAGCTTCTGCATTTTTAAGTAGTTCGTCAGTACTTCCTCGCCATAGTAAGCTACGGCGACATGGCGCATATGAGATAAATGACGTCAGTACACAATAACCGGTTATGATTATTACTGAACCGATACCGAATATTCCACGTCTGCATCGCGGTGCACCGAAGAAATAATTAATTTTGACACCCTACTCATTAGCATTAATCAAAGTACATGCTGAGTGACTGATGTTATAATATTTAAACCATATGTTTGCTGGTCATTTGAATTTTAAGATCCAAAGTAAACTATCTGGTGCAATAAATGTCACACAAAATGGTGTTCAAAGTCACACTGGTAACATTTAACACTGAATAATACACAGATGTAATATGTCAATTGTTTAAACAGACAAATAAACATTAGGGATGGCTGATTTGAAACGAACGTTTTGACAGTTTCGAGATCCCGAAGCGCAAGTGATTGGAAACACTGGACCGAAGCATGATTGGAAACACCCAGGTCACGTGACTAAGTTGATTCAAAACACCCAGGTCACGTGATTAAAGTGTTTCAAAACACCAGGTCATGTGACTAAAGCGATTCAAAGCATCTGTTGTTTCAGATACGTTTTGAGACTTGGAGAATCTGCGTTTGACAGGGTTGATAAAAAAAAAGTCTCTATCTCAAACAGCCTAGAGGACTGTGCGTGTGCACTAAGTAGCTGTGCTGCAAATGGTCCAAGTTCGAATCCCAACTTGTACATACTGTATACTCTGAAATTATGACTTGATGTATTTTATTAATGTTACCTTTTTATGACTAAAACTGTTGTGAATGTGTTCATTCGGATGTCAGACAATGTTAAAACAAAACACGTTACAAGAACAAAGCATTTAAAAACTAACATCTATAGCTGCATCTCCCTGGATTCGAACCCATCATCTCTGCATGATAGTCTGGAAATCTCACCAATTCACTAAATTACTTAAAACCTCAATTACACTGTGGGGTATTATACCTCAATTTGCTTATCTGTTTCTTTGCTGAAGCTGTTCCAGAGCAACACATAAAAAAATGACCACTAGGTGTCATTGTAGAGAAGGGTTTCGAAACGTTTCGAAGCTTCGACACATTTGCTTTAACCGTTTCATGAAGCCTCGCTTTGCCCATCACTACATAAAAGGGAAAACTCCACGATGGGAGAAAACAAACAACAAGACAGTAAACAACAGGTGAAAACAAAGGTCTTACAAGCCGCAGATTAGGAGGACTAGAGAACGCAAGACAGCTCACAGAGTTCAGACTCAAAAACCAAGTGAGATACAAAGAAACAATCACAACTGAAATACCCTGGCTGGAACAAGTCACAGGTGATCAGAATTAGGTAAACAAGAACACATGAGGAACAACTAAGGCTGAGGGGGAACACGGGAACCTCTAGAGGCACGGAGACAAAGTACAGGATGGTGACAGGATTGTATGCTCAATTCAGCCAATTTTGTTTCTGTCAACTTTTCTTTTAATAAAACAATTAATAAACTATTTCATCTCAGAACAATGTTTGGGTGTATTTTTGTACACTTTGTGGCAAGTAGATATGTAATTAGCTAGATAAAGTAGATTCAAGTATGCTGCTTTTGCTGAATAAAGCCCTTCAGTCTTAAGGCGTACTCACACTATGTACAGCTGGCTTAAACCAGGCCAAAGCCCGCTTTTCCCACCTCCCTGCATCCCATGATGGCCTGCACTCACATTGCATACGAGCCTGAGCACGCTTACGTCATCGATGATGCACTGTTTAGTTTAAAAAGCGCTCTCGCTCAACACAGTGGAGATTTCTTTAGTTATATTGTTTTAGTTGTTTGGGATGCAGTGACACGCAGTCAAATATTTTGCCGAATATATCAGCCACCTTTGACACTCATAAACAATCATAAAGTCCTCGTGCAGCAGGAATTAGAAAGTTTGCTGAAGGTGCAGCTGTCATGCAGTGAAGGGTTTGCGTCTTTATAAATCTACGACAGTTTGCGTTCATTGAACAGTAAGAATGATTAATAAATTAATATGAAACACTCCCTTAAAAGTCATGTCTCGTCTTCAGCTTCGGGCTCATGCGTGCTTTGCACTCGCACTACAAGCGTACCGCACCAAAGCCCAAGTGAACCACGCTCTGGCACACCTCTTCCAACCGGGCCAGGGCCGGCCAACTGAACCGCGCCTGAGCCTGATTCAGAGCACTCACACTTCTCAAAGAAATCGGGAAACATGCCTGTGCACGGTTCGGATAGCATAGTGTAAGTGCGCCTGTATACAAAAGCCCTCTGCTTCAAACTATTCTGCAATAGCCATATGGATATACTTTATTATTGTACAATATTATTTCCTTATTGTTCTTACATAAAGCACATAATCAGCATCAGAGATCATTGTCATTTATGCTGTTGTTCCAGATGGTTAGAACAAAATACATACAGTAGGTGCATCATGAACAAACAATGTAATGTTAGTTGTGTGGATATTGTCATAACAGTTGCCTGAATTATTTGGTGTTGATTGGCATCCATTAAATATTGTACTTTCCATTAAAATGTTCCAACACAGTTTAACTGCAATTTTGCAATTCAACTGTGATAATGTGAGAAATGTTGGAGGTGTTTGAATAATTTCAGGTTTGACCATAGGTGCCCACATGATGTGGTGTATCTTTTTGTCACCGGACTCCAAAACACCCCGGTTGCGAGATGCTCGAGAGACTTCCATTAACTGCTCAGATCAGAGCATCTGATGACAATGCTCAGCGAGACATGATGTTCCCTACTGACAGACCCTTGTTGTACCATCATTTCCTTTGTATAAGAAATTTCACACTGCGAGTTAAATCGACTCTTTCAATCAGTTTCACAAAAAAAAAAAAAAAAAAAAAAGCCGCCAGTGTTCTCACTGATGCAGTCAATGTGCAGTCTGAGGGTCCCGGTGATGAGAGGACAAATGGGATGATAAAATTGCTTGACTGACCGCAGTTTCATGTTTGGTGTGAGGTAAAAGGACCCACCAGTATAGGCCAGAGATGTTACTAAATCGACAAACCAATCCATCAAACTGTTCTGTCTCGATGACTTCTCTATTCACATATTTTATGCACATTTTGGAAATGCAAGAGGCATATAAATGATGGAAATGCATATTAAAAAGTGTATACGCACAACTGAGCATGATAAAACTTTTACCCAATAAGAAAAATGTGCATAAACTATGATAGAAACACATTTGTTTGCAGCATGCGCTTAATAAAATGAATGTGATTTTGTTTTAAAAGATCATGAGATAACAAAATGGGTGAGTTGGGATGGCATTATTGGACAAACCAGCAGACTGACCACATTATAAAACATCTGAAATGTTGTTTTGGTCATTCTAAAGTGCCTTAATGTAATGTAATGGAATGTGTATTTATATAGCGCATTTATTGTGTATGGCCATACACCCAAAGTGCTTCACATTCATGAGGGGGGTCTCTCCACACCACCACCAGTGTGTAGCATCCACTTGGATGATGCAACGGCAGCCACAGGACAACGGCGCCAGAGCGCTCACCACACACCAGCTATTGGTGGAGTAAAGAGACAGTGATAGAGTCAATTCGGTGGATGGGGATGATTAGGAGGCCATGATGGGTAAGTGCCGATTGAGGGACTTTGGCCAGGACACCGGGATTACACCCCTACTCTTTACGAGAAGTGCCATGGGATTTTTAATGACCACAGAAAGTCAGGACCTCGGTTTAACGTCTCATCCGAAAGACGGCGCCCACTGACAGTGTAGTGTCCCCTTCACTTTTACAGGGGCATTAGGACTCACACAGACCACAGGTTGAGCATCCCCTGCTGGCCTCTCTAACAGCACTTCCAACAGCAACCTAGTTTTCCCATGTGGTCTCCCATCCAGTTACTGACCAGGCTCAGCCCTGCTTAGCGTCAGTGAGTAACTGGTCTTGGTAACTTTTATTACACACTATTAATCATTTATTAAGCATTAGCAAATCGTTAATTAATAAATGAAGAGAACTCAAACCAACTGAGTGCTATAAAACTCAAGTTAAGGCAACTCAAACCAGTTGAGGAAACCAATTGCTACAAACCATTTAAGTTAAAAAACTAATCTAATACTGTGAACTTACTCCGATTAAGTTGAAGTAATGAGGTATTTAATTAACTTGTTACCTTCAAGACAGAGTTCACGACTCTTTTCAAATAAGTAGAATTAACTTTCAGTAAATTTGAGTTAACTACACTCATTTTATTTGATCAAGTTGACTGTTGGGTTTTACAGTGTACCACATGTCTTTGGACTGAACACCTGGAGGAAACCCACACGAACACAGGGAGAACAAGCAAACTCAACACAGAAATGCCAACTAGCCCAGCCTGGACTCTAACCAGCGACCTTCTTGCAGTGATGCGACAGTGCTACCCACTGAGCCACCGTGCCGCCATCATTATTATTATTCTTTTTCTTTCTGTTCTTTCCCTAAATCACAAATGCGTTCATGCATGCTCCAATCTAGCTTTCATTTAAATAACAATAAGTTCAAATTCCAAACGTTTGTGTAAACAAGTTAATTCAGCGAGTGACTTCTCCTTGAAGGAAAGTCATATGGTCCTTTTTGATTCGCCTCTAAAAGTGACAGACTCTGCCTAATTAATTAAACGCAGAGCTCCCGCTGCTCAAGAGACGAAACGGTTGAGGACCCTTTTCATGGCTGACATCACAGGCAATAGCTTCCTTTTTTATCTTGCTTTCCCATGGGAGACATACTTCCCCTGCTCTTTCATTTCCGTCTTTTCAGTGTACTTCCCTTTTCTCATCACCTCTCTGAGCAAATACAATAAGTGTCCACATGTGACAGCAAACGGCAGTGAAAGAACAGGTGGGACTCTTGGAAATGAAAAAAGAGATAATATTGAGACATACACACTGTGACCACTTCTCATACAAGATAGTAGCCCTAATCATCCCTGAGTGAATCGAATGCTTCTTGAAAATGAAACAATGGAACAAAGATGCCTCCAATCATTTAAAGCACCTCAAATTTTACTAAATCGAAACCCGGCAGCTGCATACCTGCAGAATTGCAATTGCATTTTCAATAATGCAGCCGAGGGGAAACTGAAGGATGGAAATCATTCTGGGTAAAAGCAGTTATGTTCAAACTGGCATGGAAAAAGCGTAGGCGGACTACAGGGTCTTGACTAAGGAAGCTTTTTTTTTTAAATGTCAAAAAGTCTGCCTTTTTAAATCTTTGCATCTTTATAAAACCACTTACTTTATCTGCGTACGTGCCCTTTAGCTAGAAATGCAGTTTTTTAAATGGGAAAAATGTTCTGAGATTCAAATTAAGGTTAAACATTTTGTAATTTTGGATGCATGTAACTTTCTCTAGCTCTGTTTAAAGTGAAAATGGGACACTTAAATATCAGTATGACATAATTCTTGAAATCTTGGATGTTTCTTATTGTGACCCGGAAACTGATTAAAGTATGTCATAATGTAAAGTGCATAGCTTAAATGCGTAAAAGTGTAACACTTAATTGTGCAATGTGAGAAGTTAGAATGGATCAAGGGAAGCTGTTTTAACAGGCTATAAGGTTGTCAAAGCTGAGTTACGAAACTAGCTAATCAATAATAAGTCATAACTATATAAATGGCCCCAAAAATCATAACAGAACTAGGGCTGGGCGATAAAATCGGTATCGATATTTACTGACCGAACATCATTGTCAATATCGATAATAAAAAAAGTTTGGTATGTAGTTTCGGTATGAAGCACTATAGTTTTATTAAAATGTGGCTGCTGAGCGCACACCTTGGAAGCAGTGCCAATAAGCTTAGGGTGTAAGTTTGTCATTTTCAATGGAGGCACACGACTTGCATGATGCGCAAATGGGAGCGACGCGAACCGTGCATTTTCCAGGTGAACCTAGTTGAAAACATCTGAACTTTTCCGAATGTAGCATGCGCACCGTGATTCATGAATTAGAACTAAACCAATCAGCTTCACACTTTGTATGGAATATACACATTTCAGTAATAACGGCAGACTAATCACTTCAGACCCAAACACTGCAGTGCTTTTTACTTTTCTCCATAAACTTGCATCAGAGTGCACCAATGATTTGTCCTTTTGTCATCCTCTGAGAAAATGATTGATGGTCACCTAGTTACGAGAGACGCCAGGAGAGTCTATTGTAAATGTTCAAGAAATCCACGCGCTTGTCACTTCAGGTCAGAGTAACAACGCATGCGAAAATGAGAGCTGTATAGCAGCAGTGAGGAGATTGTAAACAAAAAGGATGTAAGGATGTCGCCAGACAGATATGATTATCATAATTTGTTTTATTTACAGAGTTTTACTGTATCATTAATGACACTTTACAGATGCTGATCTATCTTTACCATTACACACACTTTGTAACAATTTATTTATCAAGTTTAAAAGTCTCTTTAACACTGTTTATTTTATTATAAAGAGATGAGATATTTTGTTTAAATAATTTTGTTTTTGACTACTAAAACTATTAGCCTTAGTAATGTTGGTAAATAAAAATAAAGTGGTTAAATAAATAAAAAATACTAATATTTCTAAATGTATTGTTAAAAAATATTCAATAATTATCGATATCGAATGATATGAAACATGATATTGTGATAAATTTTTTGCAGTATTGCCCAGCCCTAACCAGAACATAGACATAACTATTCCAAAATCAGTATATGTGGTTAAAAACGGCCAACTAGAGCTGAACAACACTGGATAAACTGGAAGTATGTTTGCGTTGACAATGCAGTCTTTTGCAAATAATTATGCAGCTCAATCAGCAGCACTTAACATCTAGACTGAAAAAAAATAGCTGTATGCATGAATCAACCCACCTCTCATTTACTGGTCTGTCTGGAGTCTCTTGAGCTCTGCATTATTGGCAAATCTGTTTTCTTGATAGTTGTTATTTTCTACATATCTTTATGTCTGAACATTTTTATCTTATGGTGTAAGTCTACATTAAGAAAACAACTAAGTGTGTGCTAGGGCTACAAATTGTTCATTTAGACAGGTGAAGCAAATTGGCTTACCTTTTGGCTTATAACATGCTCAATTATGGACAAAAGACTTACAAACGTATTGGATAACATTACTGTATCAAATGATATAAGACAGCTATCAAATCTGTATAAAATAACTAGCTTGTAAAACTAACACTGTTCCAAACAACACAGTGTTTGCATATTTATCAAGTACATTATTAGGCAAAGTGTGAACCAAAACTGTGAACAAATATTATTGGGCTTAAAGGCTGTAAATGCGTTCGCTGAACATTGTTTCCTTACCTCATCAACTCTTCTTATGAATGAATGACGACTGCTGTTCAATGGCGGCTTGTTGAAATATCATGTCGTCTGACAACAGACCCACCTGCCGGCCAAAACAGGTTTAACAGCTGCCTGTTAAACAATAATCTACAATGAAGTCCTTGAAAAGTTAAACGTTAGCCTGTAATACTTGTTTTATTTGTAAAGGGAACTGTCCATAACCCACGACTGTATGTGGTGCGGACAATGCTATTAAGTTAATAACAAGGTAAGATGACTGTTTATTAAATTATCTTAAAATTGTGAAGTAGTAGGAGCACTTTTCCAAACCCATTTTCCCCTTTAAGCTTGTAAATATTTGTTTAAAATATATATGTTTTTGGTTACAACGGAAGGCACGTACGCTATGACTTTATATTATATGTCTATAATATTCAGCTTTTGAAAAGGAAAAGGTCATTAATCTTTGGTCCTCTGCTGCACCCTTGTGCTCATCAAGAACACAACTTCACAGCCAATCTCATAAACCTCTTTATAATCATTGTGTGATCCATAACATAATCTTAATCCATAATCCATACTGTGTGGTACGGAAACATTTACAGTTCAATCCAAAACTAAGTTTGGAAGGCTGGTGTACAGATATAATCGTTTTATACCTACATCAATTAGACTTTTAAATATGTAATATTTGTTAATGATTAACTGTTTGTGCTGATTTGTGTTTTTTGATGTCTGTTTCTGTTCAGTGTATGCAAATGTGGGCCTAGAGTCCAAGACAAATTGGACAAAGTGTAAACAAACAAACAAACATATCCATAACAAAAATACCTTATTAAATTGATTGTTCTAGCTTTGGATGCAGATTGGTCAATAGTATGTCAATTTCCATACTTAATATGTTTATTTTTGTGAAACAGTTTTATAAAATCGAAAATATACTGAATTTACAATATTCATCCTTTTGTGCATTGTGATGTACTTTAATTCTTAAAGGCAATAACTTGTTTATTTATTCATGTACACATGGGACTTTTTGAGTAACAGTTGCAAAGAAATGTAATTTACTTCAGAACGTAAAACAACAACATAATATATTATACCCACTTCCAAATCACAAAATTGTCAGCTAAAAAAAACTATTTCATTTTGAACGATGCTGCTGATTTGAGAGCTCCTAGTATACATTGGCATATGAATAAATCATGCAAATAGTGTTTTTTTTTAACAGGTTTTATTTTTTGAGCTGCTGTTGGTTTTGTTGCCTGTTACTTATTTGTGTGTGATGTTTAGAGTTCATCTTTTCATGATGGCCATCTGCAGGTATTAAGAAAGTTTGTATCTGTCTGTCTCTCTGTCTGTCGGTCTAATCTCTAATTTCTACCTATTTTTCCCATTAAAACCCATCTGAATAAGCACATTTCTGACTTTTGTTTCTTTACTTCTATTTTTAGGGCGTCACGGTGGCGCAGTAGGTAGCGCTGTAGCCTCACAGCAAGAAGGTCGCTGGTTCGAGCTGGTTTTTCTCCCCATGTTCGCGTGGATTTCCTCCGGGTGCTCAGGTTTCCCCCACAAGTCCAAAGACATGTGGTATAGGTGAATTGGATAAGCTAAAATTGTCCATAGTGTATGTGTGTGAATGAGTGTGTATGGATGTTTCCCAGTGATGGCTTGCAGCTGGAAGGGCATCCACTGCGTAAAACATATGCTGGGTTAGTTAGCGGTTCATTCCGCTGTGGCAACCCCGGATTAATAAAGGGACTTAGTGGAACAGAAAATGAAGGAACCAGCAACCTTCTTGCTGTGAGGCGATCGTGCTACCCACTGCACCACTGTGACACCCTCTTGCCAAATGATTAAATGAAAGTGTAAACTGAATTGTGAGCCCTGACAAGAATTTATTGGCTGCACAAAACAAGTAGCGATGAACATTCAAATTGACTAAACAAAGTAGTGTTACGAATGTACTTAATATTATTCTTCCTCGAACCCTGCTTTAAATCCAGCGACCTTCTCTGTTTAATCACAGTCTCGTAAGGTCTTTTCTATGGTTCCTCGTGTCTCTTTTCCTCTCCGGTCACTTCCTCTGTCTTTTCCTCTGCTTTCTCTTCCTCCTTTTCCTTGTCTTCCTCTAACTTCTCTTTCTCTGCCTCTTCCTCTAACTTCTCCTTCTCTGGCTCCTCCTCTTTCCTTTCTCCCTCTGTTTTTTCCTTCTTCTCCTCCTCATCTTCCTCTTCATCCTCCACCGCCTCCCCAACAAAGCGTTCAATCTCAACAATTCGCCGTCTGATACTCCTCCGTGTCTCCTCTTGTTGTGCCAACAGCTTGTTCACCTTGGTCTGCATGAGCTGTAGTGTGCTGTAGATTCGGTTGACGCGGTCCTCCAAATCCCTTTCATCCGGCTTCAGCTTTGAAGGGTCCAGCTCCAGCAGACCGTCCTTCAACAGAATCTGCCTCCCTTTCTCCTCCAGCATAGCCTTGGCATCCGGATACTCCGTCAAAGCCTCCATCAGATCGTCTTTAGACAGGCAGAAGAGGTCTGAGTAGCCAATGCTTCGAATATTAGCTGTCCTTCTGTTTCCAGCTTTGCTGCCCTTGATGTTTAAAATACTGATTTCTCCAAAGTAGCTTCCATCGCCAAGAACGACAAACTGAGTTACACCATCATCAGAAACCACAGCAAGTTTGCCATCCTTTATGATGTACATCTCACGACCGATGTCACCTTTACGACAGATGTAGTCACCGGGGCTGAAGACTTGAGGGCGAAGCTTCAACACCAACTCAATCATCAACCCGGCCTCACAGTCTGCAAAAATACGCACTTTCTTGAGTGTATCTAAGTGTACATTCATGCCAATCTCAGCCCTTAGTTTGTCTGGCAAGTACCTCAGCACTTCTCGCTCATCTTGCGCTTTCTTGTTAGTCCACAGGTAGTCAAACCACTTGATGACCCGGTCCTCGAGCTCCTTGCTGACATGCCGTGCATGCATGTACTGCTTAATATTATCGATCCTAGCCTGGAACTGAGCCTGGGCTGCGTTCATATTTGAGATCATTGTTGCAATGTTACCTACAATGGTAGCAAAGATCAATACGCCAACCAGGAAATCAACTACGTGGAAGAAGAACTCAGAGTCAAGTTCTGGAGATGGTGTTTCTCCGATGGTGGTGAGGGTAAGTGTGGACCAGTAGAGGCTGAAGGAATATTTCCGCATGAGCTCTCCAAACTCGGGCTCGGTGAGAGCAGGATACACCCATGCATCCGACCCGAATCCAATAGACTTGGAGAAGGAGAAGTAGAGGCAGGCATTCCAGTGGATGATGATGATGATGTACATGACCAGAGTGCAGATTCGGAAGATGTTGGGGTAGTTGGTCATGGTTTCAGAGATTTTGAAGAACTCAAACATGCGGTTCAGCCGGAGCAGCTTGTTTATGCGGATCTCTGGGTAGTCTAACCCTAAAACAAAGTAAAAGATGTCTGTGGGTAGCATAGAGATGACATCGAGGCGGAACTGGAGACTGTCGGTGTACCGCTTGCGGAGGAGCTTCTCATCTTTGACAAGCAGGCCCTGTTCCAGGTAACCTGGTTAAAAAAAAAAAACATGGTTGGTTAAAGATAGGGATGAATGATTGGAATAAAATTAATTATATCAAGATATAACTTTCCAGCAAGTTTGTATTATTATTTGCATTTAAAGACAAAAAAAATGGACATTCAAAAATACATTCAAAAATTTACGTATTGGCGAAACTTGCTATACTGCATGTTCCTTTCTGACCAATCACTGCTTGGTGACTTAAACAACATTAGTGATGTCATCAAGAAAGCAGAAGCATCTTCCACACTGTTAAAAATCTTACTACGATCTACTCAATTTATTGGTGAATCAAATTTACACTTAAAAATATTGAGTACATTTTAAAGTTGTGAAATTACTGAAAAACACTTTAAAGGGGTGGTCCACTACCATATCATATTTTAAACTTTAGTTGATGTGTAATGTAGCTGTGTGAACATAAACAACATCTCTAAATGTAATACGCTCAAAGTTCAATGCAAAGGAAGACATTGGCTTTTACAGAGTTAGCTTAGCAAAGCCTACGAACGAAGTTTGGGGACTACAAAAAAATACATCCGGGCTTGTGAGATCACAAACGCTTCAGGTTACACGCATACACCCTGCGCAGTGAAGGGGCGTGGGCAGACGTGCTGTAATGTTATAACAGAGAAAACTAAAATGCTGTCCAAACGCTGTTTTTCCACTGAGCTTCTTCTGTTTCTGTATTTGGGCTTCCAAAAGACATGACACAAAGACAGAAGTGCTTATAATTTCATTTTAATTATTTTCCAGAAAATTATAAAAAATATAGCTAGCATTTAACAAAGGACAGCTTCTAGAATCTCTCTCAGTTCAGTTCTGGATTTGGCTAAAAACTCCTACGTAACCAAGGATGTAAACAATGGGAAATGCTGTTTGGCACCACTAACTATTTTGCTACAAATTCATATTTATCCGTCAAACCACTGTAACCATCTACAATCTTCAACAGTGCTGCAGTGTCTCTCTATGCGGCTGCTTTCAGTGTCTCTCTATGCGGCCGCTTTCTGTGCATTTCAAATAACAAACTCGCAAAAGATATGAGAAAGTTTTATTTTACTTACACATGCTTATTTTGAATATATATGAAAGACACTTGTCAGATTTCATATTAGA